>CM050167.1:145611113-146211113 GCA_027410445.1 Discoglossus pictus
AAGTTGCGTTTCACACGCCCATGTGCTGAGTGTGGTGTATTTTCTTCCAAAGTAGCATGCAGGTCCCGCAGTTGGAGGTTTTTGGCATAGAGTGAGAGAGTAGGCGAGTTATGAGAGCAGAATATTGCAGTTTTGTTTCTTTCGATTCATCTACTGTAAATAGATGAATATAAGCCGACCCGAGTATAAGCCGACCCGAGTATAAGCCGAGGCACCTATTTTACCACAAAATATTGGGTAAAATGAGTGACTCGAGTATAAGCCGAGAGGGGGAAATGTGATGCCCCCTGTGTCCCTCTTGTGCCTTCTGTGTCCCCCTCTTGTGTGCCCTTTTCTTGTGTCCCCCCTCTCTCTCCCGTGTCTCTTCTCCCCTCTCCCTTTCCTGTGTCTCTTCCCCCCTCTCCCTTACATGTGTCTCTTCCCCCCTCTCCCTTCCCTGTGTCGCTTCCCCCACTCCCTTATCACCCTCCTCAACCCCCCTCCTCATTCTCAACCTCCCTCTTCAACCCCACTCCTCATCCTCAACCTCCCTCCTCATCCTCAACCTCCCTCCTCAACCCCCTCATCCTCAACCCCCCATCCTCAACCCCCCTCCTCATCCTCCCTCCTCATCCTCAACCTCAACCTCCCTCCTCAACCTCCCTCCTCAACCCCCTCCTCATCCTCAATACCCCTCATCATCCTCAACCCTCTCCTCAGCCTCCCTCCTCAACCTCAACCCCCCCATCCTCAACCCCCTCCTCATCCTCCCTCCTCAACCTCAACCCTGCTCCTCAACCTCCCTCCTCAACCTCAACCCCCCTCCTCAACCTCCCTCCTCATCATCCCTCCTCATACTCAACCTCACTCCTCAACCCCCTCATCCTCAACCCCCCATCCTCAACCCCCCTCCTCATCCTCAACCTCCCTCCTCAACCTACCTCCTCAACCTCCCTCTTCAACCTCCCTCCTCATCCTCAATCCCCCTCCTCATCCTCAACCTCCATTCTCAACCTCAACCCCCCATCCTCAACCTCCCTCCTCAACCTCAACCTCCCTCCTCAACCTCCCTCCTCAACCCCCTCATCCTCAACCTCCCTCATCATCCTCCCTCCTCATCCTCAACCTACCTCGTCAACCTCCCTCCTCATCCTCAACCTCCCTCCTCAACCTCCCTCCTCATCCTCAACCCCCTCCTCAACCTCAACCCCCCATCCTCAACCCCCCCCCCCTCAACCTCCCTCCTCAACCTCAACCCCCTCCTCAACCTCCCTCCTCAACCTCAACTGCCCTCCTCAACCTCCCACCTCATTCTCCCTCCTCATCCTCAACCTCCCTCCTCAACCAGCTCATCCTCAACCCCCCATCCTCATCCCCAACCCCCCATCCTCAACCCCCTCCTCAACCTCAACCCCTCTCCTCAACCTCTCTTCTCAACCCCCCCATCCTCAACCCCCTCCTCAACCTCAACCCGCCCATCTTCAGCCCCTCCCTCCTTAACTTCAACCCCCCTCCTCAACCTCCCTCCTCAACCTCAACCCCCGATCCTCAACCTCCCTCCTCAACCTCAACCCCCCTCCTCAACCTCCCTCCTCAACCTCAACCCCCGATCCTCAACCTCCCTCCTCAACCTCAACCCCCCCATCCTCAACCTTCCTCCTCATCCTCAACCTCCCTCCTCAACCCCCCATCCTCAACCCCCTCCTCAACCTCACCCTTCATCCTCATCCTCAACCCCCCCATCCTTAACCCCCTCCTCAGCCTCAACCCCCTCCTCAGCCTCAACCCCCTCCTCAACCTTAACCCCCTCCTCAACCTCCCTCCTCAACCTCAACCCCCCTCCTCAACCTCAACCTCCATTCTCAACCTCAACCCCCCCATCCTCAACCTCCCTCCTCAACCTCAACCCCTCTCCTCAACCTCCCTCCTTAACCCCCTCATCCTCAACCTCCCTCATCATCCTCCCTCCTCATCCTCAACCTACCTCGTCAACCTCCCTCCTCAACCTCCCTCCTCATCCTCAACCTCCCTCCTCATCCTCAATCCCCCTCCTCATCCTCAACCCCCTTCTCAACCTCAACCCCCATCCTCAATCCCCTCCTCAACCTCCCTCCTCAACCTCAACCCCCTCCTCAACTTCCCTCCTCAACCTCCACCGCCCTCCTCAACCTCCCTCCTCATCCTCCCTCCTCATCCTCAACCTCCCTCCTCAACCCCCTCATCCTCAACCCCCATCCTCATCCCTAACCCCCCCATCCTCAACCCCCTCCTCAACCTCAACCCCCCTCCTCAACCTCTCTTCTCAACCTCCCCATCCTCAACCCCCTCCCCAACCTCTCTCCTCAACCTCAACCCGCCCATCCTCAACCCCTTCCTCAACCTCCCTCCTCAACCTCCCTCCTTAACCTCCCTCCTCAACCTCACCCCCCCCATCCTCAACATCCCTCCTCAACCACAACCCCCCCATCCTCAACCCCCCTCCTCAACCTCCCTCCTCAACCCCCTCCTCAACCTCAACTCCCCTCCTCAACCCCCCATCCTCATCCTCAACCCCCCCACCCTCAACCCCCTCCTCAGCCTCAACCCCCTCCTCAGCCTCAACCCCCTCCTCAACCTTAACCCCCTCCTCAACCTCCCTCCTCAACCTCAACCCCCCTCCTCAACCTCCCTCCTCATCCTCCCTTCTCATCCTCAACCCCCTTCCTCATTCTAAACCCCCCCTCATTCTACCCTTCTAAATACCTCCCCCTCTCCCTTTCCTCTCACTTACTTTCACCTTTCACCTCATTAGCATATACAAACCGGTGTCAAGACACCGGAAGGAGAGGCCGGAGCAGAAGCTTCAGATGCAGGTAAGTGAGGGAAAAGGGAGAGGGGGAGGTATTTAGAGGAGTAGAATGAGGAGCGGGGGTTTAGAATGAGGAGGAGGCTGGGATGAGGAGGGCAGAGGGAAAGAGACACGGAGGGGGTAGAGAGACACGGGGGGGGGGGGGTTAGAGAGACACAGGGGGGAGAGTGAATCGAGTATAAGCCGAGGGGGCCCTTTTTAGCCTTAATCCTCAACCTCCCTCCTCAACCTACCTCCTCAACCTCCCTCTTCAACCTCCCTCCTCATCCTCAATCCCCCTCCTCATCCTCAACCTCCATTCTCAACCTCAACCCCCCATCCTCAACCTCCCTCCTCAACCTCAACCCCCCTCCTCAACCTCCCTCCTCAACCCCCTCATCCTCAACCTCCCTCATCATCCTCCCTCCTCATCCTCAACCTACCTCGTCAACCTCCCTCCTCATCCTCAACCTCAACCTCCCTCCTCATCCTCAACCCCCTCCTTAACCTCAACCCCCCATCCTCAACCCCCCCTTCAACCTCCCTCCTCAACCTCAACCCCCTCCTCAACCTCCCTCCTCAACCTCAACTGCCCTCCTCAACCTCCCACCTCATCCTCCCTCCTCATCCTCAACCTCCCTCCTCAACCAGCTCATCCTCAACCCCCCATCCTCATCCCCAACCCCCCATCCTCAACCCCCTCCTCAACCTCAACCCCTCTCCTCAACCTCTCTTCTCAACCCCCCCATCCTCAACCCCCTCCTCAACCTCAACCCGCCCATCTTCAGTCCCCTCCCTCCTTAACCTCAACCCCCCTCCTCAACCTCCCTCCTCAACCTCAACCCCCCCATCCTCAACCTCCCTCCTCAACCTCAACCCCCCATCCTCAACCTCCCTCCTCATCCTCAACCTCCCTCCTCAACCCCCCCATCCTCAACCCCCTCCTCAACCTCAACCCCCATCCTCATCCTCAACCCCCCCATCCTTAACCCCCTCCTCAGCCTCAACCCCCTCCTCAGCCTCAACCCCCTCCTCAACCTTAACCCCCTCCTCAACCTTAACCCCCTCCTCAACCTCAACCCCCCTCCTCAACCTCAACCTCCATTCTCAACCTCAACCCCCCCATCCTCAACCTCCCTCCTCAACCTCAACCCCTCTTCTCAACCTCCCTCCTTAACCCCCTCATCCTCAACCTCCCTCATCATCCTCCCTCCTCATCCTCAACCTACCTCGTCAACCTCCCTCCTCAACCTCCCTCCTCATCCTCAACCTCCCTCCTCATCCTCAATCCCCCTCCTCATCCTCAACCCCCTTCTCAACCTCAACCCCCATCCTCAATCCCCTCCTCAACCTCCCTCCTCAACCTCAACCCCCTCCTCAACCTCCCTCCTCAACCTCCACCGCCCTCCTCAACCTCCCTCCTCAACTTCCCTCCTCATCCTCCCTCCTCATCCTCAACCTCCCTCCTCAACCCCCTCATCCTCAACCCCCATCCTCATCCCTAACCCCCCCCATCCTCAACCCCCTCCTCAACCCCCTCCTCAACCTCAACCCCCCTCCTCAACCTCTCTTCTCAACCTCCCCATCCTCAACCCCCTCCCCAACCTCTCTCCTCAACCTCAACCCGCCCATCCTCAACCCCTTCCTCAACCTCCCTCCTTAACCTCCCTCCTCAACCTCACCCCCCCATCCTCAACATCCCTCCTCAACCACAACCCCCCCATCCTCAACCCCCCTCCTCAACCTCCCTCCTCATCCTCAACCTCCCTCCTCAACCCCCTCCTCAACCTCAACCCCCCTCCTCAACCCCCCATCCTCATCCTCAACCCCCCCACCCTCAACCCCCTCCTCAGCCTCAACCCCCTCCTCAGCCTCAACCCCCTCCTCAACCTTAACCCCCTCCTCAACCTCCCTCCTCAACCTCAACCCCCCTCCTCAACCTCCCTCCTCATCCTCCCTTCTCATCCTCAACCCCCTTCCTCATTCTAAACCCCCCCTCATTCTACCCTTCTAAATACCTCCCCCTCTCCCTTTCCTCTCACTTACTTTCACCTTTCACCTCATTAGCATATACAAACCGGTGTCAAGACACCGGAAGGAGAGGCCGGAGCAGAAGCTTCAGATGCAGGTAAGTGAGGGAAAAGGGAGAGGGGGAGGTATTTAGAGGAGTAGAATGAGGAGCGGGGGTTTAGAATGAGGAGGAGGCTGGGATGAGGAGGGCAGAGGGAAAGAGACACGGAGGGGGTAGAGAGACACGGGGGGGAGAGTGAATCGAGTATAAGCCGAGGGGGCCCTTTTTAGCCTTAAAAAATGGGCTGAAAAACTCGGCTTATACTCGAGTATATACGTTAATTACTTATTACTAATTACTAATTCTTTATTTACAGATTACACATAATAGCAATATACATAAATTAAAGAATACAAAGCTAGGTCACTCCATTCACACATCCACATCCCATCCCCCACACCCCATCCCCTAACAGTTAATAAATACAAATAATACACACATTTTTTCCCCTCATACATAAACAAAAAAACGTATTTTTATTCAACCTTATAGTCGCTATTGACGTGACGTCCGTGTGACATCACTCGGGACTCCCGGACACTGCCAGAAGACGTGCTGCAGGGGAAGGATGACCATGTTACACAGTAAGAGGAAGGGGGAGGAAGTGTGTAATCCTGAGTGTGACTTTAGGAAGAGAAAATTAATCCTGAGCCACGCTTGGGATTACCGCTAAGGGAGTTAAGAAGTAAAGATCCCCAAGAGATACCAGCATTCCTTTTTCTTCTTTGACGAGCCAATCAACAAATAATCTGGACACAGACTTCCAGACGCATAGTATAGTTTGGTGTTCATACCTAATGGTTTGAATTAGGCCAAGATATAACATGGTCATTTTGTAAAATAGTTTGGATACAATATTATTAAAAACTTGTTGGCTAACCATAATATATGGTTAGCCAACAAGTTTTTAATAATATTGTATTGCAGCATAACAATAGTTCTAAATAATTACAGTACTGTTTACTATCCATACCTAATTATTTAAATTAGGCCAAGTTATTATGTGACAATGTTTGTAAAACAACTTAGATACTGATTTGTACAATATATTGTTAGATAACTTGTTACTATTATGATTTTTGCCAATTTTTGCATACAGAGATAATACAAAACTGTTAGCATGTTTTAGTTGTAAGCAGGATCACTATGACCCCCTACGACTTTCGGACCGCAAAAGTATTTGCGGAGGTGGAGGCTCTACGTCGCCTCACAACCGGGTACAAACCACTACACAAGCGGGACTTACAAAAAAAAACATAAACACGCAATGACTAACTACGGACTTACACAAAAATATACCAGCCGTGGGACTTAGAAAAAAAAAAATGCGGACTTGCAAAAATACGATCTTAACGGACAACCCACACATAGCGCCAAACATAAAAATAAAAAAAATACACCCAAAAATAAAATAAAAACTTTACCCACACCAAGGGGGACACCCAGGACCTCTGCAACACAGCTTAAACCTTGAATTTGGTCAAATTTACAAAGTTTAGCCACGTGAAAATCTCCTAAGCGGGAGAAGAAATGGTCTCCGAAAAAAGTGAAAACAAGGCTACACGACCCCTAAAGCCGCTTAATACCACAAAGCAAATACAGCTTTTACAAAAACCCAAACGACCTACAACATGCACTATTAGCAAGGATGCTAAATCATACAAACCCGCGTACCACATACACATTCGCCGCCATTTTACAACACTAACTTACAGAATGCGGAAGTAACCAGCTACACTAACGGCTACCCCTCACACATGAGGCTTATTTACACTACACACTGGACACATTACTGACACTTACACCTCAGCTCAACAACACTGCAAATCTACATTGTATGCTGCAGGAACATGAAAAAAGATGGTCAGCTCTTTAGCACAATGCTTCTGCATGTATTACTTACAAATATGTAAAATATATTACTTTATTCATTTACTAATTATTTCATTAGCATCACAAAAAACATATACACAGGGAAAAAAAAACACTATTGCAAGAAACACTAAAGACATTTACTGCGCGCCTCACAATGAGCGCCAACGCTGCTCATACCACACAAACTACACCAGGGAACAGCCTTTCAATAAGCGCAAAAAGCAGATCAGTGCCGAACTTACAATGACACCAAAAGCGCCTCTGATAAAAAAAAATACAACAACCAAGAGGCTCGCAATGAGTGCCGAGATCTCAGACCACCACAAAAAATGTCTGTGCCAAACACCATTCCTTGACTTACAATTCTATTGCCGTCATTTTTTCATGGGCAATTCGCTAGTTTATAATATTGACTGTTATTGCTGAGCAGCAGGCGATACCATACTTTTAAGCCTTTAAACAAGGCTACCGGCAAGTACTCCATGGTTTTTGTCATGTATTGTTTTTTTTACTGTTATTTTGCTATTCTGACAAATTTCTGATACACAAACCTGAAGGTCAATGCCACACCAGATTTAAGATAAAACTATTTATTTGTTGTCCCTAATATAATGACTTTTCTTTTTTCAGTTCTATAGGAACTAAAGGGGGATAAGGCGGACAAATACACCCCCCCCCCCCAGATTTTTCAGTGTGTATGTTTAAGTGTAGAGAGGCAGTTTTGTGGTATATTTTCTTTAGTTCCTACACCCATGCCTATACTCCTGATTTCTTGAAAAGTTAAATAACACCTATACTTATATTTGGCATCTGGCACACCATGAATCATAAAAGAATATGATCTACCTGGAAAGAGGCAACAAAAACTAGTAGACGTAAAATACTTATACAACATAATTTCACATTATAAATATAGCATATACATATGAACCTACCTAAAATGTTTAAAACCCAACACCCATAAACATTGTTTCCCATGATATAAAGGGATTTAACTCCCAGTAAGAGAATAATTGCATTTTCTCACCTTAAAAAGATTACACCAGATCTCATCCTTCCACAAGTAGCATATTTTTCTTCTAACAATATGCCAAAATATTTGCATTTACAATATATGATATACTACTTAGCCCCAAATACTTATAAGATGCACTTTACCCTGTCCGTACCCAATGGCCCCTGAGTGTTAAATATCATTTTTTTATGACCAATCAGGACTCTTTGTAATAGTACAGTGACATATTCTAAGAAAAGATCTTTCTATTCTTTATACCTTCCTCCAACAGAACAATCGCCCACACTCTTAGAACTAGATAAAATCCTGATAACATATCAGAAAGGTAAATTAATATTAGGTGGAGATTACAGCATGACATTAAATGATAACTTAGATAGATCACAGAAACAAACCCAATAAAAAGCCTAATATGCTAATTGTATAACTTTCAATCACACTGGAAAATAGCAGATCCTTGGAGAGACCAACAGCCCTAACAGCGTACATATACATTTTACTCACACCCACATAAATCTTACCTCAATCTCTCTTTTTGCAAACATCTCAGAGACAGATATATTCTCCCAGCTCCATGGTCTCACGTCATTATTCAACTCGAAACACACATTACAGATACTTTATTATTGTCCTAAAGATGGAGGTTAAACAATAATATTTTATTTAATATAGACAATATAAACCATATGTCTTCAGATTTAAAGACTTTCTTTTTTTAATTAAAAATATACTTGTTGTATCCCTCCCAACTTTAAACTCATAAAAAATTTGGAATAGTTAAAAATATAACTATCAATTGGCAAGTCACAATTCTCCCTTACCAACTGTGCATAATACACAAGCTCCCGGTCATTTATACCTTAAAGGTATAGGAACTTGAGAGCTTCCAACAGTTTATAAAAAAAAACTCCCCTTTCCTATTTCATTAATACTAACGAAACTGAATAATTCAACATAATTTTGCATTAATATTGTTTTATTTATTTCTAATATACACCCCAATGTGCCTATGATCGCACCTTGTACCCACCAATAAGGAAAAGGCCTGACGTACATGTTTGAAGCCACCGATTGAGTTCTATAGTAGAAAATACACAATACCGCCAGAATACAGCAAATCGGTTGACCTCTAGAGTAGAAAATAAGCAACACTGCTGGGATATCGCAAATTGCTATAGCTCTGGAGTAGAAAATACACTGCACTGCTAGGATTTAGCAGTGAGAGGTCTAGAGTGAGTGTCACTCTTCAGGCTGCCTCCATTAGAGTGTGTGTGTGTACGCAGCCCACCCTACCACACTTTGAGGAGCAGCTCATAGTATCAAGTTACTCTGTATAAGAGCCAGTGTCTCCCTACAACGTGCAGCACCCCACTCTTTATCAAGGCAGACACCCTTCTAATATACATTGTGTACAGAGAAGCATCTAGTCACTGTATATAAGGATGGGAAAATCCTACCTGTGTATATGGAGTAGTTTATATATATATAAATATATATATATGTATATATATATATATATATATATATATATATATATATATATATAGGAGAATTTACCATCTCCCCAAACCACCGTAATTATATCACAAAACAATATGTCATGTTTTTAAAGGATCATTACATCCTCACATTACATTCTACCAAAACCAGAAACAAACCAGTATTTATCAAATATTATCCAACATATAACACATGGTGCCCAGTCACTTCGCTCAGAAACCTTCTTTCACCCACTGCTCAGCATCTGCAGACAGCCTTTGTCCACAACCTCATTTATTCATTACATACACCTATTACTTATCCATTTAGATCCCTTTAAATTCTCCCGCCATTCTCTCTGTATTGGGGCTGCTACATCAGCATCCAGATCTAAAACTCCTGCTCACATTATTCAAAGCATGGGTAGATGGAAATATCATTGCTTTACCAGACAGATTCCCAATCCATCCTCAGAAATTTGTGAAGCCTTTCATAACATCACAGACTAGTTCTACATTTCCCTACTTTCCAATTGGCCAAGGAAGCCATGTTTAAAATGCTACCATTCTTTCATCTCATTCAGCTTATTATTTCAAAGAAGGCAATGTCCACAAATATACATGGGTTAGCCTGGAGTTGTAGGAGGAGCCTTATCTCCTACTTAAACCCCACTTCCTTTCACCAGGCACACATGCAGCTTCTAACCAACCCCACACCCTTAATTTCATGACTTTTTCATCTCCCTAGCCCTCTAAGCAGGCTAAGGTCTCCAGCAACTTATGCAACAATCAGCTACAATTCTTTCACCTCATGCAGCTTACTATTTCAAAGAAGGTGACAACCACAAATATATACATCAGGGGGGAAAAGTATTTAATCCCCTGCTGATGTTGAACTTTTGTCCACTGACAAAGAAATGATCAGTCTATAATTTTAATGGTAGGTGTATTTTAACAGTGAGAGACAGAATAAAATTAAAAAAAACACGTCAAAAAAGTTATAAATTGATTTGCAGGTCAATAAGGGAAATAAGTATTTAGAATTAGTACTTGGTGCCAAAACCCTTGTTGGCAATCACAGAGGTCAGACGTTTCTTGTAGTTGGCCATCAGATTTGCACACTTCTCAGGAGGGTTTTTGTCCCACTCTTCTTTGAAGATCCTCTCCAAGTCATTAAGGTTTTGAGGCTGATATTTGGGAACTCGAACCTTCAGCTTCCTCCACAGATTTTCTATTGGGATAAAGGTCTGGAGACTGGCTAGGCAACTCCAGGACCTTAATGTGCTTTTTCTTGAGCCACTCCTTCTTGAGCCACTCTGTTGTCTTGGCTGTGTGTTTTGGGTCATTGTCATGCTGGAATACCCATCCACGACCCATGTACAATGCCCTGGCTGAGGGAAGGAGGTTCTAGATTCCAAGATTTGACAGTACATGGCCCCGTCCATCATCCCTTTGATGCAGTGCAGTTGTCCTGTCTCCTTAACAGGAAAACACTGCAAAAGCATAATATTTCCACCTCCATGTTTGACAGTGGTGATGGTCTTCTTGGGGTTATAGGCAGCATTCCTCCTCCTCCAAACACGGCAAGTTGAGTTGATGCCAAAGAGCTCGATTTTGGTCTCATCTGATCACAACACTTTCACCCAGTTCTCCTCTGAATCATTCAGATATTCATTGGCAAACTTCAGACGGGCCTGTTCATGTGCTTTCTTGAGCAGAGGGACCTTGTGGGCTCTGCAGGATTTCAGTCCTTAATGGCGTAGTGTGTTACCAATTGTTTACTTGGTAACTATGGTGTTAGCTGCCTTGAGATCATTAACAAGATCCTCCCGTGTAGTTCTGGGCTGATTCCCCACCGTTCTCTTGATCATTGAAACTCCATGAGGTAAGATCTTGCATGGAGCATCAGTCCTAGGGAGACTGGCAGTTATTTTGTGTTTCTTCCATTTGCGAATAATCGCCTCAACTATTGTCACCTTCTCACCAAGCTGCTTGGTGATGGTCTTATAGCCCATTACAACCTTGTGTAGGTCTACAATCTTGTCCCTGACATTCTTGAACAGCTCTTTGGTCTTGGCCATGGTGGAGAGTTTGGAATCTGATTGATTGCTTTTGTGGACAAGTGCCTTTTATACAGGTAACAAGCTGAGATTAGGAGCACTCCCTTTAAGAAAGTGATTCTAATCTCAGCTCTTTACCTGTATAAAAGACACCTGGGAGCCAAAAATCTTGCTGGTTGTTAGGGGAGCAAATAATTATTTCCCTCACTGACCTGCAAATCAATTTATAACTTTTTTGTCATACATGCGTTTTTCTTGTTTTTTTTTCTGTTTTTCTCCCACTGTTAAAAAACTCCTATCATGAAAATTATAGACTGATCATCTCTTTGTCAGTGGACAAACGTTCAAAATCAGCAGGGGATCAAATACGTTTTCTCCCCCACCGTATACATATATATATATATATATATATATATATATATATATATATATATATATACAGTGCCTTTCAAAAGTATTCACACCCCTTGGCATTTTTCGTGTTTTGTTGCCTCACAACCTAGAATTAACATGGATTGTTTGAGGGTTTGCATCATTTAATTTACAGAACATGCCCACAACTTTGGAGATGTTTTTTTTATTGTGAAGCAAACAACAAATAGGACAAAATAACAGAAAAAGTCAATGTGCATAACTATTCATCCCCCTAAAGTCATTACTTTGTAGAGCCACCTTTTGCGGCAATCACAGCTCCAAGTCGCTTTGGATAAGTCTCTATGAGCTTGCCACATCTTACCAATGGGATTTTTGCCCATTCCTCCTTGCAAAACTGCTCCAGCTCCTTCAAGTTGGATGGTTTGCACTTTTAAACAGCAATCTTTAAATCTGACCACAGATTTTCTATTGGATTTAGGTCTGGGCTTTGACTAGGCCATTCCAACATATTTACATGTTTCCCCTTAAACCACTAAAGTGTTGCTTTAGCAGAGTGTTTGGGGTCATTGTCCTGCTGGAAGGTGAACCTCCGTCCTAGCCTCCAATCAAGCACAGATTTGTACAGGTTTTGCTCAAGAATATCCCTGTATTTAGCACCATCCATCTTTCCCTCAACTCTGACCAGTTTCCCAGTCCCGGCTGCTGAAAAACATCCCCACAGCAAGATGCTGCTACCACCATGTTTCACTGTGGGGATGGTGTTCTTTCATCAGACCAGAGCACCTTCCTCCATACATTTTGGGAGTCTCCCACATGCCTTAGGTCTCTGTGCTGCCTCTCTAATTAATAACCTCCTTGCCCGGTCCGTGAGTTTTGGTGGGCGATCGTCTCTTGGCAGGTTCTTTGCCATGTTCTTTGGATATTTTTTATAACCTAACCCTGACTTGTACTTCTCAACAACATTGTCCCTTACTAGTTTGGAGAGTTCCTTGGACGTCATGGCAGTGTTTGGTTAGTGGTGCCTCTTGCTTAGGTGTTGAAGCCTCTGGGGCTTTTTAAAAAAAGGTGTATATATGTAATGGCAGACCATGTGACACTTAGATTGCACACAGTTGGACATCATTTCACTAATTATGTGACTTCTGAAGGTAATTGGTTGCACCAGAGCTTTTTATGGGCTTCATAACAAAGGGGGTGAATACATATGCACATGCCAATTTTCTGTTTTCTATTTCTAAAAAAATGTTTTATGTATATATTTTTTTCATTTCACTTCACCAACTTAGACAATTGTGTTCTGATCCATCACATAAAAATAATGTAACAAAATAGGTAAAATGTCAAGGGGGGTGAATACTTTTGCAAAGCACAATATATATATTAGCGACTTGCCCGTCAAAAAATGACGGCAATAAAATTGTAAGGCAAGTAATGCTGTTTGGTGGTCCGAGATCCTTCTGCGCTCATTGCGAGTCTGTTATATATATTTTTTCTGATAGGCGCTTTTGCTGTTATTGTTTTGTTGGCGTTGATCTGCTTTTTGCGCTTATTGCAAGGCTTTGTGTGCTATGAGCAGCGTTGGCGCTCATTGTGAGTCGTGCGGTGAATGAGTTTTGTGTTTATTGTGAGATTTTTTGGGGGGTTTTGTGTATATTTGTTTTTGTATGCTAATGAAATAATTAATACATTAATAAATGAATATACTTTACTCTATTTATATACTCTATTTGGAAGTAATATATGCAGGAAGCATTGTGCTGAAGAGATGACAATCTGTTTTGATGTTGCTGCAGCATACAATGTCGGTTTGCACTGTTGTGGAGCTGAGGTGTAAGTGTCAACAATGTGTACAGTGTGTAGTGTAAATAGGCTTCGTGCGCGAGGGAAAGCCGTTAGTGTAGCTGTGTACTTCCGCATTGTGTAAGGTAGTGTTGTAAAATGGCGGCTAATGTGTATGTGGTACGCGTGTATCTTGTATCTCGTACAGCTTTTTTGCAAATCCGTATGTGCTTGGTGGTGTTTTGCGTGTTTAGGGTCCTGTAGCCTTGTTTTAGTTTTTTCTTCGGTGGCCATTTTTTCTCCCTCTTAAGGGATTTTCGTGTGTCTAAACTTGTGAATTTGGACTTAAATTGAGGTGTAACTTCCCTTGCAGAGGTCCTGGGTGACCCCCCTTGCTGTGGGTAAGCTTTTTATGTATTTTTTGTGTGTATTTAAAATGGGGGCGAATGTGTATGTGGTACGCGGCTGTGGATGATGTTGCGTCCTTGGCCAGAGTGTATCTTGTACCTCGTATGGCTTTTTGGAAAAGCCGTATGTGGTTGGTGGTGTTTTGCGTCTTTAGTGTCCTGTAGCCTCGTTTTAGTTTTTTTCGGCAGCCATTTTTTCACTCGCTTAGGGGATTTTCGTGTTCTAAACTCGTGAATTTGGACTTAAATTGAGGTGTAACTTCACTTGCAGAGGTCCTGGATGCCCCCCATGCTGTGGGTAAGCTTTTCATGTATTTTTTGTGGGTATTTATTGTGTTTTTAATGTGTTCAGATGTGCGCGGTTCGGCCGTTAAGGTCGTATTTTTGCGAGGTGGTAATGTTTTTTATGCCAAGTCCGTAAATTTTCAGTTCTAAGTCCTGTGGTTTGTATTTTTTTGTGCAAGTCCGTATATAGTGATTGCGTGTTAGATGTATTTTGGTAAAGTGCTGCTTGTGTGGGTGCTTGTAACCGCCTGTGAGGCGACGTAGAGCCTCCACCTCCACCGGCCCCTCGCCTTTGGCGCTCCTTGCCAGCTAATGCTGCCCTCGCTTTGCAGCAAAATATCTTAATATCAAAGTCTATCACATATTCTGAAGATGAACTGCCCCCTCAAAACGGTCAACCATTATTCTACTTAAATTAGCTTCTAATCTTTTTATTATTTGCCATAACCATGGCTGTTATTTCTAAAATGCAATATATCTAACCCTTTTATAAAGCTATCTTCTGTATATGTTGCCACAGTCTCTCTTAAAGGGCTAGTGTAATGTCTTTTCAAGTTAAAGCTAATTTTCGTTAATTAACATAAAATGTGTAAATAGCAGCAAAGCAAGGCTTTAGCAAGAAAGTTCAAATGAAAAACATGCTCCAGGTAATATGACATTCATAATTAATGTAGCGTGTGGTGACATTGATTGTGATCTGACCAATAGCGTGCAGAGGGGGAGGAGTGTAGCACCAATGATTTGTGAGAGCTATGTTTTAAAATTAATTTAATTGCCAAAGTCTTTTTTTGCTGCTGTTTGCATGTGTATTGTTAATGATAATTAATGGCAAACTAATATATAGATTAAATATGGATAGTGCTTAAGAATTTACAATGACCATTAATTTCCTTTATACGTTATGGTAATCTATGTAATAATAGGGGATTAGGGGAATGAGGATGAGGGAAAGCAATTGGTAATGTAACAATTTTGTAAGTTTTTTGTGATGATCCAGAGGTAGGGACTATTACTGCCCAGGGCCACCTACTATAGACTACAGGTTATCTACCCACAAGAAATCTCATCACCAGCACCCTGATACCTGGCTTCTTTATCAGTCAGGGTCTCTCCATCAGGAATCAGCACTTCCAGGTGTCTCAGTAGTGGAGAAAGGATCCGTATCGCAGTCACCAGGAGCAAATAAGAGATCATATAATTTCTCAGCAGTGAATTGATTTATTTTTGAAAAGTCAACAATATTTCTAGGGGTTAGATGCAGAGGGGGTGTATACAACACAACAATGACAGGGAGTGGCAGACAGACACAGGAGATTCACTCCACATGGGGTCCAATAGCCTTTCTGGCACCTGTGAGCAATAGGCCAACCTTCAAATACACATACAGTATTGCTGTCTCCATGTCTAGTGGTCCAGACCTCAAATAGAGTACATTAACTTTATTTGACAAACAATGGGACAAAGCAGATTACAATATAATAGTCCAGTGGCTGGAGCCAAGCAGTCTGTCCTTTATGGGCTAAGATCCAGGAACTTGAAAAGAGGTCTGTGCCAATTTTGTTTTAAATATTAAGCCTGACTGGAATTCTCCATTCCTCATAACATTAAGATGGTGTTACTTATTTGACATTTTAAGAGAACATTTTGAGATTTTGTGGTTCCTAGCTATGAACTTTGTCAGGTTAGTTTGTGATAATCATGATGTCTGTATTTGAATGGTTTTGATTGAAAAAGCAGTTTCAAAATTATAAGTAATTTAATGTTTGGGTTTAGTATGCTTAGGGTACAGTAAGTGATTAGAGGACTTAGAAAATGGTGAAAAATCAAAAATGTGTTTTAGATTTTCTGTATATAGACAGTTACTGTAATCAGCATATACCGTATACCTTTTTACAAAAGTTTTTTTAAGCAGAGGTTTAGAGAATTCACATATTTGGTTACATCGAGAACATGAAAAAGTCTATATCAAACCAAGCATATATATTCAACTATATCATTTGTACAAGATATTTTTCCTTTACATATGATCATACATGCATATCAAATTTTACAAAAATTCCAGAGAACAGAAGGATTTCCCATAGTCCACAGGCTTGATTAGACTTGTGTCTCTGTCAGTGTTTTTTCCCCTTCTTTTCAATATGGCAAACATAAGCAATAATCAGAAGGCAAATTAAACTAGGGGAGTAAAAAGTATATTTTGAATTATATTAAACACTGCATTTAAAATATATATATATATATATATATATATATATGTATATATATATATATATATATATATATATATATATATATATATATGTATATATATATATATATATATATATATATATATATATATATATATATAATTATATACTAGTTAATCGCATATGTAATCTATATTATACATTTCATTGTAAAAAATAAAAACTAGAATGCTTATGTTATAATTTGTTTCTTCCCCTGCATTCCCACTAGCTTTATGATATAACATTTATGTACACTAGTTGTAACTGGTACAGAAACTTATCTTGTGTTGGATATTTGTGTATGATATTTAATTTAACAGTAACACAATTAGGATTTTGTTTCCCTAAATCTTTAGATTTTTTTATTTGTATCTACTGGTAAAAAAAAAGGCTTTATAGAATGTTGCAAAGTACTCATATAACCAGATAACATTTTTGTGTATAATAAAATATTACAAATTATTAATGGAGGGCAAATGGTTTTCTATCTTTTCTAATCAATGACACTGTAGACTTCACAATATTGGAAACTGTATCTCCAAAATGACATTAACTGGAAATCATTCAGAGGATGACAAATTAAATAATGCATGAACTAACATTTAAAACTTTTATCGGAATAATTTATTTACTTGATATGCCTAGTTTGAAAGAAAGAGATGACATGGTAAATTAACAGAAGACAATATTAGCGATGATGGTACCTTTTAATGGATAACTGTGTCAGATTGCATTGCAAGCTTTTAGGGCTACCAGATTAAGTAGCAAATAGTAAAAATAATAAATGAACAAATGGTGATAATTTGAAGTTGGAAGGTAGAAGATTTAGGGGTGACATGTACTACACAGAAAAGGTGTTAAATATATAAAAAGCTGTCCAGCAAAAGTGTTAGGATCATTAAAATAATTAAATGCTATCATAGGTAGAATAATGGGCACATTATCATATGGGTCGATTGATTCTTGTTAATTGTCAAATCTAAATGTCAATGTTTATTATTAAAGTATGTGGGTGTCATATTCTCAGACAAGTATTCATGCCACAGAGACACTGCAAAAGGGTCTCACACCCACATTTATTACTTTATAACATGTTACTTTACAACAAATGCAAACATCTACTTCCTGCTTATCAAACACACTAAATCAAGTCAATAAACGTCATAAAAATCCTTACACTGTAATCTTTATTCAATACTTTTGGACTTAAGATATTGATATTAATAGCTTCTAATTTCATTATTTTTGTGGTGAGTATTGACATGATGTAAAGTTGTGTACATCCATCGAAAGATCAAGAGCTGTTTAGCTACTAGGCAATAAATAAGTCATAACTACTCTCGGAATACATTTTTACATCTTTATTATGTGTTACTAAGATACAGTTTGTTTATGTTTTCAGCCCTTCCAAGGAATCTGGTTACTCATGTTGTGTAATGGGGTGGGGTTTTGGTAGTCTTCTTAAAGGGACATGGAAGGTTTCTCTCTTTTACTAGGTATATAATATACCTATTTATCTTATTGTTTTTATGTACTTTATTTTATTAAGAAGTGTTTATAAGCTCTGTTTTTCCTGCCCAAAATCCTTCAAACAGTACCTGCTTTGGTCTGCTTTCTGCTTGTTTTCAGTTTAAGTCATCTGCTGGGTTTGAGCATGTTTTTTTTTCTACAGTTGTCTTTAACAGAAGACCCAAAAGCTCAGAGGACAATCAGTAATCATTGGTTATAATCTTTAATTATCAAGATAATCTGTAATTGTGGGTAGATCCAGGGGTGGAGCTACCAGTGATACAGGTGGTGCAATGCACCAGGGCTCTGCTGTGTGGGGCAGTGCTGTGTATTTTGTTTTCTGTAGTGTAGGTGCTCCCAGGAACCCCCACTCCTGGTCCAATCTGTCACACCCTCCCTGGGCCTCCTTGGCCTCACACGCACCTGGTCAGAAATTGGTCTATACTTCATGTATATTTTTATATATATATATATATATATATATATATATATATATATATATATATATATATATAAAGAGTGATATAGCTGTGAGTGCCCACTAATGTAGTTGACTAATTGGAGTATTGCTGTACAGGTATGCCCCTTTCAACGCTGTTTCGATATAATGCTGTTTTTGTTTGCCATTCCCTTTTTAATGCTCTGATTCGTTATAACGCATTTTGGAGATGAGCCACAGCATGTTGTCAGATAGGAGGAAAGGTCCTAACCTGAATGCCTAATAAAAATCCTAAATTTAAGCTCATTCAACCAATCAGAGAAAGGTACAGAATCTTTGTTTCTCATCCTGTGGTTGTTAATTGACAAAGGAAATCAACAGCGATTGTATTTTTTTTATTACAGGTATATTTGGCAGTGAATCAGTGTCAATATTATTGTAAAAGGAAACCAACAAAATGTAATTTTAACAGGCAGGGACAATGTTAGGTGGATTCTCAACATATATCATATAGCCAAATCTAAGAATATCCCCTTATGCACAATAGCCTAGGGCTCAGAGAAGACCTCTGATTCCCTGGAATGGTCATATTTACACGAGGTCTTGGCCCAGATGGACATTAAGTGTAATTTTATTAATCTACTTAAAACTTATTATAGAAAACCAATAGCGCACCTAAAATTACAAGGCTCAAATAGAGACCATATCTCCACACAAAGAGGGACTAGACAGGTGTGCCCTCCCTCCCCACTTTTATTCTCTTTTGTGATTGACCCACGGGCCCAAGCTATTAGGTCCACGCTACGAGTAAAGGTATTCACGGTTGGACTGCAACAATTTAAGTGCTGCATGTTCGCTGATGATGTCTTGTGCACATTGGTATATCCAGTAAAACTCCATACCAGCCCTGATGGGCATCTTAGATTCCTTTGGAGCGATCTCAGGACTCAGGGTAAATGTAAATAAAACGGAAGCGATAGGATCATTGCTCCCCCAACAAGACCTAGGCCATCTTGAAAGACAATATTCATTCTCTAAACACCACATAAAATACCTGGGATTGAACGTAACCCCTAATCTGTCTGGACTGTACAATGCAAGCTATATCCCATTACGTATGTCCCTTAGAACTGATATTAACAAATTGAGCAAATATCCATTATCATGGACAAGGCATATAAATGCCATTAAGATGAATATATTATCAACAATATTATATCTATTCAGATCCTTACCTATACCAATTATTCCCAAACCATTAGAAATATTTTTAAAATATATAACTAGATTAATATGGAATAATAAAAGAGTGAAGATAGCCCATACACACACATAGTCAGAAATAAAAAAAACAGAAGGGCTGTTGTGCCCTAACCTAAAATTATATCATAATGCTGCCCACATTGCATTCATACCTCAAGCACACTCCAGTGAACAACAACCAGCCTGGGTATTTCTGGGAAATTACCAAATTAAACCCCAAACATGGGAATCCGTTATATGGAATCCATCAATCCCTCCACATATACTGAAACATAACAACCCCATGATAAAACTTTCGACAACTAACTGAAAAAGAGCTAACTCAAAAAATCAATTAGCAGCTAGATTAAAAGAACTAACCCCCTACACTTATATCTCAACCTATTTGGGACAGTTTGAGAGAGGATTCTAAAAATTGGTGGACAACAGCTAAACTTGACAAATTAGGTAATTGGTTATCAAATGGACAAATCCTTACCTTTAGCCATTTGAGGATTAACTACAACATCCCACTCAAAGAGCATTACAATTATTGTAAGATAAAACATTTAGTGGCCACACTAAAAAAAATGGGGTAAACCGCAAACCAACCAATCCCTTATATGCAGCAAAGACCCACTAATCAGAGGTGTCCTTAAATCTATTTATGCTATGCTAAATGCCCCCACAACTAACTATATGAAACAATGGGAATCAGACATGGGAACTCAATGGGATCCACATACGTGGGAAAAAATCTGCACAAATATAAGCAAAGGCTCACAAAATTACAGTCTACTTGAAACTTCTATAAAGGCGATGCACAGAACTTATTTCACACCTGATAGATTACATAAAATTAAAACACAAACATCTTCAAGTTGCTATAGACCAGGCATGTTCAGGAAAAAAAAGAGAGAAAAAGAGAGGGAGAAGGAGAGGGAGAAAAGGAGAAAGAGGAGAGGAGAGAGAGGAAAGGAGAGGGAGAAAAGGAGAGAGAGAGAAAGGGAGAGATAGATTGGAGGAGAGAGAGTGATGGAGGGAGAGGGAGAAAAAGGCATATTGAAGGAGGGAGAGAGATGAGAAGGGAGCGTGAAGGAGAGAAAGAGAGAGAGAGAAGAGCGTGTGAATGAGAGAGAAGGATAGGTGAGTGATAGAAAAAAGGAGAGAGCGTGAAGGAGGGAGAGAGAGCGTGAAGGAGAGAGAAAAGGAGGGAGAAAAATTGACAGGGTAAATGAGAGAAAATGAGGGAGGGAGAGAAGGAAAGAGTAAAGGAGAGAGGGAAGGAGAGAAAGAGGGAAGGAGGAAGTGAGATTGAAGGAGAGAGAGAAAAGGAGACTGAATGAGAGTGAGAAGGAGGGAGAGGAGAGCGAGAAGTAGAGAGAGTAAAGGAAGGAAGGAGAAAGAGAGAAGAAGAGAGAAGGAGAGAGAAAAAGAAAAAGGAAAGAGAGAAGGAGAATGGGAATGGGGAAAGAGGATAGTGTGAATGAGAGAGATAGGAGAGAATGAGAGAAAGAGGAGGGAGAAATGGAAATATTAAAGGAGAGAGAGAGTGAAAGAGGGAGAGAGAAAGAGAGAGTGATGGAGAGAGAGAGGGAGAGTGTGAGAGAGAGTGAAGGAGAGAGAAGGAGAGTGTGAAAAAGAGAATGAGGGAGAGAGCTAGAGAAGGAAAGAGTAAAAGAGCAAGAGAAGGAGAGAGAGAGAAAAGAAGAGAGAGATTGAAGGAGGAAAAGTGAAGAAAAGAGCATGAAGGTGTTAGAGAGAGAGTGAAGGAGAGACAATTAGTGTGAATGAGGGAGAGGGAGAAACGGAGTGAGAGTGAAGGAAAAAAAAATATATATATATCACATAATATAATGTTCAAACTGCGATTTGTTGTCACGCTTGCGACGAATCGCAGTTTGACAATGATGAACTGCGCATTGCGCAGCAGTAGCCGCGCTTGCACAGAGCGCGGCGCGAGCCGCGCATGCGCACAGCGCAGCCCGAGCCGCGCATGCGCACAGCGTGGCGGGAGCCGCGAGCAGATGGGGGAGAGGCACAGAGGGAGAGTGGGGAAGAGGCATAGAGGGAGAGTGGGGAAGAGACACAGAGGGAGGGGGGAGAGACACAGAGGGATAGGTGGGAAAGAGACACAGGGGAGGTAGAGGAGGGGGAAAAGACACACAGGAGTGAGAGAAGGGGGAAGAAACACAGGGGAGGGAGAACAGGGGGAAGATACACATGGGAGGGAAATGGGGGGGGAGAGGGGAACAGACACAGGGGGAAGGGGGAAAGAGACACAGGCCAGGGGGGAACAGGCACAGAGGGAGAGGGGGGAAGAGGCACAGAGGGAGAGGGGGAAGAGACACAGGGGGGAGAGATACAGAGGGTGAGGGGGGAAGAGACACAGAGGGAACGGGGGGAAGAGGTACAGAGAGAGGGGGGAAAGAGGCACAGAGGGGGGAGACACAGAGGAAGGGGTGAAGAGACACAGTGGCGAGAGACACAGAGAGAGGCGGGGGAAGAGGCACAGAGGGAGAGGGGGGGAAGAGGCACAGAGGGAGAGGGGTGGAAGACACAGAGTGGGGAGAGACACAGAGGGTGAGGGGGAAGAGACAGGGAGGAAGAGGCAGAGAAAGAGGAGGGGGAAGAGACACAGGGGAGTGAGAGGAGGGGGAAGAGACACAGGGGAGAGAGTGCAGGGGGGAAGATACACAAGGGAGGGAAATGAAGACACGAGGAAGGCGGGAACAGACACAGGGGGAGGGGGAAAGAGACACAGGCCAGGGGGGAACAGACACAGGGGAGGGTTGGGGGAGACACAGGGGGGGGGGGGGAAGAGATGCATGGGAGGGAGAAGGGGGAAAGAGACACAGGGGAGGGGTTTAGAGACACGGGAGGGAGAGGGAGGTAAAAACACAGGGGGGCAGGAGATACAAGGGAGGTAGACGAGGCGGAAGGAGACACAAGGGAGGGAGAGGAGGGGGGAAATAAGACACGAGGGAGAAAGTAGACAGAGGGAGAGACTTGCAATGAGCTCCAAAGGGGCTCATTGCAAGGCCTGTGATGAGCGCCAAAGGCGCACATCACAAGGCCAGTAAAGTAGAGGGGGAGAGGCTTACATTGTGTGGCAAACAGCATTGCCAGGCTTCAGTTTTTATTGCCGTCATTTTTGACGGGCAAGTCGCTTGTATATATATATATATATGTATATGTGAGTGTGGTGTAGATCACTGACAGTTTTGATTCTGGATAGTAGGTCACAGCCTACTTGAAGTTGGACATGCCTGCTACAGACTATGTCAAACTACAGGTATATTTCTCCACACTTGGTGGGAATGCTCGATAGTTCAGAGCATTTGGACCAAAGTAATGGAATTCGCATCTACCATTTTTATAACAACTATACACCTTTCGATAGACATTTTCCTACTACAAAAGTGACATAATAAATGGCTACAATTCCTGCTTATGGACACGAAAAGCCACATTGCAAAAAAATCAAAGACGCCCCAACTTCATCTCCAAGAAATAATATATAAACTACATTTCATAAGGATTAATGAAAAAATGACTCATGTCATATATAATACCTATTCACTATTTACAGAAATATGGGATGTATGTATCAACTCCCCATACTCAATCACAATCATATAAAAATTACAAATATCACAAAACAAGCACAAAAAAAATGATATTAAAACTTGCTGAATTGATAACCTCTCAGAGTGGAAAATGGAAGCTGAACAGGTACGATTCAATGACAACTTTATAGACAAAATTTTAATCTGTTCAGACCCATTAGGCATAAAAGAAAGAAATTAAATCAACTATGAGGGTTAGTTCAGTTTAATTCAGTACATTTTAGGTTAATTTATTTAAAATGTTTTACTGAATCTACAGCTACAGTTGGAGAAATCTACAGCAAATGGAGAAAAGAAAAAAAGGAAAAAACTGGAGCAAGGTAACCAAAAAACAAAAGAACTACAACGACAAAAAAAATGTATACAAAGACTTTTATTATTATCTTTATTTATATCGAGCCAACATATTCTGTAGCGCTGTACAGGGTTTAAGTACATGGCAAAAAAAACAAACTTAACACTTTATAAAGAATGGAGGGCCCTGTTTTTGAGCTTATAATCAAATGTACATAGTGCTTGTTTCGAAGGCACGGACACACGATTGAAAACTCCCAAACTTACAATCTAAGACTTTTAGATTTTATTAAATGCAGTTTATGACGTGTGTTTAAATGTACAAGTATGAATAATGTTATGGCATCTGACTGTGAAAAAATAAAGATTAATGATTAAAAAAAGTCAGGCAACCATCATGGAAAAGGCTAGAAGTATTTTTAGGCATATTCAAAGACAGGATACAAGTGAAAACTTTGCAGGTAGTACAGGTTGGTTTGATAGATTTTAAAAAAGAAGCAACTTGTGCAACATTTGAATCATCAGAGATGTATAAATTGCAGATATTGAAGCTGCTTCAGCCTTTCCATCAACTTTAAGAATTATAATTGAAAGAGGGAATTATCCTCCCAAACTAGTTATCGATGTTGATGGAGGAGAACATTTATATCAAATGAACAAAAGTGAGCACCAGGATTGAAAGCTGCAAAAGACAGTTTAACCGTTCTTCTGGGAGGTAACACCAATGGTGGTTTCTAAATAAAACCTTTGATTGTGTATCTTTCCAAAACACCAGGAGTCATGAAAAAGAATTCTAAAATTGAGTTTACCGGTGATGTGGGAATTTAATACATTAGACAATCTTGGATCACTATGGACATTTTTGAAAATTGGTTTACCACACATTTTTGTCCATCCGTAAAATGCTACTGTACACATACATTTGTTTTTAACCAAAAGCACTATTACTGATTAATAATGCTCTAAACCATCTCACCCACTTGTCCGACTTTTGCATTTCAGACTGCATTTCGGTTGAAATTGTTTTCCTGTCATTCAACACTATGTCTTTAATCCAGCCTCTGCATGAAGGAGTCATTTCAACTTTTAAAGCATTTTATCTTTGATGCACATTCCAGCAACTTATTGATAAAAGACTGCAAAAGTACAGAATCAATGATGGAATTATGGAAGAAATATATCATCAAAGACGTTGCAGGTATCCAACGATTTTTAACCAGAATAGATTCGTTGACCAAATTGTCAACCTAGTCAACAACAGGACTAGGAGATGCAGATGTGCAGGATTTTGAGGAGGTGCTGCAGGTTTCTAGTGAGAGCCAACGGCAACCTTCAAGAACTGTCAGAACAAGGAATTCAGGCAGAAACAGAAAAAGATAAATGTCACTATCACTAAAAAATCAAGAATTCCAGAAGAGCCAGAACCTTTGACATCACAAAAATAATGTTTTTATTTCTGTAAATGTACAATTTCTGTATAGGCTACTGTTTTTTGGAAGTTAATATTAAAATACAATAACTTCAAATGTAAGTGAAATTGTGTATTCTTGGTCGCAAGTTCCCAGATCCCTATTTACCCTATGTAAAAATGACCAGTTTAATGGTGTTACTCTTAGCTCTCAGTCTTCGAGACGCATCAAAATGGGGAATACCTGTATATAGTGATACCTTTTTTTATTTGACAAACATATTCATTGAAATGACAAGCCTTCAAGAGTAACACCTCTCTTTTCCAATTAGAAGCAATATTGAATAAAGTAAGCAGTGGAATACAGAGATACAGATTCAAAGTGGCAGACATCATGAATAATCTTCTGTTTAATCAAGTGTGCATGTGTCTGCACAAGCTTTTAGATAAGAGAAACCCAGAGTAATATCAGTTACCACCATAAATATCCCCACATATTGAGGAGTTGAAAAACACTAATAAAGAAATAAATAAACGTGATAATTTCGTAACAATCCGAAGTCCATATTAAGTCCTGTATCTTTAGTATTGAAGAATGTGATCATCTTAATTTTAAATGTGTTTTTTCCAGTTTTTGAAATTGCCTCTGACTATTTTGATATTCAGATTTTGGATGGAATGATTATTCTGGGTAAAATTATGTCCAACTGGGGTACAATAGCTGTTTTTATTGTGCTTTTTTTTTATTCAACAGCTTTTATGTTACATAACAAACAATTACATTGCAAACATCCGTTAACTGAAATTATTGAGATAATTGTGTCTATTGTTATTAAAATATAGTATTCATATCAATAAACAATCATTCAGCCAGATATCTCACATTTTTTTCCTTTTTTGGTGATGGTTTTAAGTAAATACACAATTAAAGTTCCACTCCTAAATGTTCCTTACTACATCCATTCCTATGATCTCCAGTGCCACCCTCAGTACCTTTTGTCGTCTAGATGAGTTGCCTCTCCGCTTCCCAGCTCTACCCATTCCAGTCCGCTCCATACTCCGCTTCCCGGACAAGCCACAGCTGTTAGCCAAAGTGTAATGCTCTTTCCTGTCCAGACCTTACAATGTGCTATCTGGAGACTGAATCCAAGGTCCCCAAATTTCTAGGTAAATTTGGTGAGTGTCCAACAAAGTGTGAGTCATTCTTTTGTTAATGCAAAGATAATTTATTTTGTTTATGACTTCCTGAAATTGGATATGACTGCTTTTCCATCTTCTAGCAATTATATTTTTGGCAGCTAAAAAAATCATTTGTGCGAATTTGTTCCCCATATTACCCAGCCCCTGGTAATGAATTCCCAACAGACAAGTCGAGATTGATGGTTCTAGGGGAGATTTAAGAATCCGTGAAGCTAATTTGGTAGCTTCAATCCAAATATTAGCCACTCTTGGACATTTCCACCACGTATGAATAAAGTCTCCCCTTCCCTGGCATCCTCTAAAGCACCTATCTGAAGTTGTTGGAGATAGCTTATTTAGCCTGGCAGGAGTCATGTATGCCCGGTGTAAGATTTTCAACGAGGTTTCTAGCAAGCTATAGTTATATGAGCCTTTAGATAGGCTCAGAAAGGATTCCGCGCATTTGTCCCCCTCCCAGTTTTGTTGCATGTCTATCTCCCATTTCAATGTGTAAGCAGTCTTCCACGAAGCCTTTGGGGCATTAAACATAGTGTACAGTGAGCCTAAGGTTCCTTTAGTTAAGTTTGTGTTTTTACATATTATTGACATCCACGATTCTTTGGGCGGGCCATGAATCCTATGTATCTACTCAACCCAATGTCTAATTTTGATGTAGTTAAACATTTCTTGGTGTGGTATCCCTATTTTCCTGTTCATTTCTGCCCAAGAAATAATTCTGTCGCCCTCAAACCATGCCTCAAGTTTGTCTAAATTGTGTGTTGTCCAGAATGCTTTGGAGTCAGCTGTGAGGGTGGTCGCTAGAGAGGTTGATGTAAAGATTGAAGTAAGAGGTGATACGGGGTGAATCAGTTTATGTTCCTTCCTAGCCCATCTCCATATTTTCAGCGTAAATTTAGTTATAGGGTTATGGATTAGGGAGTCAAACGTGTGGGAACTCGGAGCCCATAAAATGATTTCCCATTTTAATGGGGCCATTTGTAGCTCTTCAATAAAAACCCAATTGGGCTGTAGGGTGGTAGAATGTATTAACGGTATAGAGGCAATTTGAGCTGCCTTAAAGTAGGTACTGAAATGAGGGCAGGATAATCCTCCTCTAGACTTATGTTTATACATAGTATGTCTGGCAATCCTAGGAGGTCTATTCCTCCAAACAAATCTAAAGACCTGGGCTTGAAACTGTGCCAATTCCCTATTATTAATTTGGATCGGCAGAGTCCTGGCCAGATAAAGCAGCCTCGGCAAGATGTTCATCTTGACCGTGGCTATTCGGCCCGTCCACGAAATCTGCCTTTTTGTCCAGCTGTATAAGTCCCTTCGAAGAGTCTTAAATAGGGGTGGGTAATTGGTTTTATAAATATCAGCTAGTGAATTAGTCAACTTTATCCCTAAATAGTTAATGTAAGAGGCAGGCCATAGAAAGTTGTGTACCCTTTTCAGTTGGTCCAAGATGTCCCCAGGAAAGCCCACACTTAAGGCTTCTGTCTTGCTATGATTCAATCTCAGTCCAGAGAGAGTGCTATATTCATTGATTGTGCCCAGTAGGGCGTCTATGGAGGAGCCAGGATTCGAGAGGGTGCACAGTAGGTCATCAGCAAACAAAGAACATTTTAGATGCTGATGTCCCACCCGCACCCCCTCTATAGAGGAGTTTGCTCTTATCGCCTGGGCCAAGGGCTCTATGGCCAAAGCAAAGAGCAGCGGGGACAGAGGGCACCCCTGTCTCGTGCCTCTCTCTATATTAATACTAGCCGTCTGGGAGCCTGGTAATTTTAAAGTGGCCTTGGGTAGCGTGTAGTAAGTGTGTAATAAGTTTAAGAAGTTGCCTTCAAACCCAAACTTTGCTAACGTGGCAAATAGAAAGGGCCACTCTAAGGTGTCAAACGCTTTCTCTATGTCCAATGCAAGCAGGCAGACCGGGGACCCCCTAGACCTAGCCAAATGGATGACATTTAGAGTTCTCCTGATGTTGTCGCCAGTTTGTCTATGCGGGATGAACCCTGACTGGTCTTTGTGAATCAAGGAGGGAAGGAATATTGAGATCCTTTGAGAGAAGATCTTGGCAAGCAACTTGACATCCCCATTAAGCAATGAGATAGGTCTATAGTTCTTGGCATCTCTCTGATCTCTACCCTCTTTAGGGAATATTGTTAAGTCAGCATGGTTTAGTTCTGGGGGGGTAATCTCCCCTCTCAGTATCGAGTTAAAGAGAATACATAGATGAGGAGCCAGAAGTGTTGAGAATTTCTTATAGTAGATATTGGTGAACCCATCCGGGCCCGGGGATTTTCCTAGTTTTAGTTCCTTAATCGCTTCTAGAACTTCCTTGATAGTAACTTCCTTATTTAGAGAGTGAGCAAAATCTGAGGAAGGTCCAGTGAGTTTAAGTAAGAAGCAATGTTATTTTCCATGGCCACCTGTTTAGTGGCGTATATATTTTGGTAATATTCCCTAAAAACTTTTTGTATTTCATTTTGGCTATATATGAGGTTGCCCTCTTTATTCCTGATTTGGGAGATCCTGGATTGGGCGTACTTTGCTCTCAGGCTTCTGGCTAACAATTTATCCGGTTTATTCGCTTTATTGTAAAACAAATGCTGCGTCCGTCTCAGTGCCTTGTCCGTTTTTATGGACAATACGCTATCTAGCTCCAGCCTCGTCTTGTCTATCTCTGTTCTCAGGGAGGAGGAGGGGGAGAGCTGATTTCGAAGCTCCAGTCGTGCCAATTTGCTCGCAAGATCTCTCTCCCTTTGTAGATTCTGTTTTTTGAACTGAGAAGCCAATTTGATGCACACTCCTCTTATAAAGGCTTTATGTGCCATCCAAACCCATCCCGCTCCCGTCTCCCTGCCCGCATTGGACCCAAAGAAGTCTAGCAACTCTCTCTCTATCTGCTCCTGAGTTGAAGGCAGTGAGATTTGGTATTCATTCAGCCTCCAGGTGTAAGGCATGCTGAATTGACTTCCCAGGTCCACTTCCAATAAAACTGCTGAATGGTCGGACCAAGTGCAAGGCACTATAGTCGCTCTGTGTGAGCTGTCAAGAAGTGAGCTGCTAATGTAAATAGTGTCAATGCGCGAGTAGGAGCCATGTGTGGGTGAATAAAAAGTAAACTCTTTCCCTCTCGGGTGAAGTCCCCTCCAGGCATCTACCAGGCTAACAGAGTGCAGGAGTTTCTTAATTTGTCTAATTTTGTTGGAGAATCGGTCACTCACTGGAGCCCTAGATTTGTCCGCCTTTGGGTCTAAGACTAAATTGAAATCCCCTCCTACCACTAAGTTCCCCCAGTCCCCCCTTCCAGTGCCCTTAAAAATCTTATTAGGGCCTTATGTGGTGCCGTTGTGGGGGCATAAAAGGAAGCCAGAGAAATCGTGTTTCCCAAGATTGTACCTTTTATAATGATAAAGTACCCTTCACGGTCTACCAGTTTGGATGTTAACTGGAATTGGAGGTTCCTATGTAGCAATATTGCTACTCCCTCTTTTTTTGAAGTGTGGGTGGAATGGAAGAATTGAGGGTAATCTTTATTAAGATATGTAGGGGTCTTATGCCTAGCGAAGTGGGTCTCCTGTAGGAATATTACAGATGGTTTGTAAGTCTTATAGTATAAAAAGGCCTTCCTCCGCTTGAAAGGAGAGTTAAAGCCCTTCACGTTGTGAGTGAGTACTGTTATGGGCATGGGTAAATTAATAAGGTGTCTGTCAGATATGCTGAATTAGCTTTACCTTTCCGGCGAGATGTCGAGGAGGGAGTGAGGAGCGGTTCCACCTTCTGGAGGTGTGGAAGTGGCAGAGCCCTGGGTGAGCGAGTTCTAGCAGGCTTGATTCTAGTTAGAATATAAAAGCAAAAGTGCGTGAGTTTAGATGCCACCCCCTGGTGCCTTATCATAAAAAACAGTTGGCTTAATTTTGGCTCGGATAATGTAATTATGAATGGGATTAGATTGTGCCCGTTGACCTGCAAACAGGCAGCCACTAGAGCCTCCACCAAATAAGGATCATTACGCTTATGCCCTGAGACCCCGGGAATGCTAAAGGGGCGCAGGGGGCGAGTAGGCAAAGGATGTGGGTAGTTTAAATTATTTGGATGGTGATTGACATTAGGAGGTCGGGTAAGCAGCGTAATTAGCTGATCCCAGCTTAGATATACTCTAAAAATGTATGCTTTGGCAGGGACACAGTAATCAGAGAGTGAATTGCTTAGTTCCAAACCCAGTAGAGGGTGGTTGAGCACCGGTTGGTAAGTAAATGGTAGGTGAGCACAAATACAGAAAGTTGTGAGAAGAACAAATAGAGTGGTTATTGAAAAATCAAGCATTCTTAGGACCTCTAGCCCTAACCTATTCCTGTCAATCCGTTAAAGTACTAGTAGGTCCGCTTCAGGTCCTGCCGGCAAGGACAGTTATAAATAAGATAAAAAGGAGTGTTACCGTAATAGAGTAGCCAGATCTTTAAATAATTTGTGCTAACATTAATAACAAAACTCTTTACATAAATTATAAACAGTAGAAACAGCTAAACCTAGACCAGCCAGAGGGGTCTCGCCAGGCTAAGTATTATTCCCTCAATTAGCAACAGTAGGTGTTTCTTTAACAATCTACTACAACCTGCTAGGGAGGAAGGAAAAGCAAAGCATGGGTTAATAACAGTTCAAAAGTCTTTTGTCAACTGGGTACAACTCGTGGCAAAAGTCCTGAGTTCCTCCGGGAGCCAGCCCAAAAGGCAAGAAGTAGGGGGGAAAGGTAGTACAGAACAGTTAGCTCAGTTCTGAGCAACCTTCCTGAGAGTCTCCCCTAGGTAGCAGCAAAAAAGAAAACAAAAAAAAGCAAAAAGGAAACAGGACTTTTTGATAGCATGGTGCCTCTTTAGTCGAACCCTCGTTTTGAACAGTCCTGAGGATAAGGACAATTGTGCTAGTGGGTCAGCGTGTCCATGTTTTGGCTGGGGCGTCTGTTGGCAGTTTTTGAGACGTGATCAGCAGGCCTCTTTTGTCTGGTCACTTCAGACCATTGTCTCTTTGGAAGAGGCAAAGTTGCTGAAGCAGATGCCATAGGGGCTGGGTCCCCCCCATTTAGTTATACACGCTTAAGAAGCTCTTGGCAGTCATCTAGGTAGCGTGTTGTATATTGGATACCTCCCACAGAAAAGATCAGAGCAAAGGGGAATCCCCAGCGATATCTGATGCCATGGCGTAGTAGCACTTCCAGGGTCGGCTTCATCAGCCTCCGTCTTTGTAGCGTAGTTGGAGAAAGATACGCAAAAAACTGGAGCTTAGCCCCGTCAGGACCACTGATCGAGGTCTTGTTGCGGGTAGCTGCGAGGATCAGGTCTCTGGATTGTTGGCGCAGAAGCCTGACAATGATGTCTTTAGGGAGGTCTTTATTGCGGCTCCCCCCAAGGGCTCTGTGCGCTCGCTCTACCTCCCACTCGTGGTCCAGGTGTCCTGAGAGGATCTCATGTATCGTGCCCTTAAGGTGGCGTGGTAGATCGACTATAGCCGTGGGGAAGCCTCTAATCCTCAAATTAAATCTTCTGGATCTATTCTCCAAGTCCTCCAACTTATCTTCTATATCCGAGATACGGGAGGAATTGCCAGCAATGTTGGCCCTGTCCTTCTCCTGCGCCTCTACCACTTGGTCCATGGTTTCCTCAAGTTGATGGGTCCTCTGTCCGATCTCTTGTATGTCTTTTTGCAGTGCCGTGACTGCTCCGTTGATATGGGAGGCCAGGAGCGCTTCAATTCTTGCCATTGAGGCACTATTGATGGATACCTCCGGCTGTAAGGTTACCTCCTGAGAGTCTAAATCTGAGATGTCCGATTGCTCTGAGGCGAGGTCTTGTGCCGGTGTTTCCAATGCTTCCAGAGTTTTAAAATGCTCGTCAATTTTTTTTGACGGTAAGGATTTTTTATTTTTCCCCATTTCTGCGCCGCTGATTGTCTCCGGGTTGGCTGTTGGATGCCTAGGCATTTAGCCAGTTGCTCTGATGAGAACCCTCCGCTTCAGCTATATCGTCTCAGGTAATTAGATCTGCTGTGTTTGGTGCTGTCGGGATACACCCAGTTCCTGTAATGTTGTCTTGGTGTTTTTGTTGGTCCTTGCCGGCTAGAACCATGTAGGGCCGCTGTAGTTACATCTCAATGTATTGTTGAGCTCTGTCAATCATGTGCTCTCAGTAGGCCCAAGCTGCTTTCATCAATGTCCCACTAGATGGCGTCAATGCTCTGTCTGGTGCGGGTGATGTATCTTGTTGAGTGCTGGACTGCACTATTTTCTGAGCACCAGTAGGTGGCAGTGCTGCTCCCTCCAGTGATAATAGGATGTTTGGTTTGATGTTGTACCAATACTGAGCACAGGCCACGGCTTAAGTAGGCATGTTGTTTATCAGTGTTTCAGAGACTCCTTTGTTCTGGTTCAGCTGCAAATCTCAGGAAAAAAGTTGCCAAACTTGATTTTTAAAGCCAGCTGGGTCCTCCTGTGTGCAAATTCGTTGATTTGGTGATAGAGAAGTTACTTTATATATAATTTTCATGCTTTTTAAAGCCTCATTGCTGGGAGCTATGTAGTTTTGCTTCCTCTCTGTTTGCTGCTAGCCACACCCTCCCTTTATTGTGCTTTTTGATGGAAAGTCTGTGCAGAGGCATCCTTAGATGTTTTTTCTGTCTGGTTTCCCCAATGTAATAGTTGGAACCTGTGGGAGCACTAAACACAAGAACATTTTTACAATCCCCCATGGGGCCTTGCATTCTCTAGCTTTGATTATCTCAGATTAATCCTTACTTTGTCATTCTTTCTGATCATTAATACAGTAATTTTTCTTGACATTCATCGTGAGGATTGGGGCACAACACCAGTGTTAGTTGGTGTACTTTTTTTATATTTCTAGTAGTGTTTTTGCACTTCCCAGTAGCTGTACCTCATTTCTCTTGATATTTTGTGTGTATGGGGTATGTTCATTTTTGGATGTTTAAATTATATATTCATTCTCTAGCTTCGCCATAGGGTAGATCGGAAAGGCTGACAGACATATTGCAGACATCAATGTTGGTTTACTGTAGGAAAATGCTGTTTTTAATAATATTAAATTGTACTTAAATTATACCAAATCTGGAACCTCTGCTGTGTCACTTTCAGATTGAATTAGCATGTGAGGAACAGAAGATGTAAGACTAGCATGAAATGTTGGGTAACTATGCCATTTGTCTTCTAGGCTGCTCCTCGCGCCTCGTCATCACCAAAGTTATCTTCAACCAAGCTACAAGTTTCTACTTTTTTATAGAGAGCTCTGGAAAGTATGGTACAGGTTGTACAGCTGATTGTAAAATTGGATAATGTATTGTGTATTTAGATTTAGAACTAATTTCAGACATTTTAATCAAACCTATAATAGCAATTTGTTGGATAGTCCTTAGATTTCCGCCACACCAATGGAACTACAAAAGGCATGTGATTGAATCCTTTAAACCAGGTAGTCAGTAGCCTTATGCATATAATACAGCATATATGAGGGACCCAGGATTTACCCTGATCACTTACTTTAAAACAAAAATAAAGCTCACATGATTCCTAACATGAATGGTAAATTTCCGTCCTTTTGCTTTAAAAATTAACACACTTCATTTGTAATAGAAACTGAATGATTGGTGCATTTTTAAGGCCTGGTGGCTATTTTAAGTACAACACAACCTGTTTTTAAAATACTAAAATGAAATCAACACTCAACTGAGCATAAGCTTAAAATCAGACTCAGAGCATGTCTAAACTGTAATAGATTTGCTTACTCCTGTCTAGTATAATAAAAACTTTTTGAACAGCAATAGAGGTTCTTGCTCCTCATGAATCAGAAATTATGGGTTAACAGTTAACCTTCATCACAACAAACCACCAGTATTATTACTATTATGCTATGGTTAAAATGAGAATATGTGTTACTCAAACAACCTACATAAAGAACAGATCATTAGCCTCATTCAATAATTGAAGAATTATGAAAATTAATGCCAATACTGTTCTAGTCCATATGGGTGGCCTGATATGTATTAACTCATTGATACTCAAGCTCATTTAACCCTGAAATGACACATAAAAATAAAACTTATTTCCTGCAGTTGTGCGGGCTTGAGACTGTTGTGCAATTAATCCTAATGACTGTTGTCGTTCTCCCCGTAATTTACAGTGCATTTTTACAGTTTTATTCGCATTTACAGTGCTATGAATTGGTTTTTAACCCCTTTGTGGGTCCTCTTGAGTACATGTAGGACTTTGTCCTACATTTGCGGTTTGCGAGCTGGGATATGTTTGCAAAGTGGGTGGGATCGGGCAATTGAATATCGATTTGCGATTTTAAGGCTGCGAAAGTGACAGATCAAAGGCTTCAGAGTGGTGTAGACTCCGAGTTGTACGGCTGCCATTTTCGCACAGCCGTAAATCGTAACCCGATCCGAGCATGCAAAAAGATGCCAATTGAATTGCCAAATTGCCTGCAATTTCCACTTGCGAGCTCGGATCTCAAATTCGCAGCAAATGAATGAGGCTGCATATTTGCATTCCTGAATTCAGCATACAAAAATACATAAGCAGTAATATTTTAACGTGACAACATCTTTGTTGAACAGTATTATTTAAAAAAAATGGAAATATAGAATGGTGCAAAGCAAATTTTGTGACTTTTGGGGTCCATTAAGTTCTTTTCAGTGCTACTTTTACTCCTTGTTAGTCTGTATGTGACTATAAACAAAGTAAAAACATATCCTTAGAGTGTTTACAAAATCAATTTATTACAATAATGTACATTTTACATGTAATTGATGTTGTGTGGTAAATTTATATAGCACTTCATTTGTGCAGATTCCTATATTAGGCTCCTTCAACATCCTCTGACCTTGCACAGGGTGTCTGAAGTGTAGAGCTGCTCCTTAAGATGTAATCTACAAAGGGAAACTGTGACGTAGTTACTCTACATGGTTTACTAAAACATAGGAACATGAGATTCTCATTAGTGGCAGAGCTAGTGAATGGAGTGACTTGGTGAAAAAAAAAAACTTTTAGGGGCCCCTCCCCAAGCCACTGGCCTCTATTAGTCCCCGGGATTCCCCATAAAACTTGCATTTGCTGCAGGAACCTCTGGAGAATGCCCCTAGACCATGTTGGTCCAAGAGAATCCCTGGGTCTAGTAGATATCCCCCTGGGGTCTCAATGAGTCCCCAGGGTCTTGTAAAGTGACACCACCCCCAAAAGAGAGCCCCGGTGCATTGTACCACCTGCATCGGCAGCAGTCTCGCCCTGATTCTCATTGCAAAGGACTACTAGCAGAGAGTGAAAGAAATATTTGAGCCAGCTTTAGTTTGATTTTTCTTTAGTACACTGCTACTGTACACTTAGCTTGGCATTAATTACCAAGGGGCGTAGGAAAGAAAACTGAATTATGATTGACACATATTTAAGTTAAATTGGAATCCTGAAGTATTCATTAAAATGCTGTCCTTAAGAATTCATCAAAAGTTCTTGGGGCTTAATGGCTCCCAAGTAGGCTAGCAGGGGTCTCATTGGTCTCCTTATGCCCTGTGGGACTTGCTGGGGGTCTCCCCAGGCCCCATAGTCCGAGCTGGGTTTTTCTGGGTCTAGTAGTTATCCCCTGGGGCCTTAATGGGTCTCCAGCATTGTACCACCTGCACTGGCAGTAGTCCTGCCCTGATTCTCATGGCAAAGGATTACTAGAAGGGAGTAAAGAAATATTTGACCCAGCTTTGGTTTGATTTTTCTTTAGTACACTGTTAAAGTACAATGAGCTTGGCAGTACATACCAAGGAGAGTAGGAATGTAAAGTATACTATAGTTTGTTTCACTTCAAAGGTAGCTAACCTCAGCATGATAAACATTTTACAAGTCTGTTTTAATCAATCTACTTGCCTTAAAGAAAACATATGTATTAAGTTTACCTACTACCTTTATCTATGTACTAGTCACTTGGAAAAATGCAGTTGCCTTTTTATATCATGGTCTTTTGAAGAACTTAATTGATGATGGGCATCTTATTTTTAGAATTTTAAAAGAAGAAACCCTGAATTTGCTTTACTGAGGGGAGACATTTGTCTTTTATAACTCAATCAATTACTTGATAAGACCCTTGTTACAGATGGCATCTCTTCAGTTGTACTGAAAGACTGCCACAATGTTGTGGACTAAATGGAAGTTCAACTTGCAATCTCACTCCCTCAGTTTTCAGACCAATATCCTGTGTTTTGACAGGGCCAATAGTGAACCCTTTAGACAGTTGTAGGCAGCAAGTATAGGGTGCCACATGCGGCCCTCAGACACTTCCCCTGCAGCCCCTAGCCTGTTCTCTGGAGTAGCAAAGCACTCACCTCTTCAACAATACACAATCCATTATTTCTCTCTAAAACTAGCAAATAATACCCAATCGTACGCCTCATTATTTCTAGCTCTATTATCAACTAATAGCTTTCCAACAGCAATTGTACCCTTTTGCTTTGGATAAATAAGATTTAAACCACAGCAAGGCCCTTCTAAGGACTCCATGGCCATATATGAGACCCTTCAAGCAAAATAGGTTGAGGGTCACTGCTCTACACACAGTCTGAGATTATTACATTGTAGATGTTATGCTCACAACTTACATTGCTGCTAGTCGTTAATGTAAAGTTTCCCAATCTGCAGTGGTCCTTTATGAAGATTCAGAGTGACATAATGTTCATCAGCAAATAAATATTAGAAAACATTGCGGGACTGTAGCTCAATCGAGAATACATTTGAAAGTACACATTTTATAGGATTGCTGGGTCACACATATCTTGAGTAAAAATCTTACTATCTTGAAATTGTCCTTCAAGTCAGTAGATGTTGAACTACTAATCAAACTTCAAAACATATCTATGAATGCAATTTAAAAAAATTAACTCATAGCAATTGTAAGTTACTGGAGTCCGTAAACTAATTTGCTAATCAATTGGCGTCTTTTTGCGAACCGCATACGGTCTACAGGTTACAGGCTGAAAATCCCTGCAGTTGTTTCAACATTAACTTACACCCCATCTAAGCCACGTCTGCAAGAGCTACAATCGCTAAAATAGCTATTCAATTGCTACAATTTCGCAAGCCCGCAAATGTTTTCACACCCGTAAACAGCAAATGTAGAAGAAAATCCTACGGGTACTAGATGGGACCCGCAAAGGGGTTAAAGACATGTTCGTAGCACTGTAAATGCAAATAAAAAATCAATAACGCACTGTAAATGACGGGAAAGCCATGAAAGACATTAGAATTAATTGCACAACCGTTTCACGCTCGCAATTCGCCAATCAAAAATCATTTATTTTTAGGTTTCATTTCAGGGTTATATCGATCTCGGGAATCAATGAGGTTATACATATCAGGCCACCCATATGGACTAGAACAGTATTGGCATACATTTCTATTATTTTGTATTTCACAGTTTTGTGAGTCTGATCGCATATTGGACCCCTTATTTGACATGTAACCTTCATCTTATACTGCCGTAATGATCACAGTCTCATTTTCTATTGGCTGTTTCTCAATGGGTAGTTACGGCCTTGCTTTATTGATCATGTTCATGCTCTGAAATGCTACGTGCAAGTGCATGGTTTACAGTTTCGGCTTTCGGTCTGTAACTTGAATAGCATCGGAATTGTAGCAGAGTTCAAGCCCGCAGACATACAGGCCGTATACTGTATACCACGAGATGCTGTCTTGCAATTGAATGAGGCTCATAATCACTAACACAAATGTAAAGTATGGTAAACTTTGCCGAATGCATGATGAATTATGTAGATAAGCTTTTCAACATAGAGAGCAAGTAAAAGAGATGTTGTTTTGTTCAGTCATTCAGTCGTGTCTGACTCTTGGTTACCCTATGAACTGCAGCATGCCAAGCACATCTTGTGCCTTGGTGTGCTAATCCATAAGGTATTCATGGCAAATATACTGGAATGGGTTGCCATTTCTTTCTCTGGTGGACCGAGAGTTGTCTGACCTCTCTGCTATGACCTGCTCATCTTGGGTGACCCTACATGGTATATCTCACAGCTTCATTGAAGAACACAAGCCCTTTCACCACGACAAGATAGAGATCCAGAAGAGAAAAACAGATATAAATACAGACTAATCAGGGATGACTAGCAGGTCTCTATCAAGGTGTGAAGTTACTGAGAAATAGTATCTTGTATAAATTACCTTTCACCAGATAGATATAAAGTTAAGTCATAACAATAAAATGGGTTTATAAAAAAAGTGTGTGTTCAATATTTATACAGTAGCTTTATTAGTTTAAGGAAGTTTAGGACTGAAACAAGTTTTTTTCCTAAAAGAACCACATGCAATGATGTTACTGTAAAATCTGCAACTTTCCAGTAGTTTCCAGTGATTAATTTTCTGAGGTGGTGAGAAACTTTGAATGTAAAGAAGAAGTCTATCTGCACAATGCGAATGTGGCATATAGAAATGCCATTGCTTTAATTAGAATTAATGCAATGTCAGTTTACATGGAAACACCCTGTTGAGACAGAAGATGAAAGACACAGAAGATGAAACAATTAAAGACAGCCTTAAAATATTTCACCTTTATATGCAATTATTATTTACTGCAGGCTTCTATTTTCTTTACTGTAAAGAAAATAGAAGCCTGCACTAAAGAATAATTGCATATAAAGGTGAAATATTTTAAGGCTGTTTAATTGTTTTACCTTTCTGAAAGCATTTTCAAAAGATCATATAGAAGATAATGACCACCGTTGTCCTTTACATAGTCAACATTTAATTGCCTAAGCATAGTTTTATCATTTGGCAGACTCTGTGGGGCTTGTCCAGTTCTGCTGAAAGATTGCCTTTGTATAACCATTTAACAGCTACTCTCTCGGCCCACTTGATTCTGTTCTACAAATCACTTATCATTCTTTGCTACCTGACCTCGACAGTTCTCCAACTGGCCATGATTTTCTGCATTATTTACTTTACAAAAACTGGTTCTCCTGACCTATCTGTGCAAAGGTGACTTTGATAAACACTCAAAACCAGATATTTGCTGAAATGCCAATCCCTGAATTCCAACATCTAACCTGCAAGTTCATTTATTGGACAGTATTAACAATATTATAAATCCAAAACATAAGACAAATAGAAATCTTTCATGTAATAATGTATTCCCTCTACTATAACCATACTAAAAGTTTGCTCTTATCTGTTTTGTAAATTAGGTCCCAACTCTCTCAACTGTCAAAACCTCTAGTCCTACCCTTCTCTAAAGTGTATCCCTACTTTTATTCCTAAGACATTTATGGACAGTACAGGGCAGTTACACTTTGTCAGAAGAGGACCATGGTAAGATAAAGTTTACTGTGGGAACATATGTGGAAAGATGAAGATCTGTTTCAGTGGCTTCATGAGAGAGTTGCCAATTAATTACGTGGTCATTACATAAAAAGACACAAGAATACATCAAGGGGGAGTCGCAAAGTGAGTCTTAATTTAAACTGACTTTGCAGTTAACCACAAGAGTACATAAAAAAGGCCTGATTCAATCAAATTAATCCAATTTTCACAGTAATAAAGTAGGTATTCCCTCATTCAGTAATGGATAGCATTTACTGGGGTTTTATTTTACCATGGGCTGCATATGATGAATTATAAATTGTCTCAAAAGAGTCTAGGTATATGGGAGAAGAGGGGGCAATTGCCAACAATAATAAAGGTCAAGCTCAGGCAACTGACTCTCCAGCCCTAGGAGTGTATTGAATTCTGTGACCAAGAAATCTCTGTCTGCACTTCCAAACAGATCCACTAAAGATCCAAAAACTTTAAAGGGACTGTTTCTGGCCGTCATAGATTAGTAGGCCCCTGACCAACAGGGGGCACTACTGGTACATGACTCAGGCTAGACATGTCCACCCTTTTCTGTCACATAGATGGGTCATACTGTCATCAACTTTAGTAAATGTAAATTTCCATAGGCCGTAGTCGCTAACGTTACTGGTTAGTTTAAAAATCCTGGGACAATCGGTTAGTTGCTGATTTGCCAATCTACACCATCAATTGGGTACTGACCAGAGGGAGGGAAATTTGAGTTGTGCATCCCATATGTCGTTTGGTTTACTATAACTTTCATGTTGTTTTTTGCTTTGGAAGCAAGCAACAGAACAGTTTTTCATTATTTCAGGGAAATTATCCAATTACTAGGGGAATGCTGTATCCTGGGTGCTTGTACTCCAGGGGCGTTTGCGGAAAATGACTGGGACCAGTCTGAGTGCTGAAACCCTTCTTGGAGATCCAGAACAGTAGTCTAACTAGTGGGATTGTCCCTGTTGGCCAGTCCAGCTGACTCTGTTCTGTGTAAAAGCCACGCATTCAATGCTAAGACACCCATCCAATCAACATGGTAATACTAAGTTTAATTTATACAATGTTCTTGTAAGATGTGTTTAACAATCACTTAATGATTAAGTAATTTTGCTTTAGGATTTGTTTAAAAAATAGAAGACATTTTAAACCAATATCAATCTACCTAAAACATTAAAAAGATAAAATTCAATATAATATGATTATTTACTAATATTTTCTATCAATGTTAATACTTTATATGACGCAGTTGGTGATCTTTTCTGTCATGCTAATTTTTCAATGTAAGCTATCACATATATAGTTGTGAGCAGGCGAGCTTGCTTAAGCCGTTGCTCACGCTAGCGGGCTCGCATAGCGAGCCCGCGGCCCTCGCGAAGCGAGGGTCGCAGTTGCTGGCAAGGAGCGCCGCAGGCGCTCCTTGCCAGCAACTGCAGCCCTCACGAAGAGGGCTGCAGCCCTCGCAGCAACTGCAGCCCTCGCGCTCCTTGACAGCATTTGCGGCCTTTGCGAAGAGAGGGAGCTGTGCGTGCACGCCCCTGGAGAGAGGGAACTGTGCGTGCACGCCCCTGGAGAGAGGGAGCTGTGCATGCACGCTGCTGGAGAGAGGGAGCAGAACTCCATGCCCCATTAGACCCATCAGACTACTTACATTCATTGGAGCATTTCAATTTACCTCCGCCATGTCTCCCCTGCCTGCACATTTTCTGCAGAGGCAGGGAGTTTCAGAATTACGTCACATGCATGCAAAGTCATTCAGGAAGTCCCTGCCTCTGCAGAGAAACGCACAGGCAGGAGATGCATAGTGGTGGATAATTGAACAGCTTCGATGAATGTAAGTAGTCTGATGGGTCTGACTGATAGTGACAGATCTGACTGATCGGGACCATGAAGGCCTGGCCTTGGGGGACATGAAGGCTTAGCCTGGGGGGACATGGCATCATGGGCTGGAGGCCATAAACTAATAAAAAAAAATACATATATACAACAAAATGTGCACTGGGACATTATTTATATATATATATATATATATATATATATATATATATATATATATATATATATATATATATACTGTATATATTATAAATATATTATAGATTTTATACACACTTATATTATACAGATTATAAGTATATAATATATTATATGTATTGTGTGTGTGTGTGAGGTGTGTGTGTAATGTGCAGTGTGTATACATATATATATATATATATAATGATGTGTTGTGTGTGTGTGAGGTGTGTGTGTAATGTGCAGTGTGTATACATATATATATATATAATGATGTATTGTGTGTGTGTGTGAGGTGTGTGTGTAATGTGCAGTGTGTATACATATATATATATATATAATGATGTATTGTGTGTGTGTGTGTGAGGTGTGTGTGTAATGTGCAGTGTGTATACATATATATATATATATAATGATGTATTGTGTGTGAGGTGTGTGTGTAATGTGCAGTGTGTATACATATATATATATATATATATATATAATGATGTATTGTGTGTGTGTGTGTGAGGTGTGTGTGTAATGTGCAGTGTGTATACATATATATATATATATATATATATATATATATATAATGATGTATTGTGTGTGAGGTGTGTGTGTAATGTGCAGTGTGTATACATATATATATATATAATGATGTATTGTGTGTGTAATGTGCAGTGTGTATACATATATATATATAATGATGTATTGTGTGTGAGGTGTGTGTGTAATGTGCAGTGTGTATACATATATATATATAATGATGTATTGTGTGTGTGTGTGAGGTGTGTGTGTAATGTGCAGTGTGTATACATATATATATATATAATGATGTATTGTGTGTGAGGTGTGTGTGTAATGTGCAGTGTGTATACATATATATATATATATAATGATGTATTGTGTGTGAGGTGTGTGTGTAATGTGCAGTGTGTATACATATATATATATATATAATGATGTATTGTGTGTGAGGTGTGTGTGTAATGTGCGAGGTCACTGGGCAAGGGCCTCAGTTGCTGGCGAGGTCCCTGGGCACGGGCCTCAGTTGCTGGCATGGAGCGCCGAAGGCGCTCCATGTCAGCAACTGAGGCCCCTCGCGAAGCGAGGGCCTCAGTTGCTGGCGAGGTCACTGGGCAAGGGCCTCAGTTGCTGGCATGGAGCGCCGAAGGCGCTCCATGTCAGCAACTGAGGCCCCTCGCGAAGCGAGGGCCTCAGTTGCTGGCGAGGTCACTGGCCAAGGGCCTCAGTTGCTGGCATGGAGCGCCGAAGGCGCTCCATGCCAGCAACTGAGGCCCCTCGCGAAGCGAGGGACTCAGTTGCTGGCGAGGTCACTGGGCAAGGGCCTCAGTTGCTGGCATGGAGCGCCGAAGGCGCTCCATGTCAGCAACTGAGGCCCCTCGCGAAGCGAGGGCCTCAGTTGCTGGCGAGGTCACTGGCCAAGGGCCTCAGTTGCTGGCATGGAGCGCCGAAGGCGCTCCATGCCAGCAACTGAGGCCCCTCGCGAAGCGAGGGACTCAGTTGCTGGCGAGGTCACTGGGCAAGGGCCTCAAACCCTCGCAAAATTCACGTCGCTACTCAAAAAACACGACACACAAATTACGACACTCGCTAAATTTTACGAGGAACGCAAACAACGTACGAAACACGTTACCACACATTACGACCTCGCAAACATCGGACGCAACACGCCGACATACAAACATTTAAAACACAATACATACACACAGCACATACATAAAAAACTTACCTACACCAAGAGGGAGCACCCAGGACCTCAAAAATGCAACTTACACCTCGATTTTACTCGAAATAAAACAGTTTAGAGACTAAAAAAAAATCTAAGCGAGAGAAAAAATGGCCGCCGAACAAAACGAAAACGAGGCTACAGCACTCTAAACTCGCAAAACACCACAAAACACCTACGGATATTCCGATACAGACCTATACCACACATTACTCGCCATTTTACACCAATGCGGAAGTACACGACTACGCTAACGGTTTGGTCTCGCGCACGCACAGTGTTACACTGCACACATTCAGCATGCTTATACAGCAGCTCCACACCACTAATGCTGCAGCAACATCAACACAGATTGCCAGCTCTTCATCACAATGCTTCAAAATAGGTACACTATATTCATTTACTAATTTAGCTACCTTACAATTTCATTGCCGTCATTTTTTGACGGGCAATTCGCTAGTACTATATAACTTCTAAATATGTGAAAATGTGAATATGAAAATGTTTTGTGAGAATTGTCTGTAGATGCTCTTTACAGACAGAAGGAGGTATCATTTGGTGTAGAGGGAAGAACATAAAGCATGTTATGCAAACTTAATAGGAAAATGATTTCAACACAGGTCTGACTCATGTCACATTTATGACAATAAAGGCAGGGTTGGAAAAAAAATCTCCAGATAACCCAGTTCCTTGGGTGTGTCACCCAGAATTCTTTTTGCTCAAACGCATGAAATACAATAATGTAGCTACATTTTTTGGTTATATATCCTGGTTTGGTTTGGATTTTTGAAAGTATAAAATCTATATGGGGCTGACCCTGGTTCTTCTAGAGTGGGGTGCTCGTTTTGTTTTGGAGAACAAGTAATTTTTCTATTGGTGTAAAATACTGTATTATTCATATATACTGTAGGGTCTGAAAGAGCCACTGCATGATGAAAAAAGTATATATGTTTGAAAAATTATTAGTATGACTAAGAGCTAAATTTGGCAGGAAAAACTGGAAAAAATAATGATGATGCCTTTTTTGGATTCTGCAGGCATCCATAGTACGTTGGTGAAGGTAGCATGTTTAGCAGGGGCAATTACATTTCTGTAGGAGCTGGTGTGCAGTTAAAAATGTAAACACTGCTTAGGCGCATGCGTGAGGGAAGGGGGTATGTGTCAAATTGAATAGGTACAACTGTTTAACAAGTCCCCCATTGCTTTCCCTCCTCCCCTTCCACCTCCTTCCACTGATGGATAAAATAAACTTGACCCTTAGACTCCAAAAGAAGAAGATTGTTCTCTAACCAGAAAAGATTAAATATTTCTATGCATAAACAAATATTCAACAATTTAAATTTTCACTAAAAAGGGTTTTATGCCCATGGCTTACAGAGCTGCTGATATTGTTATTTACGGATCAGATGAAGCATTAGAGTTATTGTGAGACTCGTTGATGGAAATGAGCTTGAAACAAGCTTGATCTAGATCAGTGCTAATTTCTTTAGTGTGGAGGACCATGTTTTTATCGGACAGTGATTTATATTGACTATTGATCTGGATTCAAAATAATCATTTTAAAAGATGCATACATAAATAAATAAATAATATAGATTTAGATATACAATTATTAAACACTTGAGCATTTAAATATGATATACCAATTATTTTATTATATAGATTTGTGAGGTGCTCTGCCTGGCAGTAAGTGGGCTACACAAAGCAGCTAGTGGACTGCACTAATATGTATATCGTAGGTGATTTTGGTCAGGGGGTTGTTTGGTCGGGTCTAGTTTTGATAAGTTTTTAATCAAATACCCTGTTAGCTGCAAAGAGACTGAAGGTAAAGAGTGTTTGGGTTCTTTTAAAAACAAAACTTTATATCCTAACTCATCTGAAGTGGGAAATGATGCATGTCCAGCGAGAGAGAAAATCTGGATTTGTTTAAAAAGGTGTGAAAGAGACTGTGAATATTCATATTGTAATTATTCAACTATTACCATCCATACTACAGAGAATGTTGGTGTTCCTTAGAATGTGTAGTACATGTATTATTGTATGACCTACTGTTCCTATGTGCCAAGTTCCTGTAAAATGCTCATGAATTAATGTACACACAGACCACGACCATGTTACCTATTTTAATGTATAAGCTATACCATCATGGACATTTACTTATTAAAGGACCTCTCTAGGTCGAAATTCAAAAAATACCATTTTGAAAAACTACACTAAAAAATAGGAAAACTCATTTTTTTACAATGTAAAAAAATAAGACAGCCTCTATTTTTAGCTAAATGTGCTAATATGTTGGTTGTCATTTTCATTTCTGCTTATCAACTACTAAAGGAGCAAGTAAACTTTAAATGCAGACAAGAAATTTCTATCTGCACAGTACTGGGAGCTGGAATACTGCACCTAAAACTACCAGTGCTTTCTTCTGGAATAAAAGAAAGCTACATTATTTACAAGTACACATTGTGATTGTCAGGGCCCAATGAATGGATCCCACTGATTAGATCCGCTCCTGTTCCAATTTATTTGAATTCCGTGGAGCAAAGGAATGAAAAAGTTCTATCATAGAGCTGACATGACGAGACTTACCGTATATATAGTCTTGGCACAGAATAACAATAGGTAACATAATTGAGATAGAGAAAATAGAAGGAATAGGAATACACCTTAACATAAATAATCTGGTTTAATTATCTTAGGTATATTGAAATATTATAATTGTATAATGTGATTTAAGTGTTACCAGATAACTACAGAGAGAGTGTAAATTACTAATCAATTAGAAAAGAAGAAAGAAAGATACCCTTGTTACTCAGCAATAACTTTCCTATAGAGATAATATAATAAATAGGGCCAGAAATCTTTTCAGTCTAAATTTATAATTTTATTGATAACATATTAAAAACAAAAAATATGTTGTTTAAAAATATTAAAAGAAGTAGTAGGAAAGTTATTGCTGAGTAACAAGGGTGTCTTTCTTTCTTCTTTTCTAATTAATTAGTAATTAAGATAGGACCTAATCACTCAGCAAGAGGTTTTCCATATTGAATGCCCCTATTGTATTAGTTGCAAAATGGGCCTCTTAGTTTTATCCTTGCAAACACTAATTGGATCACAGTATATGAATTACAAAACAACATATACAAATATATATCAATGTCAGACATGGTTAATATGGATATATTCAGTATAACAAGTGGTTAGCCATACAAAGTTCAAAACACACAGACACATAGGGTATTCACTGGAGATATTGGTCTCCGCACACTAGACAGTCCAAACAGTAGAAACCATGGTTATCACATGGGTAGCCCTGGACTGCAAACAATAAAGCCCAGGAGTGCCATGTTCATATTATGCTAGCTCAGGGAAGGCATGGGAAAGATTGGACTAAAAAAGAGAAGCAGATACCACAGGCTTCTCCACATCAGGGCTGTAGTTACACACCCTCCTGGAAATATAGCAGGCAGTAAACAATAGTTACAAAGTAAAAGTAAAAATTTACAGAAATGTGTAGTTAAAAAATATAGTTTGCTCATTATGAAGTCAAGTTATTCCAAAGAACATATAGTAGCATATATACTAGCATCTCTTATTTTTGTTCATGTAAACAAAATCTCTTATTTACACTCCTTTTATGATACTTTTGCAGAATCTCACAGCAGGATCTTAATGTTCTCAGTTGATAGGATTTTTAGGTTTTCACAGTTGAACTTTGTACTCTGCATACTCACAGCCTTATTCAGCACTTGTTCTGGTTAACTGTAACATCTCCTCCTCCTAGAGTCCCCACGTCATGATGTCTGCAATAAATAAATCAAACATTAGAGGCTGGGACTCATTTTAATGTTTTGGATAAGGAATAAGAAAGGTTCAGAGAGGACCCCAATTGAATTTAGGTGCATTGATGTATTCTGCAGCATGGACATCATTGAGTGCACTCTCCTTCTGGTGTTCTTCAGTCAGATTTCAGGTTAGTAACATTTATCATTTATTCTAACCTCACCAAGAAGTTTGTATTAGTGATGCATTACTGATAAAAATGTCTTGCTGTTTTTTTTTTAATTCTTTTTTGTGTTTATATTCCAATATATATATATACATATATATATATATATATATATATATATATATATATATATATATAATATAAATATATATATATATATATATATATATATATATATATACATATATATATATATATATATATATATATATATATATATATATATATATACAGGTATATAGGTATATATATATTTAAATAAATATATATATATATATATATATATATATATATATATATATATATATATATATATATATAGTAGTGTTATAAACCATGCATTCATTTATTTCAGTATATATATTTTTTCAATATGACAGATTAAACATACCATGATAATTCAACTACTGTATCCTTAAAAACCATAACCAGAAAATACAGTATTTAATATATTGGTGATTAATTATCGTAATTATGTTTTATCCATGTTTCTCATATTTTTAAAATAGTAATGTTTGTAGCGAGAGTCGCGCAGTTTAAAATCTAACACTAAATGGTAAAAACAATTTTTCTTACTGTACTTTGGTCATAATATAATTTTCACACTACTCATAATAATTTTTACTTTTGCATGTTCTCATGTGTATGAATTTCTTTTTACTGTATGTATGTATGTATTCTGCATAAAATCTTGTAATCCTGATTCTGTTTTTTTACATGCTAGTAATTCTGTGCAAAAGTCAATTATTATTGGAGATAATGGGCACCCTATTTGTGTTTATGGATGTTTTCAAAAGTTTGAAACAACCCTGCTAAATATTTTGCAAATGGTGCACATAGTTCAAATAATTAATGTTATATATACTTTCAGCTACTTGCTTTGTTAATGAAGCTCTGACTTGTTCTATTGTAGATTGATAATATTAATGCACTTCTCCTTCCACGAGAGGCATTGATATTGAGCCTAATAATTATTTAAATTGCTATCATTAAATGTTCTATAGCTATGATAGATTAGTTATTTCCTTTCATAAAATTGTTTAATAATAGTGCTCTGAATATTATTTGCTCTAATATTTAAAGCATATGGAAGGTTTCTGGATTTCATTAGTTATCTATTTACTTTACATGTCTTTATATTATTAAAAACTGCTTATAAGCGCTGTTTTACTGCCTAAAATCAACAAATTGTCCCTGTACGGGTCTGCCCACTGCAGCCTATGCAGACAAAGAATCTGTTGGGCTGGATGTTTACTGTGTTTTGGATGTGTACCTAAGTGTCCTAGCCCATCAGGAATGACATGTCAGCAGAATGAGAGGTGGTCACTGATTGGTCAGTATGTGACACTGCATAGTCACACATGAGAGTGCAAACATATATTTGTTTAATTTTAGGCAGTAAAAACCATAGATTTTAAACACTTCTTAATAAAATAAAGTGCATTCAAGTAAATAGATACACATTGTGACATACAAAACCCTGTAAAGCTCTGTTCCCTCAGGAGGTTTGCAGGGGTTAACTTCCCTGCTCAGTTGATTAGCTGCACCTGGGCAGACTGCTCCTGGAGTATTGATGGGGTTGCTTGCAGACTGATTATTTGCAGTTTGTCTGAGCTGCAGAACGACACACACAGTAAGAAAGAAGCATACAGCTTATGATCGTTTGGAGTAAAGTGAAAACCTTGAAATCCCAAGAAATATATAGGCCTGCAATTTTTCAAACAATTGGACTGTTTTTGCTCCATTCAAGTTTAGCTGGATGAGAGCTGGTTATTGAGCAGTTAGTAGTACTTCAGTAGAAGCTATGGCCTATTATTTTCTTTGATTTGTTTTGGTTTGTTATTTTTGTATCACTGGCTAAAATTTTTGAAAACCTTGGAGAAGTATTTCATTATCTATTGTATTCCTCCATCAAGTGCTTGAAACATGGGCACAAACCCAAAGTGGACGGGTAATTTGTCACAATAGGTATACTCTATACCTAGTAAAATCCAGAAAATGTCCATATCCCTTTAAGGAGAGCTGTTGTCCCAAAGCTAGAATTGCTACACACAGTGTTTTCTTCTAAGTATTGTTATTTGTTAGATTTGACAATAATTTGTCCTTGCAATTATGGTAGTCATTATATAAGATATTTATTTGGACTGCAATATATGTAATGCTTTTACATTTTAGAACACCCTAGAAAGCACTTATCTGACGCACAATTAAGAAACTGGGTAACCTGATTTTTTTTTTTGATGACATGGATGTTTTCAACCTTCCCGATGTCTTTGTATTTTGGACAGGCAGTCCCTCATTTAAGAGAATATCTCTCTGTTCTTCTCTGCTGCATAATTATTTGATTTTTTAAGGAATTATCCAATATTTAATTGCAATTCCTTTATTATAGAAAGATCTTATTTTCTTCAGTTTCTCTTCAGTTCTTTTCTTCAAGATTATATGGAAAGCAGACATTCTAGAGTATACTCAGTCTGAATTATATGTACATTTTAGGGCAGTGTGCAAAGATTGAAGATATATACCATGGCCTCTATTAAATTGCTACGATTTAAAAAATCGCAGCCCGTAAAGGAGACCGCAAGATTTACGCCTTTGAAATTGGCCTCTTTCAGCTACCCGCAAACGATCTGCGTGTTATAGGGAAAGAAAATTCCTACAGGCTGTCAAAATTGGATCTCGTCCAAGCTAAGATCTGTCAAGCCCGTAAATGTTACTATCGCAAATCACTATTAAATTGCTACGAATCCCCAAGTACGTACTGGCGTTCAAACCTGTAAATGGCAAAAAATCTTACAGGTTCTAGAGAGGACCCGCAAGGGGGTTAAAGTCCTGTCTGTAGCAATGTAAAAGCAAATATAAATACAATACTGTATTTTAAATTAAAGGGAAATTGATGTAAGGTATAAATATTAATAGCACATTATTCTCAAGCCTGCAAATCGGCAATAAAAAATAATTTATTATAGGTTTAATTTCTGTGTTATATTGATCACAGCAATCAATTTGTTAATACATATAATAGAACTCTCATGGACTAGAATATTATATTTATTGATTATTTCATATTGCATTATTTCTGGAATGCGGGTCCGATCGCAACTCGGATTTCAGAACCGTAGGTGATTGAAATATAACCTCCATGTTTTAGTGACGTAATGATGATGACCTCTTTTACTATTGGCTCCCTCTAAACCCGTAACTACGGGTTTGACGAATTGATCATGTTCATGGACACAAATGGAACGTGCAGAAGCATGGTCTACGAACTTGGATGTCAGCCACGTATGTTGCGGGGCTTGTCTAATTTAATCGCTCTGTAACTCCGCCAAATGTCAAGCCTGCAAGGTTTGTGGATGTACCACGTGTGCTACGGGCTTCAAATTTAATAGGACCCCCATGTCTCTTAGATTTGGACATTTTGATCAAGATGTCACCATTGCTAATGAATAACAATATCACTAGCATTACACTTGGGTTCAAAACAATATTTCTATATGTGCTTCCATATATTGGGATAATTAACAAGTCAGTATTAATAGTTGGTGCTTGTTATTTGCTTCTCAAATCTTCCATTATTCCAAAACAGTGGGCCTGTGTGATACAGATGTCACTGCAATTGCACTGTACAAATAAATTACACAAGAGTAGAAACACGCCATTGATATTTACAAATCCTTCCTAGCCCTAAAATCCAATTATTGGATTTTTATGGACAAAGCAAATATGTTTCATTCATAAACCCATACAATCCATCATTATAGCCTATAAGAGATTTTTTTTGCCTTTAATTATAAATACCTACTATAATTTAGTGTTTCTAAATGCCAGTTCTCAAGTGACTAAGAGGCATTAAAATAAAGGTATACTGCCACCTTGAGTTTTATATTAAATCTAAAAGCATATTTAATCACAGCCATGATGCCCTTAAATTTTGCCAACTCACTGTTTTGGTACAGAAGTTAGGCCTTGCGGTGTGATATATATTAGCACTCAGCCCAACATAAAAATGAATATAGTAATTATCCACCAATCAGATAATGGTTTGAAGTGAATAGCACTTCAATGCTGCTCATGTATCTTTTCTTCCATCTGCAAAATGTAGGTCTAGATCTCAATTTTGTTTTGTGGAAGCAAAAAAAAATCTCAAATATATCTTCTTCTTATATACTTTTATTGCTAAAGATCGATATTGTTCTTCAAACTACTGGTGCATATATTACACTAAATAAAAAAACATACAATGGGTTTTCATAATAAATTAAAAATATTAATGATTATTAGAATTAATGATTTAGAGGTAGGACTATATAGTAATGTATCCATAGTTGCTGAGGACATTAAATTGCGTAAGGTGATAACATCAGACTTGTGTAAACTAAATTCCTACCAAGTAATATAACTATTTATAGAATAAATACAGGCACCTAATATACATGGTCATCCTTTGCCACAAGTTGCCACAACCCATTACTTGGTTGGGCTTAAAAGGGTCACTAGACCGATTCTACCCATCAGGTTGGAGATCCATTTGTATCCACACAATAGGCTATGAACCTGAGCTAGGACAGTTTCCACCAATGCTACCAGGACACCAGCATCAGAGACAGCAAGGATAATTTCCAAATCAGCTTTTCCCTAGAATGAAACGCACACCTTGTTTATGTGTATTCCAAACAGAGCACACCTTTATTTTCACACACTATACATATTTAAAGCGTACGTTACCCTATCTAATCCTCTTTAACCCCCCCCCCCCCCCTCCTTCCCTGGTCAAATTATTCTTAGCCAATTACTAATAGCTTATGGGATCTATACCACCTGATTTTGATTGACAGAGTTGGTTCCCTAGGTGCCATGTCCTCACTGGTTTCAGCTCTCATAGGTCTGAGTCCACAGAGGGATAGTGTCTGGTAATTTACTTTGATTTGATTGCACAGGGGAGACTTGGGGGAGTGGTGAGGTAATTAACTAGCCAACATCCTGTCCTGTGTTTACAATACTTTTGGTTTATGTGATCTGCTCTGCTCAGGGCAGGTAGTTGACAAGGGAGTGTTAATAATTCTTGTAGTCAGGCTGTCTAGTGGGGTTTATACAGTCCAGGATCAAGAAAACAACCAAGATGGAGTAAGTAGAAACATGGAAATGTATCTCTTTCTTACTCCACAAACTCCTATTTCTACTAAGCAACAATTCATTAATAACAGCAAATAAATTACAACTCATAACAGCAAATATATGCACACAATTTCAACTGTCCAGGGAGTTGTGACAGCTACTCCCTCTTTTTTGTTGGTGGAGCCTAGAGGATGGTCCACTAGCTACAACGCCTTATTTGTCCTCTTGTCTGGAAAGTCCATCTGCATACTGCTGGACCTTTCCCTGTCTGTGCTGAATGGAAAAATAGTAGGCTTTCAGTGCCATCGTAATAAACATCCATTGTCCCCAGCCACACTGGAAAACCAACACAAGGGGTTGTGGTCAGTTACCACAGGGAGCTTCCGCCATACAAGAAATGTTGCAATTTGAGCCCACACCACAGCCAAACATTCTTTATCGACTGCAGCATATGCCACCTCCCTGGGCAGTAGTTTCACCCTGTGGTAGGCAATGGGGTGTTCACATCCCTGGTCAAGTAAAGGCATCTGACTATTCAATTAAGGGGTGCTGGTAGTTTGGAGCAGCCAACACAGGGGAGGAGGTAAGACCCAATTTGCTTCTAAAATAGTCCTGATATGGTTGAGGTGCCCTTCCCATGGGGTACTGAATATGGTGTCCATGCAGGTGTCAATGCAGTAGTTGATTTACTAACCTTTGGAAGGTTGAAGAGGCATTTTTTATCTCAAAAGGCTTTACCTTGAACACGTAGAGAGGTAAAAGCCAACTTCTCCCTCTCTGTCTTGGCAAGGGAATTCAGAGTGGTTAGGTGCTTAGCAGTACCTAGGCGGTCCGACATTTTGTCAATGCAAGGAATAGAGTGAGCATCTGTTTTAGTTCTCTCATTAAGCTTATGATAGTCCACACAGAAACGAGTTGGGTAGGCCCACGGACACCTAGACGGTTGAATCACTCCTAGCTGTAACATTTCTTCCAAATCAGGGTGTAGCCCTGACTGCCTCTGGAACAGAGTAGGAGGAGGGAAGGGCAGCCTTCAGTAAGTACCTCATGGATGGCTAGTGGGGTGCACCCTGATCGGGTAGAGAACAAACCAGAGTATGGTGCTAGTGCAACCACTAATTCTGAGTCGCATCCAAATTTGGGGACAGGTCCACACTCTTTGCCTGACTATTCTAAATAGAAGGTGTTAAGAGGTCAGGTAGGAGCCCTTCCTCTGGAACGCTGCCAGTAGGCAGGCATACTGCTAATAGATTATGGGGCCTTCATTGGTATTCCTTTAATTTATTGATGTGAGCTAAAGCCTATGTGGATCACAACAAAATGTGACAAGTTCCTAAAAAGATGGGAGGAATTTGTATGTGGATCAAGAAGCCACGGTCAGAACCGAACATGGAAGAACAGAATGGTTCAAGATTGGCAAAATAGTGCGACAAGGTTGTATATTGTCACCTTATTTTTTTTTTAAATTAAACTGGGAGTCCACCATGCATAAGGCTGAGCTGAATGAATCTAAAACCGTAATCAATATTGCTGGAAGAAATATCTATAACCTCAGATGCACAGATGGTACTACTCTAATGGCTGAAAGTGAGGAGGAAATAAAGGACCTACTGATGAGAGTGAAAGAAGAGAGTGCACAAGCTGCTCTGCTGCTCAATGTTAAAAAACGAAGATCATTGCAAACTGCAATCTCAGTTCCTGGCAAATAGATGGGAAAGAAGTGGAAGCAGTGACAGATTTTATTTTCCTGGGATCCAAGATCTCTTCAGATGGTGACTGAAATTAAAAGATGTTTGCTTCTGGGGAGGACAGCTATGGCAAGCTCAGACAAGCGAGTAAAATGTAAAGATATTACATAAGCAGCAAAGGTTTGCATAGCAAAAAGTATAGTATTTCCAGTAGTAACATATGGATGGCTTTGAATAGCATAGGTGAAAACTGCTTTGAGTCTCTTGCACTGCAATAAATCAGTACTAGAGGAAATCAAGGCAAACTGTTTGCTGGCAGGTATGATCTTAAAGGCTGAAGCTCAAATATTTAGACCATATAATGAGATAATAGGATTCCTTAGAGAAGACTCTTATGCTGGGAAAGATTGAGAGCATTGAAGCAATGAACATGAGCTTGATGCAGTGCAGTCCATAAGGTCATGGAGAGTTGGCCACAACTGAATGATTAAACAACAACAACATTTTATCTGAGCTTTTTATGTGACTTTATGCTCAGGGTTTATGGTATAGCATATATATGTTGGAGTTGAGTTTCTTGCTGAGAGGGTATGGTCCCTCCCAAGCTGCCTGTAGCAGCGAGGGTGAGGAACTGACATGAGCACCTCCTGACCCTCCTCTAGTTCCCTATCCTTTTTTTCAGGTCATAATACCTTTTGTGTATTTCCTGGGCTGCCTGGACATGCTGTTTTACCAACTCAGTTAAAGCAGACATTATCTCCCTAAAGATCAGCACGCAAATAGGAAGCCACTGGCACCTGGTGCTGCCCATATTCCCCTTCACAAGGCTCACTGACCATGTTCAAGGGACCTCTCAGCTGTCTGCCATACATGAGTCAAAAGGAGAAGAACCCTGTGGACTCCTGTGGTACCTCTCGTTAGGCAAAGAGGAGATATGGAACCAGATGTTCCCAATCTCTCTCCTGCTCAACAAAGGTACACAGCATACGATTTAAGGTGCCATTGAATTGCTCACAGAGACGTTTGTTTGATGATGCAGGAAAGCACTCAGATGCTTAATGCCACATAGTTTCCGCAACTGTTGAGTTACCTTGATCATTAACTGGGTGCCCCTATCTGGCAAAATGTATTTGGGGAACTCCACTCGGGAGAACATGACCTTTAAGGCCCCTGCTACTGTGGTAACAGTAATTGGGTAAAGGGGACTAGCTTCAGGGTAATGGGTAGCATAGTCTACTATGGTAAGAATGAACTGCTTCCTGGTCCTACTAGGCTTAGCTAGGGGCCCCCTAATGCCAATTTTTATTTAAATTTGTATTTATAATTATAAAACATAACATTATATAAATACAATGACAAATTTGACTGTAATATTTCATATATTTATGACTTATATTGCAAAGCAAAAATAATTATTATTATCACAGTCCAAACATAAAAGACAAAAAACAAAAAATAAAATCACATATTTCCTTACTAAATCCTAATACCATCTATTAAGCATTTTGAAAAAAAACTTCTCAAAATGCTGAATATTTAAGGGATTTTCCTGTAATTTTAATTGCCTTAAACCACATTTCTCCTGGCCCCAATTTTTGTAGATCTCTTTCCCAGCTTCTCACTTGTTCTAATGAGGCTAATTAGCCATTAATATATAGGTCATTTAGGGTCTTAATTCCTCCCACTGACCATTCTGAAAGAAAAGGGAGTTTTAATTCCTTTTTAATCACTTTGATTGAAATTATAATAATTGCGAATGGTATTAATTTATATTTAGTCATAATTTTTCTCCAAAAATTGAAACCTGCGTTTATTATATCTAGTTTAACCAGAACCTCTGATCTCCTGTTATTAAGTTCAAACAGTAAAATAGAAAGATTATTCTCTCGGGTACAGGATTTTTCAATTGTATACCATTGACTCTTGTTTTTATTTTCTAACCACTTTACTAGATGGGAGAACATTGTGGCATCATGGTACAAATTTATAATGGGAAATCTAGTCCAGCTTTATTAAACCTTCTTGCAATTATCTTAATCTTAACTCTAGGTGGTTTTCCTTTATAAATAATTTTATCAAACAATCTTTGGAACTGCCTAAGTAAGAGTCTAGGAGCCTCATTCAATTGCTGCGATTTTGAAATCCGGCCTCGCAAGTGCAGGTTTACAAGTTATTTTGCTATTCAATTCCGTTTGCGCGCTCCAATCGAGCTGCGAGCTGTAATCCATTGCGATTTCTAAAATCACAAGTTAATGCCCTCCAAGCCTTTGATCTTTCATGGCTGCAAGAGACCCAAAGGCTAAAATCGCAAATCGCTATTCAATAACTCTGATTCCCCCTTGCCAACCACTCCTTCAAGCCCGCAAACGGCAAATATCTAACCACAAGTTACTGATACCAAGGGGGTCTCGCAAAGTGCTTAATGACAAATCTGAGCACTTTAAAAGCAAATAAAAAACAAAACTGTACTTTTTAAAAAGAGTGAAAGTGAGGTAAGGTCTTAGAATTAATAGCACAACATTCTCCAATACTTTGTTTCATGTTATATCGAGCACAGCAATCAATGTTGGAGGTTGGATTTTCAATGTCCTCCGGGCTTGGGGGTTTAAGCCCGTAGGACTTCAAAAATGGAGGTAGGATGTCAAAGTCGTACAGCCTTCACTTACGAGTTACGGGCTTGGAGGTTGGTCAATGACGATCTCTGTTTCCATTGGCTGTTTCTGCATCGGGAGTTACGAGGCTTGCTCCAAAGCCCGCAAATGCTACTTACGATGGCAATGGTTTTCGATTTTTGCAATTTGCCTAACTTGTTGGCCCCGCCAATTGAATAGCACCTTAACTCAGGCCCTCAAACATAAGTCCAACATTAACTAACTTACAATGCCTCAATTGATTGAGCCTCTATGTATTTGCATTGGAATACACCTGAGCAAGTACCGGTAATTAACTTTTGGAAGAATTGATATTTTAATTGACACAATTCTTCCTGATTAAGTCAAATTTATATCTTTCCAAGAATGAAGAGTATCCGATATTTTCACAAGCAGTTCTTGATAATTTATTTTAATAGTCTTCTGAATGTCACTGTCTAGTATAATACCTAAAAGTTTAAATTTTCCGCCTTGCCAGTTGTATCTATACTTAACTTCTAATTCCTCTCGAACCGCAGCAGGTAGATTTAAAGCCAATACTCCAGTCTTTATGATATTAGGTTTATAATTTGATATAGTACTTTAGGAATCTATAATATGGTGTAGGGTTAATAAAGAATTTATTGGGTCTGATAATGTCAAAATGATGTCCGCATATAATGTAATTTTATGCTCTGTTCCTCCTATTTTTATCCATGCGATTGATTCTGATTTCCAAATGATTTCTGCCAAGGGTTCAATCATCAATGCGAAAATTAAAGGAGAAAGGGGACACCGTTGCCTGTTGCCATTCGTTATATTACATTTTTTGGACTTAAATCCCGCACCGATGACATATGCTGAAGGGAGTGAATAATGAGCCTTGATAGTATGCGTAACAAATTCTCCTAATCCAACTTTTTTTTTAAACCATCTCCATATAATCCCATGCTACGCGATTGAATAATTTTTCAGCGTCTAAGGAAAGAAGGATAGATGGTAACTTTTTTTATTTTTAAATTAGATTAAAACAATATTCTATGAGTATGAAACCTGTTTGATCAGATAAAATTAATTTATGGATAATTCTATTTAATCTTGTGGCTAGGATCTTAGCATACAATTTTACATCAGTGTTTAGCAAGGAAATAGGCCTATAATTCTTGCAGTCTGCAGGATCTTGCTCTGGTTTCAGAATTGTAACTATCTTTGCCTCTAGGGATTCCAAAGGTGCTTTTCCTTCTCTTTTAAATTTATTAAACATATCTTTTGACGTAGAAACCAGAACTTCCTGACAAACCTTATAATACATATTAACAAAACCATCCAGCCCTGGAGCTGTATATAAATTTAGTTTTTTTATAGCCTGAGTGATCTCTAGATTTGTTATGTGTTTATTTAAAATTTGAAGCTCTAATTCAATAATTTTGGGTAGCTCTATATTCTCAATTTTTTTTTTGAATCTCTGCCGTTGTAGGGGCTTTATAATCTTTTTCTTCATTTAAGTTATATCATTTTTTATAATAACTGTAAAACGCTTTAGTGATGTCTTCTGGATTGGAATAGCACCCACTTTTATCTCTAATGTGTTCAGTTCTATTATTATTGCTGTTTTCTTTAATTTATTAGCCATTAATCTACTAGCTTTATTTCCATAATGATGGAGTTTTTTTTGCAGATTCCAAATTAAGTTATCTGCTCTTTTCTTTAAAATTATTTTTATTTGCTGTTGGATTTCTTTAATCTTGGCAGAAATATGTTGATTAGGGTTGGTTTTATTACTAGTCTCTTATTTTTTTAGATTTATATATAGCATTCTTAATGGAAGACCTCTTTCTTTCTTTTTCTGGATTTGCCATTTTATTAATAAGCCTCTAATGTAGGAATTTTTTTTTGACTTTTAGACAATTATATTAGACAGTAACATAACATATAACTAGGTTACAAACATAAAACATAATCAAACAACAAATCAAAACATCAATCCAGCATGTGGAGAGGAGAAGATAAGGGGGGAATCCACTGAGAGGCTCAATCCTATAAGATACAAAGTTTACATTGACCCGTTTCCCAAGGTTTCCAAGATTGATTCTTGAGAGATATAATTTTCCCAGAGGGCCTAGCCCCAATTTTCCAAAGCCACATTCGAGGAGATACTTTTTCTACAACTTTTCTTTAAGATCCAACCAAGACAGACTTTCAGCCCTTTTCCATCTAGATGCTATTAGATTGTTTGCTACCATAAGGAAGAGCAGCACCATTCCCTTGCAATACTACTATTTCTGGTATGGGTTCTATCTTACTATTACATATCTTGGATAGCTGTTTAAAGCTTTCAAACGCAAAAACTGTGTATGAGAGGACATCGCCACCAAATATGTATACACATATGTGTACCTATCTGCCCATAGCCCCTCCAACAAAGTTCTTGATCTTCTGAGTTATTTATCTGTCCCATTTTCAGTGGTACTTTATACCATCTATTGATCATTTTTAACTGGATTTCCCTTTGTAATGCATTTTTAATGTGTCTAGCTGTTAAAGAAAGGGCCATTTCTCAGTATGCCATGAGGAGCCCATTTTGTTTTCCCATAGCCTCCAATTAAATGGTTTCTCCCTGTGCTACTGTTTCTTGATAATCGTATAGCATTTAGCTACTAAATGGGATCTATCCTCTAATATTAACAGAGCTTCGAAATCAGTCAACTTCCTTACTTCCTCCATATAAAAGGGAGAAGATATTAAGCATTTTTGTAATTTAATAGTCAAGCCAGTAATGGTTAGGAATTGATAAAGTGTGAGATAGTTCTTGGAACCTCATTACCTTTTTTCCCTATTTAGATCTTTTAAATTATGGTGTCCATTCTTTACTAGTAAATATAGAAATCTTGAATACAAAAATTTGGCTAACGATATCAAAGGAGTTATGGGGCTAGGTAGATGCATGAGGGAAAAAAAGGTGTTGATTTTACACCACCATTTATGATTTTTTTGCTATAGAGAGTTCACCCTGCCTTTGTTCTTTAAATTTTGCTTCTGATTGAAAAAGTAAAAGCATTAAATCACCAGATTCCAGCTCAAAATTTTCGATTTCAGTCCAATTATATAGGCAAAAAAGGCTGCGTCCATAATACTAAACGAGCTATATGTATAGCCTTTTGGTAGCTTTTAATCATTGGGTATGCAACGCCTCCCCGCTCAAAATCCCACATCATGTATGTTTTCTTTATTATAATTCTCTTGTTATTATGAATATACTAGCGACTTGCCCGTCAAAAAATGACGGTCAATAAAAGAAAGTGTTGAAATGCTGTTTGTCACACAATGTGAGTGTACTGTGTGCCTCAAGTAACTAAATTCCTCAAAAAGCAGAAATCTACATTACATAAAATAAAAAAAACTAAAATCACCAAAAATAAAAAATGTACATTACAGAACAAAAAAAACAACCTAAGTCACAAAAAATAAAAAAGGAACATTACAGAAAATAACAAAATACATTACAACCCCCCCTCACTACAATTTTTTTTAAAAAATTACACACCTGAAAATGAAATACATATAATACATACATATAATACAATACAATAGTGATGTCGCGAACATTACATTTTCGGTTCGCGAACCGCACACGTGAATTTCATCAAATGCTCGCGAACGGGCGAACCGGGCGAACCGCCATAGACTCCAATGGGCAGGCAAATTTCAAATCCCACAGGGACTCTTTCTGGCCACAATAGTGATGGGAAAGTTGTTTCAAGGGAACTAACACCTGGACTGTGGCATGCCGGAGGGGGATCCATGGCAAAACTCCCACAGAAAATTACATACAGTGGATATAAAAAGTCTACACACCCCTGTTAAAATGTCAGGTTTCTGTGCTGTAAAAAAATGAGACAAAGATAAATCATTTCAGAACTTTTTCCACCTTTAATGTGACCTATAAACTGTACAACTCAATTGAAAAACAAACTGATATCTTTTAGGTAGAGGGAAGAAAAATAAAAAAATAAAAATAATGTGGTTGCATAAGTCTGCACACCCTCTTATAACTGGGGATGTAGCTGTGTTCAGAATTAAGCAATCACATTCCAAATTGTGTTAAATAGGAGTCAGCATACACCTGCCATCATTTAAAGTGCCTCTGATTAACCCCAAATAAAGTTCAGCTGCTCTAGTTGGTATTTCCTGAAATTTTCTTAGTTGCATGCCACAGCAAAAGCCATGGTCCACAGAGAGCTTCCAAAGCATCAGAGGGATCTCATTGTTAAAAGGTATCAGTAAGGAGAAGGGTACAAAATAATTTCCAAGGCATTTGATATACCATGGAACACAGTGAAGACAGTCATCATCAAGTAGAGAAAATATGGCACAACAGTGACATTACCAAGAACTGGAGCTCCCTCCAAAATTGATGAAAAGACAAGAAGAAAACTGGTCTGGGAGGCTACCAAGAGGCCTACAGCAACATTAAAGGAGCTGCAGGAGTATCTGGCAAGTACTGGCTGTGTGGTACATGTGAAAACAATCTCCCATATTCTTCATATGTCTGGGCTATGGGGTAGAGTGGCAAGATGAAAGCCTTTTCTTACGAAGAAAAAAATCCAAGCCAGGCTACATTTTGCAAAACACATCTGAAGTCTCCCAAAAGCAGGTGGGAAAAGGTGTTATGGTCTGATGAAACCAAGGTTGAACTTTTTGGCCATAATTCCAAAAGATATGTTTGGAGCAAAAACAACACTGCACATCACCAAAAGATCACCATACCCACAGTGAAGCATGGTGTTGGCAGCATCATGCTTTGGGGCTGTTTTTCTTCAGCTGGAACTGGGGCCTTAGTTAAGATAGAGGGAATTATGAACAGTTCCAAATACCAGTCAATATTGGCACAAAACCTTCAGGCTTCTGCTAGAAAGCTGAACATGAAGAGGATCTTCATCTTTCAGCATGACAATGACCCAAAGCATACATCCAAATCAACAAAGGAATGGCTTCACCAGAAGAAGATTAAAGTTTTGGAATGGCCCAGCCAGAGCCCAGACCGGAAACTGATTGAAAATCTGTGGGGTGATCTGAAGATGGCTGTGCACAGGAGATGTCCTCGCAGTCTGACAGTTTGGAGTGTTTTTGCAAAGAAGAGTGGGCAAATCTTGCCAAGTCAAAATGTGCCATGCTGATAGACTCATACCCAAAAAGACTGAGTGCTGTAATAAAATCAAAAGGTACTTCAACAAAGTATTAGTTTAAGGGTGTGCATACTTATGCAACCATATTATTTTATTTTTATATTTTTTCTTCCCTCTACCTAAAAGATTTCAGTTTGTTTTTTAATTGAGTTGTACAGTTTATAGGTCACATTAAAGGTGGAAAAAACTCTGAACTGATTTATCTTTGCCTCATTTTTTTACAGCACAGAAACTTGACATTTCAACAGGGGTGTGTAGACTTTTTATATCCACTGTAGTTGATGCAAAGTCTGGTTTTAAGCCATAAAGGGCATAAATCACCTAACATTCCTAAATTGTTTGGAATAACATGCTTTAAAACATCAGGTATGATGTTGTATCGATCAGGTAGTGTAAGGGTTACACCCGCTTCACAGTAACAGACCAATCTCCCCGTTTAATGCACCGCAAACAACCGCAGACAGTCCCTTTGCACAACCGCAAACTCCCCATTTGCACAAGGTTGGATACCAAGCTAGCCATGTCCCGTTCCTTGTCCTCACTGATGTCATTGAAGGTCTCTTCCTCCACCCAGCCACCAAGGGTCCCCGAAAGGTGACAACAAGCCAACCGGGATGCCTGCTGTGTTTGGTCTTCCACCTCCTCAAAGCCACCTTCCTCCTCTGACTCCTCTTCTTCAGACTCCTCTCTCTGCGTTGCCTCTGTCTGCGTTATTATAAGATGTGTACTGTTAAGTAGTACTATTCCTATCGGTTTAATCCCTGTTACGTCCACTATTAGGGGACGTGTATATGGCATTGATTTTTGGAACAGGGAGATGGAAAAAGATGCTTGGTCGGACCTCCTACTTCGAATTTGGGGCACTGCACGTGCAATGTAATGTGCCACCAGATAGGAGTGGTGTATTAAGTTGTACTATTTATTCCTATCAGTTTTATACCTGTTACGTCACCTATCAGGGGAGGTGTATATGGCATGGATTTTTGGAAGCGGGAGATGGAAAAAGATGCTTGGTCGGTCCTCCCACTTCAAATTTGGGGCACTGCGCGTGCAATCGAAGGTGCCACCAGATAGGAGTGGTGTGCTCAATTGTACTATTTATTCCTATCGGATTCAATAAAGCCAACAAACCTGGCCCGTTACTAGCCAGGAAACTACAAATCAAAACAACACATAATAGGATACTTCAAATTAAGACCTCGACGGGTACACCAATTTATATTATAAAAAATGTATAGACATATTAGGCCCGCACTTGGTCACTCTAACAGAGTTCTAGAAGGCAAGCAAGCACCAGTAGAGCTGAACAGGGCAGATATCGCTCTATTCGCTAAGGAGGATCGAGATGCCCTAGAACCAAAAAACTACAGGCTAATATCATTACTAAACTGTGATACAAAGATCCTGTCAAAAATAATAGCGGATAGAATGTCATCCTTCTTGCCTAAGTTAATACATAATGACCAAGTAGGCTTTGTCTCCCACAGGCAAGCAGGAGACAACATTAGAAAAGTCATGAACCTACTGTACCACACCAAAGCCTCTAAAATTCAAGCCTGTCTAATGGCCTTTGACATTGAAAAGGCGTTTGATCACACACACACATGCCTGTAGGCAGGCAACTGATATTCAATCGATTACAGAAAAAAAAGGGTTCTTTTATTTCACTGTACACTAGGTTGTACCAGATATGAGTGTCAGTGTGCAATAGCAAAAGTTGGCAGAGTAGGCGCTGTAGGCCTCACACACACGCCTGTAGGCAGGCAACTGATATTCAATCGATTACAGTCAAAAAAGTGTTGTTTTATGTCACTGTACACTACGGTTGCACCAGATATGACGTATCACTGTGCACTGGAAAAGTTGGCAGAGTAGATGCAATAGGCTTCACATACACGCCTGTAGGCAGGCAATTGCTATTCAATCTATTACAGTCAAAAAAGTGTTGTTTTATTTCACTGAGCACATTATAAGCTGTGTGCCTGACACAGGCAGGCAACTGAAATTAGATTAAAGGAAAAAAACGTTGTTTTTTTTCAATGTATGGTACACCAACTATGACTGGTGAAACAGAGCAGAATATTAGCTATGAGCCTGTCACAGGCAGGCAACTGAAATTAGATTACAGGAAAAAAATGGTTGTTTTCAATGTATGGTACACCACCAGGTATGAGTAGTGAAAAAAAGGAAACAATATAAGCTGTTAGGTGTTAGCCTGTCACACACACACGCTGGCAGGCAGGCATATGCAATTAGATTACACAGAAAAAAATTATAAAATAAAATAAATGATGTTCTAGCCTTAAAAGGGGCTTTTTGGGTTGCTGTCCTTGCAGCAGATATCAGATGAGTCCTTCAGGTCTGTAGTGGAAGCTAAATACACAGCCTGGTTATCTATTTCCCTATTAAATCTCCAGCAGCTACACTACCTGTCCTCTCACAACGAATGCAGCTTCAAAATGATTCTAAAATGTATGATGTCCTTCAGATGGAAGGCTCTGGAAGGGAGTGTATGCTGCTGATTGGCTGGAATGTGTCTGCTGACTGTAAGGTGCAGGGTCAAAGTTTCCTCAATGATAAAGAATAGGGGGCGGACCAAAAAGCGCATGTGTCCGCCGTCCGATGCGAGCGCCAAAGAGCCAAAATCGCAGCGAATAGTCCGTGGGCGAACTGTCCGCGACATCTCTACAACACAATTAAATAAAATACAATACAATTCGATTAAATACAATACACCCCTATCTAATATACATGCCACTATGTAATATAAATGCCACTATCTAATATATATGCCACTATCTAATATACATGCCACTATATAATGTAATATACATCCCACTATCTAATATACAATACTATCTTTTAATACATCCCCCTATCTATCTATCTATCTATCTATCTAATATACAATACATGCTATCTATATATATATATAGCTACCCTAATTGTAAGCTACAATAAAATAATTAAGACCACTTACCTTTGAGATGTTTCTTCAGATCAGCAACCTACGGTAAAAAAGATTAAAAAAATTAATACAACACGTTTACATGAAATAACTAAACATTCTAAACATTCTAAATATTCTAAATATTATACTCACCTTTCCAGCATGTCCCGTTCCAGCATGTCACGTCCTCCATGTTCCGTCGTCCATCTTTGCGTCTTGTCCGGCGCTACTCCTGTAAAAAAAAACATTACATTAGTAAACATAAACCAAAGTTAAATAAACACAGTCTACATTATACTTACCTTTCCGCAATGTCTCTGGCCTCCTCGTCTTCTCCGGAAGCATCCGCGCATTAAAAAACAAAAAAAAAGCGACACACATCAACCCTGGCGGATGTCTCTGACGCTAATAACCTTCCTATGGAGTGTTCCAGAATAAAATTGGCAATGGCGGCTTCTGATTGGCTGAAAAGGCTGTCTATCAAATTCAGCCAATGAGAAGACCCCATTTGTGAACCAATGAAAAAAGTATACACCCCAAAATACAACGCTGATTGGATAACACACCTGTCAATCTTTATTTGAACCAATCCTAAGGCTTTATTGCCATCAGCCAATCACAATGGAATATACCCCCACGTACTGATTGGTGAAGACATCTGCGCCTTCCCATTGGCTGTAATATTGATTGATATTAACAGTAGCCAATGAGAATGCGCAAATCCTTCACCAATCAGTACGTGAGGGTGTATTCCATTGTGATTGGCTATTGTCAGTGCAACCAATCAGAATGCGCAGAGGCTCCAACCAATCACCCTGTGGGTGTGTATTCCATTGTGATTGGCTGAAGGCATCTGCGCCTTGTGATTGGTTTAAATAAAGATTGACAGGTGCATTATCCAATCAGAGTGGGATTTTAGGTTGTATCCCTTTGTGATTGGTTCACACATTGGCGCCTCCTGGTTGGGTGAATTTGATAGACAACGTTTTCAACCAATCAGAAGGCGCCATTGCTTACTTTCTTCTGGAAAAGTCTCCTGGAGCCTCATTAGCGTCGGGGATGTCCGGGAGTGCGAATGTAAGTATATATATATATATTTTTTTTTATACAGGGCGTGGCAGAAGAGGATCCGGAGGAGGCCAGAGACATCGCAGGGAGGTAAGTAGAATGTAGATTATGTTTATTTTATTTTGATGTATGTGTATTCATGTTGTGTTTTTTTTAACAGGTGCCTCGCCGGAGAAGGATTAAAAGAATAAGGACGGGACATGCCGGAAAGGTGAGTATAATATTTAGAATGTATAGAATGTTTATTTTAGAACTGTAAACGTGTTGCACTAATTATTTATTTATTTTTTTCATAGGTGGCTGATCCCAATGGACAACTGCAAAGGTAAGTGGTCTTAATTATTTTATTTTAGCTTAGACTTAGATTAGTTAATATATAGATAGCATTTATTGTATGTTAGCTAAGGGTATGTGTTTTATATAGATAGCATAGGATGTATTGTAGATAGATTGTGGTATTTATTTAGAGAGATTGGGGATGTATTATTATATAGATAGCACGTATATTAGATGATGCTATTTATTTAGATAGATTGTGTGATGTATATTAGATAGGGGTGTATTGTATTGTAATTATATGTATTTGTATTGTATGTATTTGTATTATATGTATTTCCTTTTCAGGTGTGTATTTTTTTTTCTGTAGTGAGGGGGGGTTGTAATGTTTTTTTTTTATTTTCTGTAATGTTACTTTTTTATTTTTTGTGACTTAGGTTTTTTTATTTTCTGTAATGTAGTTGATTTTTTTGTGAGTTAGGTTTTTTATTTCATGTAATGTAGATTATTTTTTGTGTGTGACTTTAGGCTTTTTTATTTTCTGTAATTAGAGTGGTGGGGGTTAATAGGGGGTAGGTAGTGTAGATGTTAATAGGTTAGTGTAGAGGGTATTTAGTTGATGTTTAATGTTTTATTGGGGGTGGTATAGTGCAGTATAGTGTTTATACTTAGTGTCATGATGGTCCTTGAGGACCATCACGGCACTTATCTGGTTAATGTAGTGTTGTAACAGGCCCATAATGGTGTTAGTATACCCTTATGGGACTGATGGGGTTAAATAGAGGCTTATGGGGGTCTGTATTGACCCCCATGTGTCACAAGGTTAATGAATGGCTTATGGGGGTCTGTATTGACCCCCATGAGTGACATGCTTAATGAAGGGCTTGGGGGGGTCTCTAATGACCCCCATGAGTGACAGGGTTAATGATGGGTTTATGGGGGTCTGTATTGACCCCCATGAGTGACAGGGTTAATGAGGGTTTTATGGGGGTCTGTATTGACCCCCATGATTGACAGGGTGACAGTGTATATTTTATTTTTTTTACAACGGGTTCTTTAAGGACCTTTACGGTCCTTTAAGGACCTGTAACGCAGGAATTTTGATTGCAGCGGGGGTCCACGAACGCGTGCAATCGGGACCCCCACTGCGATGGTTAATGTGGGGTTAATGCAGGGCTCCGAGGTTATCTCGGATCCCCTGGGGTTAATGCGGGTTTCGGAGCTTATCTCGTATCCTTTCTCAGGTAAGTTGTAGGTGGCTGGGCGGTCCTGGGTCTTTGAGCCTCGTTTTCATTTTTTTCGTTGGCCATTTTTTCTCTCGCTTAGGGGATTTTCGTGTGTCTGAACTCGGGAATTTGGACTTAAATGGAGGTGTAACTTCACTTTCAGAGGTCCTGGGTGCCCCCCCTTGCTATGGGTAAGCTTTTTATGTAGTTTCTGTGAGTATTTCGTGTGTTTTCACTGTTTTTAGTTGCGCGCGGGTCGGCCGTTATAGTCGGATTCTTAGTGCGTGTGGGTGTTTGTTACATTAAGGTTGGTTCCGAGTCGGTGGCCATTTTTTCTCTCGCTTAGGGGATTTTCGTGTGTCTGAACTCGGGAATTTGGACTTAAATGGAGGTGTAATCTCACTTTCAGAGGTCCTGGGTGCCCCCCCCCCCCTTGCTATGGGTAAGCTTTTTATGTAGTTTGTGTGAGTATTTGGTGTGTTTTCACTGTTTAGATGCGCGCGGGTCGGCCGTTATAGTCGGATTCTTAGTGCGTGTGGGTGTTTGATACGTTAAGGTTGGTTCCGAGGTGGGTTTACCGGCTCGCCTCCTTACGCAAGGCTCGCCAGCAATGAGCGCCTGCGGCGCTCATTGCCTCATTGCCTAAGTGCTTTGCGAGTACCCGCATTTGCGGAGACGTTGGGATGCTCCACCACCGCAAATGCGGCCACTCGCTTCACGAGGGACGCAGTTCTTGCGGGCTCGCTGCGCGAGCCCGCAAGCATGAACAACGGCTCGTATGCTCACAACTATATATGTGATTTATCTATTAAAATCTAAAATGTATCAATAATATAAGCTGGAACCCATGTCGGAATGCTAAGCAGTAAATATGTTATTTTTGGAAAGATGCACATCTTCACAGCTGCTATTCGCCCTGACCATGCCCATATACTACTTTTCCAAGCCTGGATCTATTTTTTTTTATTTTTTATAAATAGCTCTTCAAAGTTCTGCACAATTACTTGTTTATGGTTCACATATATATCAATTCCCAGATGCTTGATCTTATTCTGCCATTTATATTGAAATTTGTCTTTCAAGCTATCTATTTCTAGTGATGATTAATTTATGTGCAGGGAGGGCTTCAGATTTTAAAATATTTATTTTACATTTTGATATTTTGCTGAATTCCTCAATCAAATCATGGAGAGGCCCCAAGGAGCTTATCGGATTCTCCACTAAAATCACCATATCGTCTGTTTTATGTACACTTGGACCTATAACAAATCTCTTAATTCTTTCTGACCCTCTGGTCGATTCAAATAAAGGTTCAATCAATAGAGAGAATAGAACTGGAGAGAGCGGGCACTCCTGACGGGTGTCGTTTGATATTTCAAATCTCTCTGAAACAAATCCTAGGCCCCTGACAGAGGTGGATGGAGAACCACAGAGTGCAATGGAAGACCTCTTTCCTTCTTTTTCTGGATTTGGCATTTTATTAATAAGCCTCTAATATAGGCATTATAAGCGTTCCATAATAAACTTTTTGAAGAGACCGATTCATAATTAAGATCAAAATATTTCGTTATTTCCTCCCTTAAATGTATTTTATCTGTTTCTTCCTCCAATAAGGAACCATTTAACTTCCAAGACGTTGCAGCATCATAAGACTGAGAGAATTTTTATTTCAATGTGATTATAGCATGATCTGAAATTACTTGCAAATGAATTTCTACTTTTTGCACCAGATTTAAAGAATTAGGGCCTCATTCTATTACGGCCGCAGCCGCTGCGGGGCCGCAAGGACCGGCCGCAAGCTTTACGGCTATTCTATTCCCCTCCGGCCGGGGACTCCGGCAGGCTTGTGGACGGCGCCTTGCTATCTCTTGCGGCCGAGGAAAGCCTTTGATCTAAAACGGCCGCAAGGAAATCGGCCGTAAGAAAAGCCTGGTTGCAATTCTATTGCTCCGGGAACCCTGTCTGCAAGGCTAAAAACGAGCCGCAGCTTACTTGCAGCAAACAGGTCCCGCTAGCACCAATTAAGCACATAAAATAGCTCAAATAAATCCATCCTGCACTTTGAGAAGACTATAAAGTGATATTCGGTGTTAGAAAAAATAGCACATAATTACCCTATACTAAAATCCGTAAAATATATATTTTTTAATATACGTAAAATATCCATGTAAAAAGTCCAGAGTGCTTGGAGCACCTCAGACACGCCCACGCCGCAGCCGGAAAATAAACAGTTAATTTGAACTCGGGTTTGGGCTGATGTGCAAGCTTGAGAGTGCGTTACTTTTAATCCTCATGTCCCCCAATATGATCCCTAGCATTTACAGAGCTGTACAGTGCAGGCTTGAATTTATTTTTGCGTTTTTAGATTTCAGAGCTTACGGACGGTTTCAAGATATGCGGCCGGCCGTAAGAGGAGATCCTTGCGGGGCCGTATAATAGAATCGCGAGCAAACAGAACCCCCGCAAGGAATCGCAGCCTTACGGCCGATTTACGGCCGGTAATAGAATGAGGCCCTTAGCATTTAGCAGAAAATAATCTAATCTGGTTTATGTAAAAAACAGAATATTCACTTTTTTGTGGTGAAAACCCTCCACACATCATATAATTCCTGTTTTAATAAGATGTTATGGAATTGCTTGGATGATCCAATCGTTTGTGAATCTGGAGATTAATTGTGAATCTGCTGATTAATTGATGATCTATCTATGTAACTGTCATGTGTCATGTTTACATCACCACATATCTGCACGACTCCTTGTGTAAACTTTTTGAGATGTCTAATTTTCCTTGAGAGGAAACTATGTTGTTTTGTATTTGGCGCATAGAGATTCATTATTGTAATTTTTTTGTTATTTAAGAAACCAACCCAAATGACATTTATTCCCTCTTTGTCTCTTTCAATATAGTCTTCACTAATATTTAGTTCCCTATTAAAATGTATAGAAACTCCTCTTGACTTAGATTTAAAATGATCCTTTTCATTAGGGAACTTGTCTTCTTTCCATTGAGTCTCTTGGAGACATAAGACATCAACTTTCTCCTTCCAAAAACTAGTCATCAAAATGTGCAATTTAGAGGCAGAATTTAACCCTTGGACATTATGACTTATTACCTTTAAAGACATAAAGATCTATTTCTTGCAAAGCACTGTGGGGCCAACCGCCCCCTCCCAATTTCTACAAAGAGGCCAAGAGATAGCAGGACAAAAAACATGTAAACAAACACATAATGTGAGCGCACCACCCCCCTGGGGCACCTTCGCATGCCAAACCTCCTCTGCGAACCCCAAAACTGTCAGGTTAACCTCAGTGGGGCTGGAGATTCCAGATACCGTAGCGACGTGGGGCACCCACAAACCATACATTACAGCATTTTCAATAAAACGTATTCCTTCTAAAAGGTAAATGACACCTTTTACTCCTACAGATCTCCTCTCAGGTATCGGGAGAGAACTGTCTGAGTATAGTATCATCAAATTCTTCAACATTTGTATGCTATTTAATGGCAAACCTCCCCAGGGAACTTCTAGAATTCTTAGGTAAATTAATATATCTATTATATCTTGCAACTTCTATTGTTTCTTTTTTTGTCATCCTTCTTTCTTTCTTTTTCTCTTCATTTTAAATTTTTATCTTAATATTTTGTTTGGATTATTTAAATTTTTTATTTCTCTAATTTAGTGGAGAGATGTTAATAAAGGAGTAACAACTTAATCCAAATCGATCGTTTGAAATAGAATACATTAAAATGTCATTATCCTTTTTTTCTTTTCTTTTTTTTTTAAGTAAACAATGTGATTAAATATTTTAAATATCTCTTAAATATGAACTATCAATTTATTAATATCTCTAAAATGTAAACTGTATAGAGCAACTTTTTTCTCTTGATTCTATAATCACTAGTGATTTTTGTGGCTGATATATTTTTTACTAAAACTAGTCCAAATAAACAATTTTGTGCATATGACCTTATTGTGAAATTTGAAAAGTAAACCCTTCAAACTAAATTACTTCTATATATAACTCTATTCATAGAAAAGCTTTAAACCGAGTTGCTTTCAAAAAATCCTTTTCTTTGTTATCCCGTGATCAAGTTATTATGATACATGTGTCAAATATACTGTCTGTGTTTCACATTTAAATCAAGTCATCTCCTCTCTATATTCATTAAATACAGAGTTCTCCCTTTAAAAACAATCCATAATCCTACTAAACTAACAGGACTGATACCAATCTAGTTTTATTTTAATAGTAAACATTTACCTTTCATTCAATACAGCCTTTGGTGACATCCTTGTAATTATACATAGTGCCTTGCAAAAGTATTCACCCCACTTGGCTTTTTTTGTGTTTTGTTGCCTCACAACCTGGAATTAACATGGATTGTTTGAGGATTTGAATCATTTATTTTACAGAACACGCCCACAACTTTGAAGATTTTTTTTATTATTGTGAAGCAAACAACAAATAGGACAAAATAACAGAAAAAGTCAATGTGCATAAATATTCACCCCCCTAAAGTCAATACTTTGTAGAGCCACCTTTTGCAGCAATCACAGCTCCAAGTTGCTTTGGATAAGTCTCTATGAGCTTTCCACATCTTACCACTGGTATTTTTGCCCATTCCTCCTTGCAAAACTGCTCCAGCTCCTTCAAGTTGGATGGTTTGCGCTTGTAATCAGCAATCTTTAAGTCTGACCACAGATTTTCTATTGGATTGAGGTCTGGGCTTTGACTAGGACATTCCAACACATTTACATGTTTCCCCTTAAACCACTTAAGTGTTGCTTTAGCAGTGTGTTTGTGGTCATTGACCTGCTGGAAGGTGAACCTCTGTCCTAGCCTCAAATCAAGCAGAGTGGTACAGGTTTTGCTCAAGAATATCTCTGTATTTAGCACCATCTTTCCCTCAACTCAACTGACCAGTTTCCCAGTCCCGGCTGCTGAAAAAAATCCCCACAGCATGATGCTGCCACCACCATGTTTCACTGTGGGGATGATGTTATTTGGGTGATGTGATGTTTTGGGGTTTTCTTTGATGGCCGAAAAGTTAATTTTTAGTCTCATCAGAGCAGAGCACCTTCCTCCATACATTTTGGGAGTCTCCCACATGCCTTTTCGCAAACTCAAAACTCAAAACGTGCTATTTTGTTTTTTTGCTAAAAGTAATGGCTTTCTTCTGGCCACTCTGCCATAAAGCCGAACTCTATGGAGCGTACGGCTTATTGTCGTCCTATGTACAGATACTCCAGTCTCTGCTGTGGAACTCTGCAGCTCATGCAGGGTTACCTTAGGTCTATGTGCTGCCTCTTTGATTAATGCCTGGTCCTTGAGTTTTGGTGTGAGGCCGTCTCTTGGCAGGTTTGCTGTTGTACCATGTTCTTTCCATTTGGTTATGAAAGATTTGATGGTGCTCCTGGGGATCATCAAAGATTTGTATATTTTTAATAACCTAACCCTGACTTGTACTTCTCAACAAAATAGACCCTTACTTGTTTGGAGAGTTCCTTGGTCTTCATGGCAGTGTTTGGTTAGTGGTGCCTCTTGCTTAGATGTTGCAGCCTCTGGTGCCTTTCAAAAAAGGTGTGTATATGAACAACCAGTACAATTAATTGATATATTATGTAAAAGAGAAAACAAGTAGGGACATCCTGGACCACTACAGCTCCAAGGTGTACAACTCTTGTACAGGTCGGAAAGAGAGGAAACAGAGGATGTCCTATTAAAAATAATTGTGGTATTGGAGCAAGTGGACCAACCAACAGATTTACCTTTTCCATGGGCCTTAAAACAGTTATACCCTGGGTTAGTGTGGGTTAACATAAATTATACACTCTTATTATATTTTGATGGGAAATACGTGCGTATGAGGTGTTGCATCCATATAGAGTTAAGTGGTGTGGCTGATTGTACATAAGTAAAGAAATTCCATTTGCAGGGTTGTGTACTGCCATTGTAATATATGTGGTTTTGAGTGAAGTTTTCTGCTGGAAGGCCAAATAGAGGCATACCCATTTCCCCATGTGTAGAGACGTGTGCACTTACCCAACAATTGGAAAGGTTAAGGGAGTGAGCATATCCTTGTAACATTATGGAAAATGTATTGCGTTCCCAGGGATGATTTTTTTTATAATTGTGTTATCACGTGTGGACCTCTTGTGCCTATGAGGTGAACTTAGTATTGGTGTGAGTGTTATTGTGTTTACCACAAACAGACTTTAATGGTCCCAATTCATCTGGGTCATAATGGCAATTAAGAAATGTCCATAAGGGCAAATAAATCAGGAGCATAATGCCCATCAAAAGAAGAAAGTTCTTCCATGCATTCTGTGGATGCAGGAGTAAGTCTGACATTTTTATTATCACTGTCTTCAATCGCTTTCACGGGGACTTTGTCACCTGCTTCACCCTTTTTTGGACACAGCTTCAGACGTGATGCGTGGATCCAGATGTCCTGTGAGTCAGTGAGGATGGCAGTCCTGGTTACTGCTACAACGGAAGTCGGTGGTCCGAATGCGAAGCTTCCCTTCTTTGCTCTGTTCAGTTTTCGGACACAGACGAGGTCACCTGGCTGGAATGGATGTGTTGGTTCCTGTGACGGAAAAGGAAAGCGAGAAGACACATCACCATAGATGCCATTCAATTTATCAATCAATTGTTGCACATATTGTTCTCTTATAAGATCAAGATCACCAGACATAATTACAAGTGGGCCTTTTACCCAAGGAGTTGGAAATGGTCTTCCCATTAGAATCTCAAAAGGGGACAATTTAGTAGACTTATTAGGAGTCATCCTAATTTCTGCTAGAATGGCAGATAAGTATTTCTGCCAGTTCACCCATGTACCTGCAGTGGCCTTTGTAAGTTTCTCCTTAATAGTGCAGTTCATTCTTTCCACTATGCCTGAACTCTGAGGATGCTAAGGGATATGGAAATTCCAGGTTATCTGTAGCCATTGTACCAGTTCCTTAATTACCACACTAATAAAGGCTGGTCCATTATCAGAGTTAATTTGCAATGGGCATCCATATCTCAGTATTATCTCGGTAGTTAATATTTTAGCTACCGTCTTAGCATCCTCTCTTTGTGTTACAAAGGCCTCAGGCCACCGTGAGAACTGGTCTACTATCACCAACAGGTACAATTGCTTTGTTCCTGTCTTTGGGATATGAGTAAAATCATTTTTTAAATGGGTGAATGGAGCTGTGGGTGGAGGCAAATGATCATGTAATGCTTTGTTAGGTACTGTAGAGTTATTCTGTAGACACTGTATACATCTTTGTATGTATGTCTGGCAGTGTGATTTTAAATTTCTGATGCAAAATGACAGTTGCAGCTGTTTGCTACCTGGTCAGCTAAAGCATTTCCTCTAGATATAAAATCATTCCGATTCTTTGTACTTGCTATGCGTTATCAGTTTTCACTAGTTTCGTTTTCAGTGTGTACTACTGGATGGTGCTGCAGCTTGTGTTTGCTCTATCTGTCCTTCGGCTAGAGTGGGTGAAGGAGGGGGGAGGGCACTAACAGTGTCGATATGTGCTTCAGGCTGAACTGTGGGTGAATGTTGGCACATGTTATTGCCTATGATAACTTCCATATCTGTGTCCAGGCTAGGGTATAGGGCTGTGGAAAGATTACAAGTAGGGGGTGCTGTCTGTACAGCCACAGCACAAGCAGCCAATGCTCGGAGACACACCGGTATCCCCTGGACCGGAGTAGGGACTACTTTGGAAAATAATGCAACGGGACACATACTACCTCCGTGATCTTGGGCACAGACCGTGGCCATGGTTTTACAATTGTCCCTCACATACAGGTGGAATGGTTTACAATAAACAGGTAGTCCTAAAACGGGGGCCTGCATAATGCTAACTTTTAAGGTCACATAAGCTTCAGTCATGCCTGGAGTCCACTCAATATGTTTTGGGCTGTCCCCCTTAGCAGCCGTACGTGAAATGGAGTCATAGTGTGAGCATTTAGGGATCCATTGCCTTCAATAATTAATCATCAGCATGTGTTGCCCCCATTTGTATTTTGTTTTTAGTTACCTTGTGACCTTCAGCTGCAAGGTGCTGTAGCAAACTGAGTGAATCCTGTCTATTGGCTTCCCCGTTAGGAGTACACAACAAACAGTAGGTCATTTGACGTACTGAAAGAGGACAGAACCATGACACTGGTCCATGACCGCAAGGTATGTTGGAGAACCAGTGAGTAAGCAGCTGGTGAATCCACGTAGCCTTTTAGGAAGACGGGTCCATGTTAATTGGGGCCCATCAAAAGTGAAAGCCATAAGTAGTTGTGTCTCAAAGTCCAATGGGACCGAAAATATATAAATCAATAACAGTAAATATAGTGGCGTCATGGGGAATGGCCGTAATGAGAGCGGTGATATCAGGGACAAATCGGGGCAATTGGGATGACTAAGTAATTAATTGCCCTTAAATCCTGAACAAATCTAAAGAGGAAAATTATCTAACCTGCATTTCTTAGTTGTATTGCAAAGAAAAGAAAGTACTGCAAACACTCACAAATTTATTTGCAGCAAAACACAAGATAATCCATCTACTTTATAAACAAAAGCAATTAGAATATTATATAAATGTATGTAAAGAAAAAGTTCCTTTATATTTTTGTGTTCCTATTTCTTTAATTATCCCTTATCTCATTTGCTCTTTCACAGGACCTGATGTTGCTCTGTGTATATAACTACATATGACAGCTTTGCATGATTCTCCCGGGTTGGGAGGTGGGTATTGTTTAGACTGGGAAGTACCCATTTCTAAATATCCTTCTATTCTTAAAAAACTTTAAGGGGTTGTCTCAATAGACAACGTAACCTTATTTGCTATCTCGGTTGTTAATCAGAGAATAGGAGCGGCTGTACTGAGCTGAAATCGCTCCGACAATTACGACAGATATTCTCGAGTTAACGGGTTGCCCCTAGACACAGAGACGGTGTGTCTTACAGTCTCCAGAGACCTTACTTCCTGATTTTTACACAGAATAACAAACATTTCTTATCTTAAACAGCACAGCAATACAGCAAAATTCATGAGCAAGCAAAAGCGGATTTGGGGCACTGTCAACCAAGCCGTCAAGTATATATTTATATCAATTTTATCCTTTCTATTCTTACCTTAGGAATAATATATATATATATATATATATATATATATATATATATATACATATATATCTTCCTTAGAGAGTCTCCCTACCTCAGGGAGTATACCTACAGTCTACCCAAGACTTAATTCTCCCTACCTCAGGGAGTGTGCCCAACTTATTTACTTGTATACAGTTTACAAAGGACGACGAGAGTGGAAGCAAAGGAAGGTGCAAATAGACACAATTCACTCTACTCACCCACTCCGCCGTACTTTGATGATCTGTATCCCACTCGTCTGACACCAGTTTGTTGGGGCTTCCTAATTCAGTAGTTGGCGGCTTGGAACACACAGGCCCCAGTCAGAATTCTGGGGAGCCATACTGGAAGTAACACACACAAAATCATTCTCAGTACAAATTCCGTTTATTGCTACGTCATAGCATAGGTTATATACTTGCTAAAGAAGGCGGATATTAGAGGCGATTTACACAGTACACGTTACAAGGACAGATAATCAGGTGTTTTCTGTTTCTTAGAACAACTAGAAATGTTTTGTGTTTTAGTAAGGTCGCAAGATATCCCAAGGAAAAGAATGTGTTATTATGGTTAGGCTATATCTCATGTGAATATCTCAGCAAAATATGTTAACCCCTTCATCAGCAGAATATGTTAAAGTCTGTATGTTCCAATTACTCCAGTTACGAAGACAGGCCAAGTTAAGAACATTACTTAGACCTAACAATGACATTTCCGAACACAGAATAGTCGAAAGGTTTATTTTTTTGAGAATTAAAGTCTAATTTAAGGAGTTTTAGAACTTAAAAATTGGTTAAGCGGGAAAAAAATGGCGTCCGAAAAAAATTTAAATGAGGCAACACGACCCAAAACCAGCAAATAACAGCCAGCTGGTACGACTTGTGCCAAGGACATACGAGGTCCAAAAGTGCTAAATTACAAGGTCGCAAAAATAAGAACTTAACGGCCGAACCAGGCACAGCGAAAAACATTAAAAACACACAAAATACAAACACAAATAAAAAAAAAAACATTACACACAGCAAGGGGGTACAGCCAGGACGTCTGGGAGTTAGGTTGCATGCAAATTTAAGTCCAATTTACAGAGTTTAGACACTTGAAAATCCCCTAAGCAAGAGAAAAAATGGCCGCCGAAACAAACGAAAACAAGGCTACACGACCCCTAAACCCGCAAAACATCCAGCCAGACACATAAGACTTTTACACAAACCCTACAAAATACACTATTAGCAAGGACGCAAAATCATCCACACCCGCGTACCACACAATCGCCGCCATTTTAGAACACTAACTTACAAAATGCGGAAAGTACACAGCTACACAAACAGTTTCCCCTCGTGCACGCAGCCTATTTACACTACACACTGCACACATCACTGACACTTACCTCAGCTCAACCAAAGTGCAAATCTACATTGTATGCTGCAGGAACATCAAAACAGATTGTTAGCTCTTCAGAACATTGCTTGTTGCATATATTAATTACAAATAGGTGAAGTATATTAATTTATGATTTAATTAATTAATTAATTATCATGAAAAAATACATATACAGAAACAAACAAAAAAAACAACACAGTATCGCAATACACGACAAAGACCTTCACCGAGCGCCTCACAAGGAGCTCCAACGGTGCTCATAGGACACAAAGTACACCAGGGGAGAGGCTTGCAATAAGCGCCAAAAGGAGATCAGCGCAGACCTTACAATGAGTGCAAAAGCGCCTCTGATAACAAAAAATACACCAACCCAGAGGTTCACAACGAGCGCCGACGGATCTGAGACAACCAAAACACTTACTGTCTGTGGCAAACAGCATTACCTGCCTTACAATTTTATTGCCTCGTCATTTTTGACGGGCAAGTTCCTAGTAATAAAATATTTACAAAAATGTGAGGGGTGTACTCACTTTTGTGAGATACTGTGGGCCTCATTAAATTCCAGCCTCGTAAATAAGAGGCTTCTACTTAAGCCCTACGTACTGCAAAGTTTCTCTAACTTACAATGCTATTAAATTAGCCCTGCTGCGAGCAACGTATGAGCTACGCAGCAGGGCCGTACGTATCTACACTGCGTAAATGTACATGAGGAGTGACAGCCTGCGAGATGATATCGCAGGCTCCTACTCCTCATCAAGTGCTGCGGGGGTCCTAAAAGGGACCTTCGCGGCAGTCCCCCACATAAGCCCTGCCGTGGGGGGTACTCCAAAACCCCCCCAGGCACCTGAAATTAACCCCCCTCTATGCGGGGGTCCCTGTCGGGACCCCCGAAGTGTCCTCACATGAACACCTTGCTGCAGGGGTCCATAGGAACCCCCGCAGCCCCTACACATTAACCCCTTGCAGCGGGGGTCCCCGATCGGCACCTATCAGGCCCCCGCTGCATTTAAAACTTTTAAATTCCCCGCCGCGGCTCCTTAAAGGGGCCGCGGCACACTATTACCCAATCCCGGCCGCGGCACTTAAAATTAACCCCCCTCTATGCTGGGGGTCCCCATCGGGACCCCCGAAGTAACCCCATATAAACCCCCTGCAGCGGGGGTCCCCGATCGGCACCGATCGTGACCCTGCTGCAATTCAATTTTAAATTTCCCGCCTCGCGGGTCCTCAAAGGACCGTAAAGGTCCTGCAAGGACTCGCACTAAAAATATTAACCCCAGGCAACTATAATTACCCCATTAACTCATGATGGTCAATCCAGACCACCATAAGGCCTAAATTAACCCATTAACTCATGATGGTCAATCCAGACCACCATAAGGCCTAAATTAACCCATTAACTCATGATGGTCAATACAGGCTACCATAAGGCCTAAATTAACCCATTAACTCATGATGGTCAATACAGACCACCATAAGGCCTAAATTAACCCATTAACTCATGATGGTCAATACAGACCACCATAAGGCTCTATTTAACCCCATCAGTCCCATAAGGGTACATTATTACCATTATGGGCCTGTTACAACCCAACATTAACCACATAAGTGCCATGGTGGTCCTCAAGGACCATCATGACACTAACTACAAACACTACACTATAACCCCCAATAAACCATTTAATCTAAACTAACTCCCCTCTACACTAATCTATTAACACTTACACTACCTACCTACACTACCTACCCCCTAATAAACCTCCCCAACACTCTAATTACAAAAAACAAAAAACCTACAGCACAGAAAACAAAAAAACCTACAGTACAGAAAAAAAAAAAATTACAACCCCACCCCCCACTACAGAAAACAAAAAAATACATTACAACCCCACCCCCCACTACAGGAAATAAAAAAAATACACACCTGAAAAGGAAAGACAGATAAACACAATACAATACATACATATAATACATTACATACATTACATAAGATACATGACATTACATATAATATATTAAATATAATATATTACATATAATATATTAAATATAATATATTAAATATAATACATTACATACATTACATACAATACATGACATTACATATAATATATTAAATATAATATATTACATATAATATATTACATATAGTCCAAATCAAATACCCCCTATCTATATAACATACAATCTATTTAATTTAAAATAAATCCTAACTATATCAAATACATCCCCCTATCTATCTAATATACAAAAAATCCTAACTACATACACAGACCCTAATTCTAAAATAAAATAAAATAATTACAGTCCTAACTACATACACAGACCCTTATTCTAAAATAAAATAAAATAATTACAGTCCTAACTACATACACAGACCCTTATTCTAAAATAAAATAAAATAATTACAGTCCTAACTACACAGACCCTAATTCTAAGCTAAAATTAATAAATTAAGACGACTTACCTTTAAGATGTTGCTTCAGATCACTAACCTATGGGTAAAAATAAAATAAAAAAATTGTACAAAACATTAACATCCAATAAATAAACATTCTATACATTCTAAATAATATACTCACCTTTACAGCATGTCCCGTCACTGTTTAGCTCTTCCGGCGCGGCCCTGTAAAAAAAAAAAACACAATACATGAATACATTAATACAATATATAAACAATAAATAAAATACACATATAAACATCTAAATATAAATTGGCATTGGCGGCTTGTGATTGGCTGAAAAAGCTGTCAGCCAATCAAAAGTCGTCAATGTAGGAGCCAATCAGGATGCGCAGATGTCTTCTACCAATCACTCCGTGGGGGTGTATCCCATAGTGATTGGCTGAAGGCATCTGAGCCTTGTGATTGGTTCCCAGAAAGATAGACAAGTGTTTTAGCCAATCAGGGTGGGATATTGGGGTGTATCCCATCCTGATTGGCTCACACATTGACGACTTTTGATTGGCTGAAATTGATAGACAGCTTTTTCAGCCAATCACAAGCCGCCAATGCCAATTTCCTCCCGGAAACGACTCCGGGAGGTTCATTAGCGTCGGGGAGGTCTGCCAGTGCAGACCTCCGTTAGTTTTTTTTTTTTTTAGAGCGCGGATGGTTCCGCGGCCCAGCCGGGGCTGAAGGAGAGAAGGCCGGGGACATCGCGGGGGGGTAAGTTAAATGTATATTTAGATGTTTATATGTGTATTTTATTTATTGTTTATATATTGTATTAATGTATTCTTGTATTGTGTTTTTTTTTTAACAGGGCCGCACCGGAAGAGCTAAACAGTGACGGGACATGCTGTAAAGGTGAGTATATTATTTAGAATGTATAGAATGTTTATTTATTGGATGTTAATGTTTTGTACTATTTTTGTTTTTTTTGTTTGACCCATAGGTTAGTGATCTGAAGCAACATCTTAAAGGTAAGTGGTCTTAATTTATTGATTTTAGCTTAGAATTAGGGTCTGTGTAGTTAAGACTGTAATTATTTTATTTTATTTTAGAATAAGGGTTTGTGTATGTAGTTAGGACTGTAATTATTTTATTTTATTTTAGAATAAGGGTCTGTGTATGTAGTTAGGACTGTAATTATTTTATTTTATTTCAGAATAAGGGTCTGTGTATGTAGTTAGGACTGTAATTATTTTATTTTATTTTAAAATTAGGGTCTGTGTATGTAGTTAGGATTTTTTGTATATTAGATAGATAGGGGGATGTATTTGATATAGTTAGGATTTATTTTAAATTAAATAGATTGTATGTTAGATAGATAGGGGGTATTTGATTTGGACTATATGTAATATATTATATGTAATATATTATATGTAATATATTATATTTAATATATTATATGTAATATATTATATGTAATATATTATATGTAATGTATGTAATGTCATGTATTGTATGTAATGTATGTAATGTATTATATTTAATATATTATATGTAATATATTATATGTAATATATTATATGTAATGTATGTAATGTCATGTATTGTATGTAATGTATGTAATGTATTATATGTATGTATTGTATTGTGTTTATCTGTCTTTCTTTTTCAGGTGTGTAATTTTTTTATTTTCTGTAGTGGGGGGTGGGGTTGTAATGTATTTTTTTGTTTTGTGTAGTGGGGGGTGGGGTTGTAATTTGTTTTGTTTTTTTCTGTACTGTAGGTTTTTTTGTTTTTTGTACTGTAGGTTTTTTGTTTTCTGTACTGTAGGTTTTTTGTTTTTTTGTATTTAGAGTGTTGGGGAGGTTTATTAGGGGGTAGGTAGTGTAGGTAGGTAGTGTAAGTGTTAATAGATTAGTGTAGAGGGGTGTTAGTTTAGATTAAATGGTTTATTGGGGGTTATAGTGTAGTGTTTGTAGTTAGTGTCATGATGGTTCTTGAGGACCATCATGGCACTTATGTGGTTAATGTTGGGTTGTAACAGGCCCATAATGGTAATAATATACCCTTATGGGACTGATGGGGTTAAATAGAGCCTTATGGTGGTCTGTATTGACCACCATGAGTTAATGGGTTAATTTAGGCCTTTTGGTGGTCTGTATTGACCACCATGAGTTAATGGGTTAATTTAGGCCTTATGGTGGTCTGTATTGACCACCATGAGTTAATGGGTTAATTTAGGCCTTATGGTGGTCTGTATTGACCACCATGAGTTAATGGGTTAATTTAGGCCTTATGGTGGTCTGTATTGACCATCATGAGTTAATGGGGTAATTATAGTTGCCTGGGGTTAATATTTTTAGTGCGAGTCCTTTCAGGACCTTTACGGTCCTTTGAGGACCCACGAGGCGGGAAATTTAAAATTGAATTGCAGCAGGGTCACGATCGGTGCCGATCGGGGCCCCCCGCTGCAGGGGGTTTATATGGGGACACTTCGGGTTCCCGATGGGGACCCCCAGCATAGAGGGGGGTTAATTTTAAGTGCCGCGGCCGGGATTGGGTAATAGTGTGCAGCGGCCCCTTTAAGGAGCCGCGGCAGGGAATTTAAACGTTTTAAATGCAGCGGGGGGCCTGATCTATGCAGATCGGGCCCCCCCCTGCAATGGGTTTATGTGGGGACACTTCGGGGGTCCCGATGGGGACCCCCAGCATAGAGGGGGGTTAATTTTAAGTGCCGCGGCCGGGATTGGGTAATAGTGTGCCGCGGCCCCTTTAAGGAGCCGCGGCGGGGAATTTAAAAGTATTAAATGCAGCGGGGGGCCTGATCTATGCAGATCGGGGACCCCCGCTGCAAGAGGTTGATGTGGGGGTGCTGCAGGGGTCCTGATAGAGACACCTGCAGCATGGGGATGTGTATAGGGTGCAGGGGGGAGCCTCACACTGCTGTCTCGGGCTGTTCCGAGGCAGCACGTAGAGGCTTTCGGATCCCTTGCGTGGACTTTTTGTGCACGTAGGGATTCTTACGATATGCGAGACTCATGCATAGATTTAAGGCTACGTAGCTCTCTCGGAGCCTATTCTCGGCCATTTTCTCGCAGTCATATCGCAAAGCAGGCTGCGAGAGATTCGGTACTCGCAAACAGCAGGAAAACTGCCTTTTGCGAGCACCGAGAGAACTACGAGGGAGACTTTAATAGGGCCCTGTGTATTTATATATATATATATATATATATATATATATACACACACACACAGCGTTACATAGACACATACAGCCTTATTAAATTGTGATTCTGTAAATTTAAAAGGGCTCTATTTAAGCACACATCAAGTTTTTAGTTAGTGAACTTCTATCCAAAAGCAAGGCTTCACTAACTAAAAACTTCTGTAAATAAAATATGCTGTGTGCTTAAATAGAGCCCTTTTAAATTTACCGAATCGAAATTTAATAAGGCTGCTAGGCAATAAGTGCTCTTACACTAGCCTAACTTAAAAGCCAGGTGTGGCGGAACAGGAGAGATTCCCTGCAGGTCGCTATTTATGACTGCTAGTCAATAGAAATACGATAATTCAGCAAATAAATGTACACAATTGCCTGTAATTAGATGAGGGCTGATACAGCACTCTAAGTGGACTAGCAGTTAAAAGGTTATTTGAGCCCAAAGTGGCTAATATCAGGCTAATCTGTTTTTTAGCTGTGTGAATGAGTATTTTAAAGATTGTTACATACATTCTGTGATTGGATATAATATTGTGCCTCAGTAATCTATGTCTTTGAGAAAGGAACCAATTTATTGTAGGGCAATTAGTCAGCTTGTGGGGCACAATATAGCCCTTCAGATAGGAGGTCTCTGAAATGAGACACAGGGATGTTGTGACATAGTTTTTTCTTGGTTTTTGATTTGAATTGTCCAATCTTGAATGTATTAAGCACCTTGTTTGTTGAGTAAAGAATTATTCCTTTTTAAAAAGATTATAATAATGTTCCTGTTTTTAAAAGTTAATTTAATTTCTCTCATGAATCACAACAATCATTTAATTTATAGTGGGCAAAAGAGCGATAAAGCCCTCCACTATACAGTAGTACAGTATATAAATAGTGCATTTGTGTTCACATTTGAACATTTAAAAAATTAGTTAAAAACTAGTATCCTATTTTGAATTCCGAGAAATAAAGTTATTACAGTGCATTCTGGAAACCTGAGTACGGACATACAAATGTGCCCACAAAAGCTTCGCTCTTGCAATCCATAACCCTTTTAAACATGGCTTCCTTTTAGCATATGCCCTCTGTATTACACAGCTTTTTTGCAAAGCTCAGGATGAATTATACACAAGCCAGGAATCCCACCCAAGTACAGCTGTTTCAAGGTTACTGCCTCTCATGATAGAAGCCCTCTACTGTCCATTAGTACAGTATATAAATGCTACATTTGTGTACATCTCTTGAATCAAAAATATAAAGAATTCATCAATAAAATGATTTATTTTGAGACATGTCCAATTGGACAAACTTAAAACACATGATATCCCACAAACTGCCATATACCTTTAAGGATAAGCCTGCATTGAAGACAAAAATATTTGTCTTTAATTGGTCATCTTGATTATTGGATAAGTGTCAAGTCAATGTTCACAGAACATTTTATAGATACAGTAAATTCCTGATTATCCGGCACCTAACCAACCGGCACTCTCAAGCAACCGGCATCAATTCCCCATTTTAATTTTACTCCCGCTAAACCGTTATAACGGCACTATTTGGCATTATCTGGAGTTCGAGACTGCAAAAAAAAAAAAGCTTACTTTTTTTCTGATTTTTTTTTGGGGGGGCCTAAATGGCCCAGTTTAGGTGCTAATGCCTTTTTAAAGGCATTTTGAGGGGTTTTGGGCTGTTTAAGAATCATTTAGACCCTTAAATTCGGGGAAACTCAATTAACCGAAAACTACACGTATCCGGCAATAGGGAGTCCCCGTAGGTGCCGGATAATGGGAAGTTTACTGTAATTATAATAATCACCACAGATATTTAGGATAATTGTGGCCTTAAGACGTGTGCTCACTTTTCTTTGGTGTTAAGTAAGAAAACAAAGCAAATTGAAATAGTGCAGAAGGGCATAGCTGCTTTATTTTATTATGTACAAGTCAAAAGCTAGACCGTATTCTGAATTATGATTTAGCACTTCAGAGTTAACCAACAACACACAAAAAACAACCAAGACCATCAGCAATATTCAAGTAATCCACCAAGGTCCTGATCGGTTTTTAAGTACTGCTTTGAATAAAAGGTTTGGTAATCACTTCTTGGATGATGTTAACCATGATAAGGAATAGTTGTGCATTGCTTAATTATGCTATATGTCCACCAATTTTACTAAAATTGTTTAGAAAATATACAAGATTGGTTTACTTTGACACAGACTGACTCCTTATTTATTTTTACAGGAATCCAGACAACCACCACAACTAATTTCACTGATGTATCCTCTACTGCCACCATCACTAATTTTACCACTGATTTTACTACTGCATCAACAACTACATTAATTATGGACTTTACTAATATCACAACTAATTTCACCACTGCCTCCACCTTTTTCACCACTGCTAGTTTAACACCTGATTCCCCAACAGCAACCACAACTAGTTTCACTACTGACTCCACTGTTGCAAACAACAATAATGTATCTATCAATAATACTATTTTCTCCACTAACTTCACAACATACTCCTCTAATGCTTCCACACCAAGTTTAACTACTGACTCCACTAGAGCCACCACAACTAACTTTACTGCTGTCTATACTACTGACACCTTCACTACTTACTCTTCTACTAGTAATCGAACTTCAGATGCCACTACTGGCACCACAACTAAATTAACTAGTGATTCTACTATTGAACCCACAACTAATTTAATTTATACTATAGCCACCACAAATAACTTAACCACTCACATTACTGATTCTAATATTGCAACCACAACTAGTTTAGCTACTGACTCAAGTACTGTTTCCACAACTACAGACATAACTGCAGTCACTGCAACTAATATTGTTACTGACTCCACTACTGCGTCCGCAAGTAGTTTAGGTAATGACTCCACTACTGTTTCCACAACTGGATTAACTACAGATACCATTGCAGCCACCAAAACGAATTTAATTACTGACTCCACTTCAGCCTCCACAACTGATTTCCTTACTGACTCTACTACTGCTACCACAAATTATGCCATTATTGACTCCACCATTACTATCATCACTAATTCCCCTATTGACTCTACTACTAATAGTTTCATTACAGACTCCACTACTGGCACCACAATTAAATTAACTAGTGATTCTACTATTGAACACAAAACAAATGTAATTTCTACTCAAGCCACCACAAATAATTTCACCACTGACATAAGTGATTCTAATATTGCCACCACAACTAATTTTGCTTCTGACTCAACTACTATTTTCACAACTGGTGTAACTACAGATATAACTAAGGTTACTGCAACTAATAACATTAGTGACTCCACTACTGCTTCTACAAGTAGTTTAGCTGTTGACTCCGCTTCTGCTGCCATAACTACACACACCACTGCAGCCACCAAAACACATTTTATTCCTGACTCCACTACTGATTCTAGTACTGCTACCACAAGTAATGCCATTATTGACTCCACCACTACTATCATCACTAATTCCCCTAATGACTCTACTACTAATAGTTTCATTACAGACTCCACTACTGGCACCACAATTAAATTAACTAGTGATTCTACTATTGAACACAAAACAAATGTAATTTCTACTCTAGCCACCACAAATAATTTTACCACTGACATAACTGATTCTAATATTGCCACCACAACTAATTTTGCTACTGACTCAACTACTATTTTCACAACTGGTGTAAATACAGATATCACTAAGGTTACTGCAACTAATAACATTACTGACTCCACTACTGCTTCAACAAGTAGTTTAGCTGTTGACTCTGCTTCTGCTGCCACAACTGGTTTAACTACACGCACCACTGCAGCGACCAAAACACATTTTATTCCTGACTCCACTACTGACTCTAGTACTGCTACCACAAGTAATGCCATTATTGACTCAACCACTACTATCATCACTAATTCCCCTATTGACTCTACTACTAATAGTTTCATTACAGACTCCACTACTGGCACCACAATTAAATTAACTAGTGATTCTACTATTGAACACAAAACAAATGTAATTTCTACTCAAGCCACCACAAATAATTTCACCACTGACATAAGTGATTCTAATATTGCCACCACAACTAATTTTGCTTCTGACTCAACTACTATTTTCACAACTGGTGTAACTACAGATATAACTAAGGTTACTGCAACTAATAACATTAGTGACTCCACTACTGCTTCTACAAGTAGTTTAGCTGTTGACTCCGCTTCTGCTGCCATAACTACACACACCACTGCAGCCACCAAAACACATTTTATTCCTGACTCCACTACTGATTCAACAAGTAGTTTAGCTGTTGACTCCGCTTCTGCTGCCACAACTGGTTTAACTTCACACACCACTGCAGCCACCAAAACACATTTTATTCCTGACTCCACTACTGACTCTAGTACTTCTACCACAAGTAATGCCATTATTGACTCCACCACTACTATCATCACTAATTCCCCTATTGACTCTACTACTAATAGTTTCATCACAGACTCCGCTGCTGGCACCACAATTAAATTAACTAGTGATTCTACTATTGAGCACAAAACAAATGTAATTTCTACTCTAGCCACCACAAATGCTTTCACCACTGACATAACCGATTCTAATATTGCCACCACACCTAATTTTGCTACTGACTCAACTACTATTTTCACAACTGGTGTAACTACAGATATCACTAAGGTTACTGCAACTAATAACATTACTGACTCCACTACTGCTTCAACAAGTAGTTTAGCTGTTGACTCCGCTTCTGCTGCCACAACTGGTTTAACTACACACACCACTGCAGCCACCAAAACTAATTTTATTCCTGACTCCACTACTGACTCTACTACTGCTACCACAAGTAATGCCATTATTGACTCCACCACTACTATCATCACTAATTCCCCTATTGACTCTACTACTAATAGTTTCATTACAGACTCCACTACTGGAACCACAATTAAATTAACTAGTTATCCTACTATTGAACACAAAACAAATGTAATTTCTACTCTAGCCACCACAAATAATTTCACAACTGACATAACTGATTCTAATATTGCCACCACAACTAATTTTGCTACTGATTCAACTACTATTTTTACAACTGTTGTATCTACAGATATCACTAAGGTTACTGAAATTAATAACATTACTGACTCCACTACTGCTTCAACAAGTAGTTTAGCTGTTGACTCCGCTTCTGCTGCCACAACTGGTTTAACTACACACACCACTGCAGCCACCAAAACACATTTTATTCCTGACTCCACTACTGACTCTAGTACTTCTACCACAAGTAATGCCATTATTGACTCCACCACTACTATCATCACTAATTCCCCTATTGACTCTACTACTAATAGTTTCATCACAGACTCCACTGCTGGCACCACAATTAAATTAACTAGTGATTCTACTATTGAGCACAAAACAAATGTAATTTCTACTCTAGCCACCACAAATAATTTCACCACTGACATAACTGATTCTAATATTGCCACCACAACTAATTTTGCTACTGATTCAACTACTATTTTTACAACTGTTGTAACTACAGATATCACTAAGGTTACTGAAACTAATAACATTACTGACTCCACTACTGCTTCTACAAGTAGTTTAGCTGTTGACTCCGCTTCTGCTGCCACAACTGGTTTAACTACACACACCACTGCAGACACCAAAACACATTTTGTTCCTGACTCCACTACTGACTCTAGTACTGCTACCACAAGTAATGCCATTATTGACTCCACCACTACTATCATCACTAATTCCCCTATTGACTCTACTACTAATAGTTTCATTACAGACTCCACTACTGGCACCACAATTAAATTAACTAGTGGTTCTACTATTGAAAACAAAACAAATGTAATTTCTACTCTAGCCACCACAAATGCTTTCACCACTGACATAACCGATTCTAATATTGCCACCACACCTAATTTTGCTACTGACTCAACTACTTTTTTCACAACTGGTGTAACTACAGATATCACTAAGGTTACTGCAACTAATAACATTACTGACTCCACTACTGCTTCAACAAGTAGTTTAGCTGTTGACTCCGCTTCTGCTGCCACAACTGGTTTAACTACACACACCACTGCAGCCACCAAAACTAATTTTATTCCTGACTCCACTACTGACTCTACTACTGCTACCACAAGTAATGCCATTATTGACTCCACCACTACTATCATCACTAATTCCCCTATTGACTCTACTACTAATAGTTTCATTACAGACTCCACTACTGGAACCACAATTAAATTAACTAGTGATTCTACTATTGAACACAAAACAAATGTAATTTCTACTCTAGCCACCACAAATAATTTCACCACTGACATAACTGATTCTAATATTGCCACCACAACTAATTTTGCTACTGATTCAACTACTATTTTTACAACTGTTGTATCTACAGATATCACTAAGGTTACTGAAACTAATAACATTACTGACTCCACTACTGCTTCAACAAGTAGTTTAGCTGTTGACTCCGCTTCTACTGCCACAACTGGTTTAACTACACACACCACTGCAGCGACCAAAACACATTTTATTCCTGACTCCACTACTGACTCTAGTACTGCTACCACAAGTAATGCCATTATTGACTCAACCACTACTATCATCACTAATTCCCCTATTGACTCTACTACTAATAGTTTAATTACAGACTCCACTACTGGCACCACAAATAAATTAAATAGTGATTCTACTATTGAAAACAAAACAAATGTAATTTCTACTCTAGCCACCACAAATAATTTTACCACTGACATAACTGATTCTAATATTGCCACCACAACTAATTTTGCTACTGACTTAACTACTATTTTCACAACTGGTGTAAATACAGATATCACTAAGGTTACTGCAACTAATAACATTACTGACTCCACTACTGCTTCAACAAGTAGTTTAGCTGTTGACTCCGCTTCTGCTGCCACAGCTGGTTTAACTTCACACACCACTGCAGCCACCAAAACACATTTTATTCCTGACTCCACTACTGACTCTAGTACTTCTACCACAAGTAATGCCATTATTGACTCCACCACTACTATCATCACTAATTCCCCTATTGACTCTACTACTAATACTTTCATCACAGACTCCACTGCTGGCACCACAATTAAATTAACTAGTGATTCTACTATTGAACACAAAACAAATGTAATTTCTACTCTAGCCACCACAAATAATTTCACCACTGACATAACTGATTCTAATATTGCCACCACAACTAATTTTGCTACTGATTCAACTACTATTTTCACAACTGGTGTATCTACAGATATCACTAAGGTTACTGAACCTAATAACATTACTGACTCCACTTCTGCTTCAACAAGTAGTTTAGCTGTTGACTCCGCTTCTGCTGCCACAACTGGTTTAACTACACACACCACTGCAGCCACCAAAACTAATTTTATTCCTGACTCCACTACTGCTACCACAAGTAATGCCATTATTGACTCCACCACTACTATCATCACTAATTCCCCTATTGACTCTACTACTAATAGTTTCATCACAGACTCCACTGCTGGCACCACAATTAAATTAACTAGTGATTCTACTATTGAGCACAAAACAAATGTAATTTCTACTCTAGCCACCACAAATAATTTTACCACTGACATAACTGATTCTAATATTGCCACCACAACTAATTTTGCTACTGACTCAACTACTATTTTCACAACTGGTGTAACTACAGATATCACTAAGGTTACTGAAACTAATAACATTACTGACTCCACTACTGCTTCTACAAGTAGTTTAGCTGTTGACTCCGCTTCTGCTGCCACAACTGGTTTAACTACACACACCACTGCAGCCACCAAAACACATTTTGTTCCTGACTCCACTACTGACTCTAGTACTGCTACCACAAGTAATGCCATTATTGACTCCACCACTACTATCATCACTAATTCCCCTATTGACTCTACTACTAAAAGTTTCATTACAGACTCCACTACTGGCACCACAATTAAATTAACTAGTGATTCTACTATTGAAAACAAAACAAATGTAATTTCTACTCTAGCCACCACAAATAATTTCACCACTGACATAACTGATTCTAATATTGCCACCACAACTAATTTTGCTACTGATTCAACTACTATTTTTACAATTGTTGTATCTACAGATATCAATAAGGTTACTGAAACTAATAACATTACTGACTCCACTACTTCTTCAACAAGTAGTTTAGCTGTTGACTCCGCTTCTGCTGCCACAACTGGTTTAACTACACACACCACTGCAGCGACCAAAACACATTTTATTCCTGACTCCACTACTGACTCTAGTACTGCTACCACAAGTAATGCCATTATTGACTCAACCACTACTATCATCACTAATTCCCCTATTGACTCTACTACTAATAGTTTCATTACAGACTCCACTACTGGCACCACAATTAAATTAACTAGTGATTCTACTATTGAAAACAAAACAAATGTAATTTCTACTCTAGCCACCACAAATAATTTTACCACTGACATAACTGATTCTAATATTGCCACCACAACTAATTTTGCTACTGACTCAACTACTATTTTTACAACTGGTGTAAATACAGATATAACTAAGGTTACTGCAACTAATAACATTACTGACTTTACTACTGCTTCAACAAGTAGTTTAGCTGTTGACTCCGCTTCTGCTGCCACAACTGGTTTAACTACACACACCACTGCAGCCACCAAAACACATTTTATTCCTGACTCCACTACTGCTACCACAAGTAATGCCATTATTGACTCCACCACTACTATCATCACTAATTCCCCTATAGACTCTACTACTAATAGTTTAATTACAGACTCCACTACTGGCACCACAATTAAATTAACTAGTGATTCTACTATTGAACACAAAACAAATGTAATTTCTACTCTAGCCACCACAAATAATTTTACCACTGACATAACTGATTCTAATATTGCCACCACAACTAATTTTGCTACTGACTCAACTACTATTTTCACAACTGGTGTAAATACAGATATCACTAAGGTTACTGCAACTAATAACATTACTGACTCCACTACTGCTTCAACAAGTAGTTTAGCTGTTGACTCCGCTTCTGCTGCCGCAACTGGTTTAACTACACACACCACTGCAGCCACCAAAACACATTTTATTCCTGACTCCACTACTGACTCTAGTACTTCTACCACAAGTAATGCCATTATTGACTCCACCACTACTATCATCATTAATTCCCCTATTGACTCTACTACTAATAGTTTCATTACAGACTCCACTACTGGCACCACAATTAAATTAACTAGTGATTCTACTATTGAAAACAAAACAAATGTAATTTCTACTCTAGCCACCACAAATAATTTCACCACTGACATAACTGATTCTAATATTGCCACCACAACTAATTTTGCTACTGATTCAACTACTATTTTTACAACTGTTGTATCTACAGATATCAATAAAGTTACTGAAACTAATAACATTACTGACTCCACTACTTCTTCAACAAGTAGTTTAGCTGTTGACTCCGCTTCTGCTGCCACAACTGGTTTAACTACACACACCACTGCAGCGACCAAAACACATTTTATTCCTGACTCCACTACTGAATCTAGTACTGCTACCACAAGTAATGCCATTATTGACTCCACCACTACTATCATCACTAATTCCCCTATTGACTCTACTACTAAAAGTTTCATTACAGACTCCACTACTGGAACCACAATTAAATTAACTAGTGATTCTACTATTGAACACAAAACAAATGTAATTTCTACTCTAGCCACCACAAATAATTTCACCACTGACATAACTGATTCTAATATTGCCACCACAACTAATTTTGCTACTGATTCAACTACTATTTTTACAACTGTTGTATCTACAGATATCACTAAGGTTACTGAAACTAATAACATTACTGACTCCACTACTGCTTCAATAAGTAGTTTAGCTGTTGACTCCGCTTCTGCTGCCACAACTGGTTTAACTACACACACCACTGCAGCGACCAAAACACATTTTATTCCTGACTCCACTACTGACTCTAGTACTGCTACCACAAGTAATGCCATTATTGACTCCACCACTACTATCATCACTAATTCCCCTATTGACTCTACTACTAATAGTTTCATTACAGACCCCACTACTGGCACCACAATTAAATTAACTAGTGATTCTACTATTGAAAACGAAACAAATGTCATTTCTACTCTATCTACCACAAACACTTTCACTACTGACATAACCGATTCTAATATTGCCACCACAGCTAATTTTGCTACTGACTCAACTACTATTTTCACAACTGGTGTAACTACAGATATCACTAAGGTTACTGAAACTAATAACATTACTGACTCCACTACTGCTTCAACAAGTAGTTTAGCTGTTGACTCCGCTTCTGCTGCCACAACTGGTTTATCTACACACACCACTGCAGCCACCAAAACTAATTTTATTCCTGACTCCACTACTGACTCTAGTACTGCTACCACCAGTAATGCCATTATTGACTCCACCACTACTATCATCACTAATTCCCCTATTGACTCTACTACTAATAGTTTCATTACAGACTCCACTACTGGCACCACAATTAAATTAACTAGTGATTCTACTATTGAACACAAAACAAATGTAATTTCTACTCTAGCCACCACAAATAATTTCACCACTGACATAACTGATTCTAATATTGCCACCACAACTAATTTTGCTACTGATTCAACTACTATTTTCACAACTGGTGTATCTACAGATATCACTAAGGTTACTGAACCTAATACCATTTCTGACTCCACTACTGCTTCAACAAGTAGTTTAGCTCTTGACTCCGCTTCTGCTGCCACAACTGGTTTAACTACACACACCACTGCAGCCACCAAAACTAATTTTATTCCTGACTCCACTACTGCTACCACAAGTAATGCCATTATTGACTCCACCACTACTATCATCACTAATTCCCCTATTGACTCTACTACTAATAGTTTAATTACAGACTCCACTACTGGCACCACAATTAAATTAACTAGTGATTCTACAATTGAACACAAAACAAATGTAATTTCTACTCTAGCCACCACAAATAATTTTACCACTGACATAACTGATTCTAATATTGCCACTACAACTAATTTTGCTACTGACTCAACTACTATTTTCACAACTGGTGTAAATACAGATATCACTAAGGTTACTGCAACTAATAACATTACTGACTCCACTACTGCTTCAACAAGTAGTTTAGCTGTTGACTCCGCTTCTGCTGCCACAACTGGTTTAACTACACACACCACTGCAGCCACCAAAACACATTTTATTCCTGACTCCACTACTGACTCTAGTACTTCTACCACAAGTAATGCCATTATTGACTCCACCACTACTATCATCACTAATTCCCCTATTGACTCTACTACTAATAGTTTCATCACAGACTCCACTGCTGGCACCACAATTAAATTAACTAGTGATTCTACTATTGAGCACAAAACAAATGTAATTTCTACTCTAGCCACCACAAATAGTTTCACCACTGACATAACTGATTCTAATATTGCCACCACAACTAATTTTGCTACTGACTCAACTACTATTTTCACAACTGGTGTAACTACAGATATCACTAAGGTTACTGAAACTAATAACATTACTGACTCCACTACTGCTTCTACAAGTAGTTTAGCTGTTGACTCCGCTTCTGCTGCCACAACTGGTTTAACTACACACAACACTGCAGCCACCAAAACACATTTTGTTCCTGACTCCACTACTGACTCTAGTACTGCTACCACAAGTAATGCCATTATTGACTCCACCACTACTATCATTACTAATTCCCCTATTGACTCTACTACTAATAGTTTCATTACAGACTCCACTACTGGCACCACAATTAAATTAACTAGTGGTTCTACTATTGAAAACAAAACAAATGTAATTTCTACTCTAGCCACCACAAATGCTTTCACCACTGACATAACCGATTCTATTATTGCCACCACACCTAATTTTGCTACTGACTCAACTACTATTTTCACAACTGGTGTAACTACAGATATCACTAAGGTTACTGCAACTAATAACATTACTGACTCCACTACTGCTTCAACAAGTAGTTTAGCTGTTGACTCCGCTTCTGCTGCCACAACTGGTTTAACTACACACACCACTGCAGCCACCAAAACTAATTTTATTCCTGACTCCACTACTGACTCTAGTACTGCTACCACAAGTAATGCCATTATTGACTCCACCACTACTATCATCACTAATTCCCCTATTGACTCTACTACTAATAGTTTCATTACAGACTCCACTACTGGAACCACAATTAAATTAACTAGTGATTCTACTATTGAACACAAAACAAATGTAATTTCTACTCTAGCCACCACAAATAATTTCACCACTGACATAACTGATTCTAATATTGCCTCCACAACTAATTTTGCTACTGATTCAACTACTATTTTTACAACTGTTGTATCTACAGATATCACTAAGGTTACTGAAACTAATAACATTACTGACTCCACTACTGCTTCAACAAGTAGTTTAGCTGTTGACTCCGCTTCTGCTGCCACAACTGGTTTAACTACACACACCACTGCAGCCACCAAAACTAATTTTATTCCTGACTCCACTACTGCTACCACAAGTAATGCCATTATTGACTCCACCACTACTATCATCACTAATTCCCCTATTGACTCTACTACTAATAGTTTAATTACAGACTCCACTACTGGTACCACAATTAAATTAACTAGTGATTCTACAATTGAACACAAAACAAATGTAATTTCTACTCTAGCCACCACAAATAATTTTACCACTGACATAACTGATTCTAATATTGCCACCACAACTAATTTTGCTACTGACTCAACTACTATTTTCACAACTGGTGTAAATACAGATATCACTAAGGTTACTGCAACTAATAACATTACTGACTCCACTACTGCTTCAACAAGTAGTTTAGCTGTTGACTCCGCTTCTGCTGCCACAACTGGTTTAACTACACACACCACTGCAGCCACCAAAACACATTTTATTCCTGACTCCACTACTGACTCTAGTACTTCTACCACAAGTAATGCCATTATTGACTCCACCACTACTATCATCACTAATTCCCCTATTGACTCTACTACAAATAGTTTCATCACAGACTCCACTGCTGGCACCACAATTAAATTAACTAGTGATTCTACTATTGAGCACAAAACAAATGTAATTTCTACTCTAGCCACCACAAATAGTTTCACCACTGACATAACTGATTCTAATATTGCCACCACAACTAATTTTGCTACTGACTCAACTACTATTTTCACAACTGGTGTAACTACAGATATCACTAAGGTTACTGAAACTAATAACATTACTGACTCCACTACTGCTTCTACAAGTAGTTTAGCTGTTGACTCCGCTTCTGCTGCCACAACTGGTTTAACTACACACACCACTGCAGCCACCAAAACACATTTTGTTCCTGACTCCACTACTGACTCTAGTACTGCTACCACAAGTAATGCCATTATTGACTCCACCACTACTATCATCACGAATTCCCCTATTGACTCTACTACTAATAGTTTCATTACAGACTCCACTACTGGCACCACAATTAAATTAACTAGTGATTCTACTATTGAAAACAAAACAAATGTCATTTCTACTCTAGCTACCACAAACACTTTCACTACTAACATAACCAATTCTAATATTGCCACCACAGCTAATTTTGCTACTGACTCAACTACTATTTTCACAACTGGTGTAACTACAGATATAACTAAGGTTACTGCAACTAATAACATTACTGACTCCACTACTGCTTCAACAAGTAGTTTAGCTGTTGACTCCGCTTCTGCTGCCACAACTGGTTTATCTACACACACCACTGCAGCGACCAAAACACATTTTATTCCTGACTCCACTACTGACTCTAGTACTGCTACCACCAGTAATGCCATTATTGACTCCACCACTACTATCATCACTAATTCCCCTATTGACTCTACTACTAATAGTTTCATTACAGACTCCACTACTGGCACCACAATTAAATTAACTAGTGATTCTACTATTGAACACAAAACAAATGTAATTTCTACTCTAGCCACCACAAATAATTTCACCACTGACATAACTGATTCTAATATTGCCACCACAACTAATTTTGCTACTGATTCAACTACTATTTTTACAACTGTTGTATCTACAGATATCACTAAGGTTACTGAAACTAATAACATTACTGACTCCACTACTGCTTCAACAAGTAGTTTAGCTGTTAACTCCGCTTCTGCTGCCACAACTGGTTTATCTACACACACCACTGCAGCCACCAAAACTAATTTTATTCCTGACTCCACTACTGCTACCACAAGTAATGCCATTATTGACTCCACCACTACTATCATCACTAATTCCCCTATTGACTCTACTACTAATAGTTTAATTACAGACTCCACTACTGGTACCACAATTAAATTAACTAGTGATTCTACTATTGAGCACAAAACAAATGTAATTTCTACTCTAGCCACCACAAATAGTTTCACCACTGACATAACTGATTCTAATATTGCCACCACAACTAATTTTGCTACTGACTCAACTACTATTTTTACAACTGGTGTAACTACAGATATCACTAAGGTTACTGAAAGTAATAACATTACTGACTCCACTACTGCTTCTACAAGTAGTTTAGCTGTTGACTCCGCTTCTGCTGCCACAACTGGTTTAACTACACACACCACTGCAGCCACCAAAACACATTTTGTTCCTGACTCCACTCTTGACTCTAGTACTGCTACCACAAGTAATGCCATTATTGACTCCACCACTACTATCATCACTAATTCCCCTATTGACTCTACTACTAATAGTTTCATTACAGACTCCACTACTGGCACCACAATTAAATTAACTAGTGATTCTACTATTGAAAACAAAACAAATGTCATTTCTACTCTAGCTACCACAAACACTTTCACTACTGACATAACCGATTCTAATATTGCCACCACAGCTAATTTTGCTACTGACTCAACTACTATTTTCACAACTGGTGTAACTACAGATATAACTAAGGTTACTGCAACTAATAACATTACTGACTCCACTACTGCTTCAACAAGTAGTTTAGCTGTTGACTCCGCTTCTGCTGCCACAACTGGTTTATCTACACACACCACTGCAGCCACCAAAACTAATTTTATTCCTGACTCCACTACTGACTCTAGTACTGCTACCACCAGTAATGCCATTATTGACTCCACCACTACTATCATCACTAATTCCCCTATTGACTCTACTACTAATAGTTTCATTACAGACTCCACTACTGGCACCACAATTAAATTAACTAGTGATTCTACAATTGAACACAAAACAAATGTAATTTCTACTCTAGCCACCACAAATAATTTTACCACTGACATAACTGATTCTAATATTGCCACTACAACTAATTTTGCTACTGACTCAACTACTATTTTCACAACTGGTGTAAATACAGATATCACTAAGGTTACTGCAACTAATAACATTACTGACTCCACTACTGCTTCAACAAGTAGTTTAGCTGTTGACTCTGCTTCTGCTGCCACAACTGGTTTAACTACACACACCACTGCAGCGACCAAAACACATTTTATTCCTGACTCCACTACTGACTCTAGTACTGCTACCACAAGTAATGCCATTATTGACTCAACCACTACTATCATCACTAATTCCCCTATTGACTCTACTACTAATAGTTTAATTACAGACTCCACTACTGGCACCACAATTAAATTAACTAGTGATTCTACTATTGAAAACAAAACAAATGTAATTTCTACTCTAGCCACCACAAATAATTTTACCACTGACATAACTGATTCTAATATTGCCACCACAACTAATTTTGCTACTGACTCAACTACTATTTTTACAACTGGTGAAAATACAGATATAACTAAGGTTACTGCAACTAATAACATTACTGACTCCACTACTGCTTCAACAAGTAGTTTAGCTGTTGACTCCGCTTCTGCTGCCACAACTGGTTTAACTACACACACCACTGCAGCCACCAAAACACATTTTATTCCTGACTCCACTACTGCTACCACAAGTAATGCCATTATTGACTCCACCACTACTACCATCACTAATTCCCCTATTGACTCTACTACTAATAGTTTCATTACAGACTCCACTACTGGCACCACAATTAAATTAACTAGTGATTCTACTATTGAACACAAAACAAATGTAATTTCTACTCTAGCCACCACAAATAATTTTACCACTGACATAACTGATTCTAATATTGCCACCACAACTAATTTTGCTACTGACTCAACTACTATTTTCACAACTGGTGTAAATACAGATATCACTAAGGTTACTGCAACTAAAAACATTACTGACTCCACTACTGCTTCAACAAGTAGTTTAGCTGTTGACTCCGCTTCTGCTGCCACAACTGGTTTAACTACACACACCACTGCAGCCACCAAAACACATTTTATTCCTGACTCCACTACTGACTCTAGTACTTCTACCACAAGTAATGCCATTATTGACTCCACCACTACTATCATCACTAATTCCCCTATTGACTCTACTACTAATAGTTTCATCACAGACTCCACTGCTGGCACCACAATTAAATTAACTAGTGATTCTACTATTGAACACAAAACAAATGTCATTTCTACTCTAGCTACCACTAACACTTTCACTACTGACATAACCGATTCTAATATTGCCACCACAGCTAATTTTGCTACTGACTCAACTACTATTTTCACAACTGGTGTAACTACAGATATAACTAAGGTTACTGCAACTAATAACATTACTGACTCCACTACTGCTTCAACAAGTAGTTTAGCTGTTGACTCCGCTTCTGCTGCCACAACTGGTTTAACTACACACACCACTGCAGCCACCAAAACACATTTTATTCGTGACTCCACTACTGACTCTAGTACTTCTACCACAAGTAATGCCATTATTGACTCCACCACTACTATTATCACTAATTCCCCTATTGACTCTACTACTAATAGTTTCATTACAGACTCCACTACTGGCACCACAGTTAAATTAACTAGTGATTCTACTATTGAGCACAAAACAAATGTAATTTCTACTCTAGCCACCACAAATAGTTTCACCACTGACATAACTGATTCTAATATTGCCACCACAACTAATTTTGCTACTGACTCAACTACTATTTTCACAACTGGTGTAACTACAGATATCACTAAGGTTACTGAAACTAATAACATTACTGACTCCACTACTGCTTCTACAAGTAGTTTAGCTGTTGACTCCGCTTCTGCTGCCACAACTGGTTTAACTACACACACCACTGCAGCCACCAAAACACATTTTGTTCCTGACTCCACTACTGACTCTAGTACTGCTACCACAAGTAATGCCATTATTGACTCCACCACTACTATCATCACTAATTCCCCTATTGACTCTACTACTAATAGTTTCATTACAGACTCCACTACTGGTACCACAATTAAATTAACTAGTGGTTCTACTATTGAAAACAAAACAAATCTAATTTCTACTCTAGCCACCACAAATGCTTTCACCACTGACATAACCGATTCTAATATTGCCACCACACCTAATTTTGCTACTGACTCAACTACTATTTTCACAACTGGTGTATCTACAGATATCACTAAGGTTAGTGCAACTAATAACATTACTGACTCCACTACTGCTTCAACAAGTAGTTTAGCTGTTGACTCCGCTTCTGCTGCCACAACTGGTTTAACTACACACACCACTGCAGCGACCAAAACACATTTTATTCCTGACTCCACTACTGACTCTAGTACTGCTACCACAAGTAATGCCATTATTGACTCAACCACTACTATCATCACTAATTCCCCTATTGACTCTACTACTAATAGTTTAATTACAGACTCCACTACTGGCACCACAATTAAATTAACTAGTGATTCTACTATTGAAAACAAAACAAATGTAATTTCTACTCTAGCCACCACAAATAATTTTACCACTGACATAACTGATTCTAATATTGCCACCACAACTAATTTTGCTACTGACTCAACTACTATTTTTACAACTGGTGTAAATACAGATATAACTAAGGTTACTGCAACTAATAACATTACTGACTCCACTACTGCTTCAACAAGTAGTTTAGCTGTTGACTCCGCTTCTGCTGCCACAACTGGTTTAACTACACACACCACTGCAGCCACCAAAACACATTTTATTCCTGACTCCACTACTGACTCTAGTACTTCTACCACAAGTAATGCCATTATTGACTCCACCACTACTATCATCACTAATTCCCCTATTGACTCTACTACTAATAGTTTCATCACAGACTCCACTGCTGGCACCACAATTAAATTAACTAGTGATTCTACTATTGAGCACAAAACAAATGTAATTTCTACTCTAGCCACCACAAATACTTTCACCACTGAAATAACCGATTCTAATATTGCCACCACACCTAATTTTGCTACTGACTCAACTACTATTTTCACAACTGGTGTAACTACAGATATCACTAAGGTTACTGCAACTAATAACATTACTGACTCCACTACTGCTTCAACAAGTAGTTTAGCTGTTGACTCCGCTTCTGCTACCACAACTGGTTTAACTACACACACCACTGCAGCCACCAAAACTAATTTTATTCCTGACTCCACTACTGACTCTACTACTGCTACCACAAGTAATGCCATTATTGACTACACCACTAATATCATCACTAATTCCCCTATTGACTCTACGACTAATAGTTTCATTACAGACTCCACTACTGGAACCACAATTAAATTAACTAGTGATTCTACTATTGAACACAAAACAAATGTAATTTCTACTCTAGCCACCACAAATAATTTCACCACTGACATAACTGATTCTAATATTGCCACCACAACTAATTTTGCTACTGATTCAACTACTATTTTTACAACTGTTGTATCTACAGATATCACTAAGGTTACTGAAACTAATAACATTACTGACTCCACTACTGCTTCAACAAGTAGTTTAGCTGTTGACTCCGCTTCTGCTGCCACAATTGGTTTAACTACACACACCACTGCAGCGACCAAAACACATTTTATTCCTGACTCCACTACTGACTCTAGTACTGCTACCACAAGTAATGCCATTATTGACTCCACCACTACTATCATCACTAATTCCCCTATTGACTCTACTACTAATAGTTTCATTACAGACTCCACTACTGGCACCACAATTAAATTAACTAGTGATTCTACTATTGAAAACAAAACAAATGTAATTTCTACTCTAGCCACCACAAATAATTTCACCACTGACATAACTGATTCTAATATTGCCACCACAACTAATTTTGCTACTGATTCAACTACTATTTTTACAACTGTTGTATCTACAGATATCACTAAGGTTACTGAAACTAATAACATTACTGACTCCACTACTGCTTCAACAAGTAGTTTAGCTGTTGACTCCGCTTCTGCTGCCACAACTGGTTTAACTACACACACCACTGCAGCGACCAAAACACATTTTATTCCTGACTCCACTACTGACTCTAGTACTGCTACCACAAGTAATGCCATTATTGACTCCACCACTACTATCATCACTAATTCCCGTATTGACTCTACTACTAATAGTTTCATTACAGACTCCACTACTGGCACCACAATTAAATTAACTAGTGATTCTACTATTGAACACAAAACAAATGTAATTTCTACTCTAGCCACCACAAATAATTTCACCACTGACATAACTGATTCTAATATTGCCACCACAACTAATTTTGCTACTGATTCAACTACTATTTTCACAACGGGTGTATCTAAAGATATCACTAAGGTTACTGAACCTAATAACAATACTGACTCCACTACTGCTTCAACAAGTAGTTTAGCTGTTGACTCCGCTTCTGCTGCCACAACTGGTTTAACTACACACACCACTGCAGCCACCAAAACTAATTTTATTCCTGACTCCACTACTGCTACCACAAGTAATGCCATTATTGACTCCACCACTACTATCATCACTAATTCTCCTATTGACTCTACTACTAATAGTTTAATTACAGACTCCACTACTGGTACCACAATTAAATTAACTAGTGATTCTACAATTGAACACAAAACAAATGTAATTTCTACTCTAGCCACCACAAATAATTTTACCACTGACATAACTGATTCTAATATTGCCACCACAACTTATTTTGCTACTGACTCAACTACTATTTTCACATCTGGTGTAAATACAGATATCACTAAGGTTACTGCAACTAATAACATTACTGACTCCACTACTGCTTCAACAAGTAGTTTAGCTGTTGACTCCGCTTCTGCTGCCACAACTGGTTTAACTACACACACCACTGCAGCCACCAAAACACATTTTATTCCTGACTCCACTACTGACTCTAGTACTGCTACCACAAGTAATGCCATTATTGACTCAACCACTACTATCATCACTAATTCCCCTATTGACTCTACTACTAATAGTTTAATTACAGACTCCACTACTGGCACCACAATTAAATTAACTAGTGATTCTACTATTGAAAACAAAACAAATGTAATTTCTACTCTAGCCACCACAAATAATTTTACCACTGACATAACTGATTCTAATATTGCCACCACAACTAATTTTGCTACTGACTCAACTACTATTTTTACAACTGGTGTAAATACAGATATAACTATGGTTACTGCAACTAATAACATTACTGACTCCACTACTGCTTCAACAAGTAGTTTAGCTGTTGACTCCGCTTCTGCTGCCACAACTGGTTTAACTACACACACCACTGCAGCCACCAAAACACATTTTATTCCTGACTCCACTACTGACTCTAGTACTTCTACCACAAGTAATGCCATTATTGACTCCACCACTACTATCATCACTAATTCCCCTATTGACTCTACTACTAATAGTTTCATCACAGACTCCACTGCTGGCACCACAATTAAATTAACTAGTGATTCTACTATTGAGCACAAAACAAATGTAATTTCTACTCTAGCCACCACAAATAGTTTCACCACTGACATAACTGATTCTAATATTGCCACCACAACTAATTTTGCTACTGACTCAACTACTATTTTCACAACTGGTGTAACTACAGATATCACTAAGGTTACTGAAACTAATAACATTACTGACTCCACTACTGCTTCTACAAGTAGTTTAGCTGTTGACTCCGCTTCTGCTGCCACAACTGGTTTAACTACACACACCACTGCAGCCACCAAAACACATTTTGTTCCTGACTCCACTACTGACTCTAGTACTGCTACCACAAGTAATGCCATTATTGACTCCACCACTACTGTCATCACTAATTCCCCTATTGACTCTACTACTAATAGTTTCATTACAGACAACACTACTTGCACCACAATTAAATTAACTAGTGATTCTACTATTGAAAACAAAACAAATGTAATTTCTACTCTAGCCACCACAAATAATTTCACCACTGACATAACTGATTCTAATATTGCCACTACAACTAATTTTGCTACTGATTCAACTACTATTTTTACAACTGTTGTATCTACAGATATCACTAAGGTTACTGAAACTAATAACATTACTGACTCCACTACTGCTTCAACAAGTAGTTTAGCTGTTGACTCCGCTTCTGCTTCCACAACTGGTTTAACTACACACACCACTGCAGCGACCAAAACACATTTTATTCCTGACTCCACTACTGACTCTAGTACTGCTACCACAAGTAATGCCATTATTGACTCCACCACTACTATCATCACTAATTCCCCTATTGACTCTACTACTAATAGTTTCATTACAGACTCCACTACTGGCACCACAATTAAATTAACTAGTGATTCTACTATTGAACACAAAACAAATGTAATTTCTACTCTAGCCACCACAAATAATTTCACCACTGACATAACTGATTCTAATATTGCCACCACAACTAATTTTGCTACTGATTCAACTACTATTTTCACAACTGGTGTATCTACAGATATCACTAAGGTTACTGAACCTAATAACATTACTGACTCCACTACTGCTTCAACAAGTAGTTTAGCTGTTGACTCCGCTTCTGCTGCCACAACTGGTTTAACTACACACACCACTGCAGCCACCAAAACTAATTTTATTCCTGACTCCACTACTGCTACCACAAGTAATGCCATTATTGACTCCACCACTACTATCATCACTAATTCCCCTATTGACTCTACTACTAATAGTTTAATTACAGACTCCACTACTGGCACCACAATTAAATTAACTAGTGATTCTACTATTGAACACAAAACAAATGTAATTTCTACTCTAGCCACCACAAATAATTTTACCACTGACATAACTGATTCTAATATTGCCACCACAACTAATTTTGCTACTGACTCAACTACTATTTTCACAACTGGTGTAACTACAGATATCACTAAGGTTACTGCAACTAATAACATTACAGACTTCACTACTGCTTCTACAAGTAGTTTAGCTGTTGACTCCGCTTCTGCTGCCACAACTGGTTTAACTACACACACCACTGCAGCCACCAAAACACATTTTGTTCCTGACTCCACTACTGACTCTAGTACTGCTACCACAAGTAATGCCATTATTGACTCCACCACTACTATCATCACTAATTCCCCTATTGACTCTACTACTAATAGTTTCATTACAGACTCCACTACTGGCACCACAAATAAATTAACTAGTGATTCTACTATTGAAAACAAAACAAATGTAATTTCTACTCTAGCCACCACAAATACTTTCACCACTGACATAACCGATTCTAATATTGCCACCACACCTAATTTTGCTACTGACTCAACTACTATTTTCACAACTGGTGTAACTACAGATATAACTAAGGTTACTGCAACTAATAACATTACTGACTCCACTACTGCTTCAACAAGTAGTTTAGCTGTTGACTCCGCTTTTGCTGCCACAACTGGTTTAATTACACACACCACTGCAGCCACCAAAACTAATTTTATTCCTGACTTCACTACTGACTCTACTACTGCTACCACAAGTAATGCCATTATTGACTCCACCACTACTACCATCACTAATTCCCCTATTGACTCTACTACTAATAGTTTCATTACAGACTCCACTACTGGCACCACAATTAAATTAACTAGTGATTCTACTATTGAACACAAAACAAATGTAATTTCTACTCTAGCCACCACAAATAATTTCACCACTGACATAACTAATTCTACTATTGCCACCACAACTAATTTTGCTACTGACTCAACTACTATTTTCACAACTGGTGTAACTACAGATATAACTAAGGTTACTGTAACTAATAACATTACTGACTCCAATACTGCTTCAACAAGTAGTTTAGCTGTTGACTCCGCTTCTGCTGCCACAACTGGTTTAACTACACACACCACTGCAGCCACCAAAACACATTTTATTCCTGACTCCACTACTGACTCTAGTACTTCTACCACAAGTAATGCCATTATTGACTCCACCACTACTACCATCACTAATTCCCCTATTGACTCTACTACTAATAGTTTCATTACAGACTCCACTACTGGCACCACAATTAAATTAACTAGTGATTCTACTATTGAACACAAAACAAATGTAATTTCTACTCTAGCCACCACAAATAATTTCACCACTGACATAACTGATTCTAATATTGCCACCACAACTAATTTTGCTACTGACTCAACTACTATTTACGACTTTACTGCTACCACAACTAATTTTACTACAAAATATGTTGATTTTGATGACACTAATTTCACAACAGACTCCACTATAGCCACAACAAGCAATTTTACCACTGACTTCACTATGGCCAACACATCTGATTTCACTACTCGCTATACTAGTGCCATTGCGGGTAGTTTATCTGCTGACTCCACCACAGCTATTTTCACTTCAAATTCTACTGTTGCCCCAACAACTAATTTCATTACTAACTTTACTACTGCTTCAACAACTAATTTAGCTACAGATTCCACTATTGCCATCACCACTAATTTCACTACTGACTCTACTAGTGCCGCCATCACTAACTTCAGTACTGACTATACAACTAGTTTATCTACTGATTCCAGTGCTTCTACAATAAAGTTTACTGCTGACTTTACTACTGACTCCATTATTGATTTCACTATTGACTCTACTACTGTTCCCACAACTAGTTTAACTACTGACCTCACTAAAGTCCCAATAAATAATTCCACAGCTGTTTCCATTACTGCCCCCACCACTGATTTTTCTACTGACTCTGCTACTGAACCCACAAGTAGTTTAACCATTGATTTCACTACGACCACAACTAATTTTACTTCTGGTTACAGTAATACCACTAATTTCACCACTGAAAATAATGTAACCACTTACCTCACTACAGTTACCCCAACTCATTTTCTAACTGCCTCCACTTCTTTTACTACCACTACTGATTTAAATACTAATTTTAATACTGACACTATTCCAGCAACAAGTAGTTTAACTACCGACTTCTCTACGACACCTAATTTTGCTGCAGATTCCACTACTACTAGTTTCACAACTGGCTCCCCTATAGCCCCCACAAATAATTTTACCACTGACTATGCTGCTGTTACCACAACTAATTTTACTAGTGTCTCCACTGCCACTGAGGATTTAACTACTATTTCCATTGCTACCAATTTCGCTACTGACTCTACTATTCCGATAACTAAAGCTACTGACTTTAGTTCAGCCACCATCACTAGTGCAACTACTGACACCACTGCAGCCATGACAACTAATTTCACTGCTGTCTTCTCGACGGTCACCACTAATTTCACTCCTGCTCCTACTACTGCCATGCTCACTAATTTCACGACTGCCCCTACAGCTAGTTTAACTATAGACTCCACTATTGACACCACAACCAGTTTCACTACTGATTCTACTATTTCCTCAGCAACTAATTTAACAACATTAACTACTAATTCCAGTACTGCAACCATATCTAATTTCACTGGTGTCTCCACTATTGCATCTACGAATAACTTCATGACTGACTCTACTACTGCACCCACAACTAGTTTAACCCCTGGCGTCACTACTACCACAACTAATATAGCTACTGACTTCATTAATTTCACTACCACTAATTTCACAACTGACTCCACTACTGCCACTACAAATAATTTCACCCCTAACTTCACTACTGTCACCACAACCAGTTTTACTAATGCTGCCACGGATTTCACTACCACTAGTCTAAATACTCATTCCACTGTAGCCAACACAAATAATTTCACTACTGACTTTAGTACTAACAACACCATTATTATCACAACTAACTCCACTACTATTGCTAATATCACTAATTTTATTACTGACTCTACTACAGCCCTAACGACTACTTTATCTAATGACACCATTACTGCCATCACAACTCCTTTCACTACTGATTCTACTGTTAACCCCACAAATAATTTCTCTATTGCTTCTAGTACTCCTTCAGCAACTAGTATTACTGCAGGTACCACTATTGCCACCATAACTAATGTTACTGCTAATTCCACTGTCTCAGCTACTGCCATCACTATTGTCACTACAACCACAAAGGCTAATTTACATACTGAGTCTACTACTGCTATGACAAGTAATTTCACTACAGATTCTACTATTGCACCAACGACTAATTTCACTACTGGCTCCATTACTAATTTCACAAATGATTCCACTACTGCTTTCTTAACTAATGTATCCACTTACTCCAGTACCACCCCTGTAAGTAATTTTACTACTGGCTTTACTATGGTAACCACCACTAATTTCACTAGTGATGCAACTACTGTCACCACAACTAACTCCTTCAGTGAATCTACTGTTGCGCCCACAGTAAATTTCACTAATTACTCCTCTACTGCCAACAGTAATTTCATTACTAACTCTACTATAGTTCCCAGAACTAGTCTTACTATTGACTTTACTAAATCCTCCACTACTAAATTCACCACTGATTCTGTTACTACATCCAATTTCACTACTAGATCTGGTACTGCCCCACATTTCACTACTATCTTCACTAATGCCACCACAAATAATTTCACAACTTACTCTATTACTGCTTCCACGGTTAATTTATCTTCTCATTCCACTACTGCTAGCAAACCTAATTTTACTACTACCTCCACTACTACCCCCAGGACTGATTTCACAACTGGTTACACTACTAACCCCGGACCTAATTTAACAACTACCTTCACTACTGCTAAATCCACTAATTTTACCACTGACACTATTGGCACAACAACAAATTTCACTAGTGACTACTCTACTGCTCCCACTACATCATTCAGTACCAACTCAACTGCTGTCTCCATATCTGATTTTACAATGGACTCCACTACTATCCACAGAACTGAATCCCCCAATATCACCATCAGCTCTCTACCAACTATCTTTCCAGGTAAGTTTCATACTCCACTCACAGTTACACATTTCGTCCTCTTATACTTGTTTATCTCTACACACTTGCTTCTTTAAGTATGGTTTATTTATACAACATTGTTATGATATCACAGTGGTGATAAGAAACTATAACAACAAGTCTGTGCCTCCTTAAAGGGAAAGAAGAAAATTAAAAACTTACAATACATGATACTAGTCACTGCTTCTTTAAAAGCCTCAATAAAATGTTTATTGATAATAGGGGTGGGCATTAATTGCAATTATCTCACAGTTGATCCCAATTAAACCACTTATGCGGTTTATGATATATTTTTTGTTAATTTAAATTAATCACGTCTACACCTAATGCACTATACTTCTGAGTTTAAAAATGGCCCTATCAAACCAATTGTTATAGTAACAAAAATATGAACTGCTAGATAATTGTATCTATAATAAAGTTATCACAAATTCTAGTTTTCTGGTAGTCCACTGTGGAAATCTATACTACCATTGGCTAGAGCAGGACAAAGTAAAAGCCCTGAGTTCAATCTGGCAACTTCAAATAGTGGCATTCAGTAAACTAATGCACCGCTGGCAATTAAAAGTCAAAAATGTATAGTTTGCAAAAGTAATAATGACTTCAAATATGTAAATTACAAATTAGTCAGCGTAACTAATATGAATACATATTTTGTGATAAGTACCACTTTACTGTTAATTAAAATGGCTGATTGTGTTATCAAACTCAAGTTAACTGCTGTCACTACTTCAGTTCATTATAGAAAAGGATGTATGTATAATTACATCATCACTCCTAGATTTGACACTCTGCATGCACAGTTCTTATTATCTGTTAAAGGAACACCATCACCTCAAAAACAAGTTGATTTTGTCTTAAAGAGCGCTGTCTATATATTGTACTTGCTATTATTTACTACACTAACAGCCCTATTAAATTCCCCTAACGTGTAAAACCGTAGCCCGTAACGTAGCCCACAAGACTTGCGGCTAATAAATTGGCCCGTAAAGCAGGCTGCTGCACCTCTGTGGGTTATGAGCGAAAAAAGCCTACAGGACATGGAACGTGGAAATTCGCGGCCACAAATCCTTTGTTCTGTCAAGCCCGTAACTGTTATGTTTCCAATCATGCTATTAAATTGCAACAAATTCACTGTCGTTCAATCCCATAACCCGCAAATGGAGCCAAGAAGCCAACGGGTACCAGAGAGGACCCGCAAAGGGGGTAAAGTCCAATCCGTAGCACTTTAAATGCAAATATACACACACTATTGTATATGAAAATGGAAAGTGATGTTAGGTATTGGAATAAATAGCACAACATTCTGAAGCTCGCAAATCGGCAATATAAATTTTTTTTAATGTTTAAATTCTGTGTTATATCGTTCCAAGCAATCAATGTGTTAATACATATAATGGAACTCAAATGTAATAGAATATCATATTTACTGCTTTATCAATATAGCATTATTTCTGGAATGTGGGTCCGATCGTAACTCATAATTGAAACCCATAAAACTTTGAAATCCCACCTCCATTTTTCAGTGACGTAATTCTGACGATCTCTGTTGCCATTGGCTCCATCTAAACCAGTAATTACGGGTTTGACTAATTGATCACGTTTACGGCCTTGCATCCAACGTTCAACAAATGGTTTACGGGTTTGCGAATCAAGCCCGTATCTCGCAGCATGTTCTAATTTAATAGCTCTGTAACTCGAATTTTGAGCCTGTAGCCATTGTGGGTCTCACGTTGCACTTACAGGCTTGGAATTTAATGTGGCTATAAATCATTACAAAGATATTTAGCATACTTTGAGGCTCTTTTATGCTAATGCATTGCTCAACCTACACTTTTGAGTGCTTATCTTTGCTACCACAGAAACAGACAAGTAGACTGTGATCCTAATTACACAACAAACACAACAAGCAAAGCAAAGCAGCTAATTAGTATTTTGGAGTCACTGATTTTGAAAATAGTATGGCATTAGCCATTTCAAATACCTCAGGAATTATTTACTTTAAAAACATGACTAATACAAACTACAGGCAGTTTTTAATGCTGTTTAAGATTAACTTTAAGAAAACAACGACTTGATGATGGTATGACCGAGTCCTTTTAATTCCCAGGTTGCAATTACTACAGGGAGGAAGTAAAATCGAGCACTAATACTGGTCATGAGGATACATTCTTTGAAAACATTAATAATCTTTGTTTTTGTTTATATATTTACTGAGATAGTTTCAAATGCAAACAGATACAAATGTATGTTCAATATAAAAGATAAACCTAACACATGCAAGATTACATTTAGGGTCAGTTTCTTCTTCAAGTTCCATGGCTGTCTATTATTCTTAGTAAGCTTCTAACACAGATCCTCTTGTGTACTTAACTCTACAATACTCATATCAGAATTGGATTAAATTCTTATTATATATCTATATCTAAATCTAGGACCTGCCTGTGTCAATGGGCATTATGATGGCATAAAGTGCGTGTGCAGGAAAAACAGCTATGGGCCCCTGTGTGAATTCATTTTGAACGACATAGTACCAGGTATGTTTGGAGTTTTCACTCGATTTCAAGAACTGGATTACCATGTGACTAGCTTAAAAATATATGTAAACATTATGTAACATTATTTACAGAAAAATGAGTGATCTGAACTTATTATGAGCTCATGTGGAAGTGAGCTCTGGTCTATCATACAGATTCAGATATATTTGTTTTATTAGAAATTACTAATAAAGTTGTCGTACTTCGAGTTTGTGTGTAATGCTCGCAAATTGTGAGTTGCACATCCTGCTTACATGATATTCCTTGATTTCTGGCATTTTGCTTTAGTAAGTATAATATTTCAAGTGTGTTTATTAAGGAACTTTGATATTTTTCACCATGTGGTATTTTGTGGTCTCCTATTCATTTGTAGTTTCTGATTGCACATGTTGCATTTTGTCTGAAGCATTTAGCATTTTGTTGAAGCACACATGTACCAAATTAAAGTGGATCTATACAGTGGCAGAGATTGAAGGGCACCGGTACCAATCCACTGCCCCTCCAAAAGACATCTTCCCATAACAGCTCTGCTCCCTAAGACCCCTTCCCATAACAGCACCCTTCCCCGAGACCTTTTCATAGTTGCTTCTCTTCCCTTACCTTCCACCTGCACAAAACTCCTCTGCCTGCAGCACAGTTCCAGAGTACACATGCTCCACTTTCCCACATAATCCTCTATGTGGTGGGGACTGATGTGGCCAAGTGGGGCCAGGGTGCAGGGGACCTTACCCTATTTATATATACAAATACAGTATATGCATATTCTATCTCTAAATAGCAGCCAGTCCCTTCTGCAGCCATCTTCACATAGCACCTTGTGCCTCACAACATCCAGCCACACGCAACACCCAATACCTCTTAGCATCCATTCCTACAGCACCCATCCCCTCTCAGCACCCAACCCCTCTCAGCATCCAATTCACATTCCCCTTTTACTTTGCTGTCATGCAGCTTTGGCCCTACCTCTTCCCTGATACAAATCCTACCGTGCTAAACTGCACCACACTGTCACGTCTTGGATCTTCAATAGAAATGCTCATTTTTAAACAGGCACGGATAATTTTTAGACCAGTAGGAATGTACAACTTAAGCCAGAATGTGTATGTGTGTGTGGGGGGTCCTACACTACAGCAAAAAAAAAATGAAATGCAAAAAAAAATACACAGCACCAGGTCCCCCCAGAGGAGGGCCTTGGTGCATTGCACCACTTGCACTATTGGTAGCTCCTCCCCTGGTCTATACTTCATCAGCATTACAACGTATCTTGATTGTTCTTGGGTCTGTCACTTTCTTTACTGAGCCACTAGCCATTGTTGGATCAGTACTCAGTATTTTTTATCATTTTATTGTGTAGTGTGCTTCTACTTTTATGTATCTTTATATTTATTGAGGAGTGAAGTAGCCATGAATGTCCAGTAATGTTGATGAATTACGAGTATTGCAGTATATAGTGCTACCTTTTTTATTGGACAAACAAAGTTTATATTTCGAGAGATATTGTTTCATACTTAATAAAGCGAGGTCAAATCTCTCCAAGGCTTTTCTAATATATATATATATATATACATATATATATATATATATATATATATATATATATATATATATATATCAATAGTCAGAGTATTGCAGTATATAAAGATAGCTTTTTTATTAGGCAAGCATATTCATTGAAATGACAAGCTTTTGAGAGATGCATCTTGTGAATGCTTGTCATTTCAATGAATATGTGTGTCCAATAAAAAAGGTATCACTATATCCTGGAGTACTCTAACTATTCATCTAGATTACTGGACACTCGTGGCTACCTCACTCTTTATATATATAAAGAATGTGGTTGCCTTGAGTGTCCAGTAAATATATATTTGTTGTTTGGGTGACCCTACAAAGAAAATAGTCATTATCCTAGACCAGCGGTGGACAACTTGGTCCTGCAAGGAATGCCAACAGTTCAGGATTTTTAACTGTCTCTGCTTGATTATTTATTTGATTGAATCCAGGTAAGTTACTCACTTTCATTCTGATTGATCCACCTGAGCTTAAGCAGAGAAATACTGAAATCTTGGGCTGCTGGCAGATATTGTAGGAACAATTTACTAACCACTATCCTGGGCTTTAAGCTTCCCACTCTATGCTACTGATACTAGACAGTAAGTGTTCAATGTGATGGCTGCAATATCCAACCAGGTTCCTCTAATACTGGTTATCTCATTATAGATGAAGTCATTGCTAAGGTGGAAATCACTGTCAGAATTATAGAAAACTTCAACAAGGAGCTAAATAACAAGGAGTCCCAGGCATACAAAACATTTGTGGAGCGATTCGATACGCAGGTATGTGTCATTTATATATTAGTGATATCACCACTTCTTCATTAAAACATGAATTGTTATGTCACTGTTCTATTGTATTACAAATAATGATGTCACACTTTTATTGATACCAGAATATGATTTAAGGCTAATGCACCATGTTATCCAGCAAAAAAGGTGATCATAACTATTCAAAAGACAATAAAGTTATAATAATGCAACATACAACACTAATAAATATCCATATTGCAGGGCTGAATGCAAGTTGACAAGTTTAAAGGATTTCTGCATTTTTATATATGTATCTGTAGATTGGAATTATGGTCACTTTTAACTCAGATGCGGAGAGCTTGGAAGTTAATGTTCTGCGGTTGTAAATTGTGTTTTTAACAGTAGAAATTGTAATTTGTGGATATTGTATTAATATTTGTTTTGTCCTTTAGATGAATTACTTATATCGGATTTTTCAGAACAAAAGAGGAATCCAGATATTATCCATAAGGTGAGGACCCTTGTAGTATCAACCATAAAATCTATCCAACAACCAGAAAGGAGGTGTCTGTGTCACAGCTATATATGATGTCATTGTATCAGCACTGATCCCTGAGATTATCAGTAGCAAGGCATCAGTTCTGGGGCCTTTTTTGTTTAATATATTTATTAGTGATATCACTAATGGACCTCAAACTAAGAGTTGCCTCTTTACTGATGACAAAACATGTGTAACAGGGTGTACATTGTAGGCGGTGTAAATCAAATTATTTCATAAAATTATTGCAATGGTCAAGTATGTGGGATCTAGAATGCAATACTAATTAATGGAAAAATAGGCAAATCCACAAATGCAAAACAAATACTTTATGGTAATTTACTGATGGCTTCAGAAGAAGAAAGAGTTATTATATTGATGTTTTTAAAATTATCAAAAATGCAACAAAGCTGCAGGTAACACAAGTAGGATATTTGGTTGTACTGGTAGAGATCATAAAGGGGTTTCCTCTATGCAAAATGAACACTTATCATTTACTAAGACTGGCAAACATAGATGTGGTCATATTTAAAACATAACTTTTATTTTGATTTGATTAAAAAATGCCTGATTATAATACTTTATTAAAAAGTCTCTAATGGCCTCAGGTTTGTATTACGCAGCAATCTTTATTTATAGATTAGAAATGTGCAGAGATTATTGTGTTTTCCCAAAAAAGTGCTAAATGTTAGAAAGAAAACATTCTGGACCTACCAAAAGAATTAAAGTGACATGGAAGGTTACTGGATTTCCCTAGGAATATAATAACTATTTACTTTCATGCACCTTATTTTATTAAGAAGTGCTTAAAAGCTCTGTTTTTCAGCCTAAAATTCTGCAATTTTTACCAGTTTGAGTGACGCTGATTTCACCATTGATCGACAAGGAGATGAAGTTAGAAGGGGAGCATGCAGAGTTTCTGCAGGAGGAGGCCTTCAATAGACTGCGGTGGCACCATCTATGCCCATGAGGAGGTTCCAAAAATACCTATTACTACAGTCAGGGCGGAAACGGAAAACAGCTGGCAGCCTATAATGGCTAGGAAGCCTTGATCCTTATGGCCCCACTGAGAGTTGTGAAGCAGTCCATGATCAACAAGGTGGAGCTCCATCAATCGATGGTAGAAGTGTCAGCCAAGCCGGGTCGTGGGATCAGGGTAGGGTCAAGGCTCTGAGAACCTGATGCAGTGGACCCTGACTGACAGAAGTGGGTGGATAGCCTGGACAGCCCAAGACAGACCACTATAGACAAGGTGGCAGCAGCAGAGCAGGCTGATCAGGAAAGAGCCCAGCAGTTGGGGATCTACCCCAGGACTAAGAGCATCTAGCTGACATATCAGCCTAGAGCAAGCTCACTGGGCCATCAGGGGAGGGTGTGAGTCCTGGGAGCCTGAAGGCAGGACAACATTCCAGACTTGCAAGCAGGAGACATGGTCTAGGCATCTACTACAAGTAAGACCACTGCAAGAAAGGCGGCAGCCACAGCAGAGGCTGAACCTCCAATCCAGAGGCTCTATAGGAAGCTATGGTCAGGGTGTGAGGAAGCAGGGATTCAGATTGGAGGAGAAGCAGATCCCAACCAGCAGTTATCAGCTGCAAAAACTGGGGAGGAAACACAGTACCAGAGTGGTTCCTCCTATCCAGTAAGAGAACAACTAATGCAGAGTGGTCATGGCAATTGTGGGGAAGCAGCCACTGAGCAGCCCTCCCCTAGCCTGAAGATCGAGATCCAGCAGAAGGTGGAGAGCAGCAGGAGATTGTTGAAGAAGGGCCAGCTGATGAGTCTCCTCCCAACCTCAGTTATCAGTGAGACGAGGCTGTCTGATCTGCAACCAATGAGGGTTACAGAGCCAGAGGATAATTTTTGAGGTATGCAAGCTGACAAGCCAGACAGAAAACCTCCAACCAATAGCAGTGATCTGGGAGACAAGGCCGACTTCCCTACAACCAAGAGCATCAAAGATCCATCCATCAAAGTGCCTGCAAGTAGCCACGAGCAGGGAGGCATGATGGCCTGCCCTGGTGAAGAGTTTAAGAGACAGAGTGATTCCTTCCAATTAGCACTGCTGCTGCTGCTGAAAGGGCACAGCAAACCAGAGAGAGCATCTAAGGAGAACCAGGAGAAGGGCAACCTCCCCCGCATCTCAGAGAAACTCTCCAGCTTCCCCTGTATTAATGACCAGGGATGCCTCATAATTAGCAACTGGACTACAAGATCTTACCCCTGCAACCATGAGAACTCATACAGTGCCTTGCAAAAGTATTCACCCGCTTTGGCATTTTTTGTGTTTTGTTGCCTCACAACCTGGAATTAACATGGATTGTTTGAGGATTTGCATCGTTTAATTTACAGAACATGCCCACAACTTTTAATGTGTTTTTTTTTTGGGGGTCATTGTCCTGCTGGAAGGTGAACCTCCGTCCTAGCCTCAAATCACGCACAGAGTGGTATAGGTTTTGCTCAAGAATATCCCTGTATTTAGCACGATCCATCTTTCCCTCAACTCTGACCAGTTTCCCATTCCTGGCTGCTGAATGCTAAAGGGATGGTGTTCTTTGGGTGATGAGATGTGTTTGGTTTGCGTCAGACATAGCGTTTTCTTTGATGGCCGAAAGTTCAATTTTAGTCTCATCAGACCAGAGCACCTTCCTCCATAAATTTTGTGAGTATCCCACATGCCTTTTCGCAAACTCTAAGCGTGCCATTTTGTTTTTTTTCTGAAAGTAATGGCTTTCTTCTGGCCACTTTGCCATAAAGCCCAACTCTATGGAGCGTATGGCTTATTGTCGGCCTATGTACATATACTCCAGTCTCTGCTGTGGAACTCTGCAGCACCTCCAGGGTTACCTTAGGTCTCTGTGCTCCCTCTCTGATTAATGCCCTCCTTGCTCCGTCCGTGATTTTTAGTGGGTGACGGTCTCTTGGCAGGTTTGCTGTTGTGCAATGTTCTTTCTATTTGGTTATCATATATTTGATGGTGCTCCTGGGGATCATCAAAGATTTGGATATTTTTTTATAACCTAACCCTGACTTGTACTTCTCAACAACTTTGCCCCTTACTTGTTTGGAGAGTTCCTTGGTCTTCATGGCAGTGTTTGGTTAGTGGTGCCTCTTGCTTAGGTGTTGCAGCCTCTGGGGCCTTTAAAAAAAGGTGTATATATGTAATGACCGATCATGTGACACTTAGATTGCACACAGGTGGACATCATTTCACTAATTATGTGACTTCTGAAGGTAATTGGTTGCACCAGAGCTTTTTATGGGCTTCATAACAAAGGGGGTGAATACATACGCACATGCCAATCAGGAAGGACTTTCAGCAGGCCTTTCCTTGGCCTCTTTTGTTAAGTGCTTTTTGTACTTGAGACTGGAAGAAATTGCTATTCCTGGATTCTTAATGGATCCCAACAGTTGCCCCTGCCAAGACGAGAGTTCAGAGAGAACTGGAGCCTGTTTGGTCCCACAGCAGATGATGCTGGAAAGGTTACCTGTATTGTTTGCTTTAAAGACACCTTCTATGCCCAGCAGCTTGATGGAGACTGGGTTGTCAATGGAGATTGATTACATTTAATGCCCTGTCAAAGTTGCTCCATTGTTTGTAGGGAACGACTTATTGGCAATTTTGGATTAATCCCTTCTACTCCCGGGAGTTTGAATGGGGCCAGATGCTACCTGGGCTCCATCACAGGACTACTGGGTCATTCTCCTATGAACTGTAGTCGCATTGGGAATACTCAAAGGATGAGAATCGCAGCATGTTTTGCCATGGTTTAGTTTGCACAACGCCTTGTCTGTTACTGTAAAGACTTTTGGGAGTCATAACGCTCTTGGACAATTGGGAAGTGGAGTGATTGTGATGATCGCCTTGGAGCCTGCTGATCATGACTGAAAATATCTCTGTTTATGACTTCTCCAACCCTCCTCCCAACCCGTTCACCTTTTCAGCCACTTATTTCATCACCAGATAAAGGAATTTTGAACAATAGAATTGTACAGCTTGATTACAACCTGCCTGATGGGATTATCTAGTTAGGTGAGTCTTATCTGTTTAAGTTTGTGAAGTAATTACCAGCTCACCCTGTGATGGCATTAACTCCCACACCCCACAGGTTGGCTAGTGAGGTGTTACAGAGGGCTGATTGAGTTAACTGGTTAAGAACAGGTACTTTAATCATGTTTGTGGGTTGAAACTAAGTTGTATTGTTCTGTTTGACTATAAATGTTTCAGCTTTTCCTAATAAAGACACACTCTTCTACAGAACATATCCATGGTGTTCTGACTTTTATTTAGAGGTTATAACCACTGTTTGTTATTTTTAACCCGTTGATTCCTGTTCTGCATCATGATGGTCCTGGAATAGAAGCCGGGCATCGAGAAGCCAACCCACTCTATGGTCCAAGGGAGGATTCCTCTAGACAAGGCAGGATAATTCTTGATTTGAATTGGCCCCCTCCACTGGGTTGAAACATTCACTTGTGATGCTGCACTTGCATGTTGTGTTCAAATAACGTCATATGTGCGTGCCAAAGGTCCCTACATATGTTTCACTTTGAAACACTGAGTTTCATCTGGGGTACTGCCCCTCTACATGATAGCACTATTTATAAGCTTTGCATTGCTATAGTAACCAATTTAGACTCCAATGCTCTCAAAAGGGAAGCAACTCATTTAAAATTAAGACCAAAAATTCTTATACTGCAAAACTCCTCAGCTCAATATCATTTTTTATAGTGATAGCAACTTTCATGTCAACTAGTTACACAAAAGATATCCTAAAGAGAATGAATCCAATATAGATAAGTATAGTATACTGAATATCATATAACACATATTGGCTATTGTAAATGTTAAATTAGGTAACCATCACTATAGGAATATTGCTGTAGTATAGTTGTTATTGTATAGTGTAGTAATATTGTAGTGACAATCCTGTCATATAATTATCCATTATAAAAAAAGTAGATAGTTATAATTAGGTGCAACTTGATCTTACTAAATTCAGGCCTATTCTAGATATATATTATATTGAATCTAAAATTGCAATTAATATAGCTGTAATAAAGTTCAGGAGGGGAAAAGATGAAAGCAAAAACAAGCGATCATGTAACTGGAAAATTTAAGGGTAATGTACCAAGGTACTTTAATTAATTTAATTTACAGAATTGGTATTTGATAAGTCATGGGAGTATTTAGATGTTATGCTGTCCTAGTCCATTCAGACTTGTGCACCTCCCACTCCCCACTTGCAGCTCCCCCTTTTGCCTTTTTTACAGACAGAAAAATCACTGTATGTCACTATATGCTTTAAATGTGTCAGTCACTGAATGATCCCTGTCACTTCAATGATTAATACACTAACTGGGGATAGAAGTGGGATTATAGTAGCTATTATATAGACTTTAATAATAAAAAGTAATTACTTTAATCGATATGCCAATCATTATTTGAACTGTTTCTTAACCCCCTAAATCATTTTACTTTCTCCTAGGAGTGGAAGTATTGTTGTGGATCATTTATTGCTACTGAAGGTTGACTTTAAAAATTACACAGAGGAATATGCAGAGGCTCTTAAAACTCTCAATGAAACTCTACGTGACTCAAACTGCACAAACGAAAAAGATCCTAGTGAGTAAAGTCCACACATTTACTAAGAATATATTTACACTTTATGTATGTATGCCACTTTTAATGGACCACTGAAATGTGTAAAAATTATTGTCAGTTTAATTAATATTCTACTTTGTAATATATTTTCTTGTATTAATATATTATTAAAGGGATAACACTACTTACTAATGTTTTAAGCTTTTTAAACTAGTTTTCATTACGGATGCAGCTATTTTGCTATTAATAGCCCTCCCTTGGTTAATGTTAAAGCAGCAAATTAATGTGCAACACATGTTCATTCTTATTTATTTCACTTGCTTACACCAGTGACATCAAATAAATATGTGACAGAGCAAAATCACAGAATAAAACTGTGCATATTAATTTGCAATTGCAGCATTAAGAAGATGGAAGCCTTGCTATTAAGGAAGGACTGTTAATAACACAATGGCTGTGCCCATAATTGAAAATCAAAAGCCTAAGTTATGAGTGATTGGTGTTATCTCTTTATTTTATTAATACATGTATACAGTGAAATATGCTACAAAGTGGAAAATCAGTCCTTTAAATAGATAACAAAGAAAAAAAAGGCAGACATTCTCTACCTGTGGTCTATATGCAGCTAATGCTTTATGAGCTTGAATCAGATCCTCCATGGTACAACTGTCATTACAAAAATATGGAACAAAATTAAGAAAAATTCATAAAAAGCAATATAAAGGCTCCTGGAACCTATTTCTTATTGTATTTTAGTGTTTATGCTAGGCATGTAATGTATCATATTGCATTATAAGTATAAAGAGTGAATACCCTTAGCACTTTCCAAGGTGTCCATGAAGACCATTTTCAACTTTTAGGTGGCCCATCGAAAATTGGCAACCACTGGTATATATGATTTGCTTAGAGCCAAAATGGGTGATTTTGAAAATAGGACATAGCGGACATGAGGTATTTAGAATGTTTCCTTATGCAGTAGGGAAAGTTAATAACATAAGGGTTCATTTTTTTACTGATATACACACCTAAATATTTTAATAAAATGACTTAACATATATAAGGAATTATATGTTTAAAATTATGGATGTTTTGCATGTACCTACTTAAAACATGTATAAAGAATTGTAATCAAAGTGACAAAATTCAGTTTAATAAAATGTTACTTTTAATACTTTTAATTTTATGTTTATTCATTTACCTTCTTTTTCAAACATTGTCAGTTTTTGATAGTTTTAGAAGACTCACAAATTAATGCTATTCCATGCCAATCATATGTTAATGTTATGTTATTCCAGTGTTATGTCATGTCAATATTCAAGGGCTTTTTTGATCCAGATATGTGACAAAGCTCTTATCAGCCATAATCAACGTTTTATCAAATAAAAAACAAGCTTTTGTTACAATTAAACATGCAGGTTAAAACACGAGTAACACAGTACTTTTTGACAAATGTTAGAGTTAAATTATTTTGGTATAATCGGGGGTTTTGTTAGTAATTTTGTCTACAGTTTGTTTACCAGTTGCAATTGAACCATTGACTACCCCTGACCTAGACTATTGATAGGCAACAGGCTTATGAATGGCTCCCACACCTTGTTTGAGATAGAAATACGTACATCTCCAGGTGTAAATATGTTCACCAATTCATAACTCAACCACTTTTTCTCTTTCAGATAAATTGTGTTTTGTTCCAAATTCTGCAGAAATCCACAGCAAACAGATAGATTTTGCAGGTAATTACATACATATAGCACATTATATTCCATGTACAGGAGTGTATTTAGGTTTTTTGATGCCTTACAATTCTGATTGAGGAACCACTCCCACCGTTACTCTTCTTTTACAGTTTATAAGCCACCAACTCTCTATGAGTTGGTGAATGTGCCAGGTTACTAATTTCCTCTCTTCTCTACAATGTAAGCTGGGATGTGCATAATTACAAGGACTGCACTATAAGGGCAGTCAGTATTCGGGGCAGGATCATATATTTGAGATCTTCCTTGTGAGACAATGACGTCCTGAGACTGGAGTATGATTTTGCAGAAGTCAAAGCCTTTTTGCAGAACGTGTGGGAAGGTGTTTAAAATATATTAACTGTTCCTTAACCACATCTGTGCCAGTGCAAACATCAGACTGGTTCTGGTAATTAATTTCTATCACTGTATTTTACATTATCACTTATTATAAAATGAAAACCTACCTCTTACTTGTCATTATAATATGTGTAACTCTGTGATTGGGTATTGTGCTAAATTATTTGTTTGGACAAATTCTGAACAAAGACCAATGTGTACAAGAGTCAATGTTAATGAGGATTATTGTTTACTTTCAGTGTTATTATTTTTTCTAGATTTACACATTTTCAGAATAAATATAGCTCAAGTACGATATGTAATGTATAATATTTAAGGATACATTTCTGTTTAACAGACCTGACCATGTCCTACTGTCTCAGATTTCTTCATTAATTTTATCTCAAAGTCTAGGAGAAAAACAGAAGCCTGGAGTGTCAGACCCACATTATGCACAAATTAACAGCCTTATTAAATTGCGATTCAGCAAATTTAAAAGGGCTCTATATGAGCACAGAGCATTTTTTTTACAGAAGATTTTAGTTAGTGAACTTCTATCCAAAAGCAAGGTCTTCACTAACTAAAAATTTCTGTAAAATAAATATGCTCTGTGCGCATATAGAGCCCTTTTAAATTTGCCGAATCGCAATTTAATAAGGCCGTAAGTGTCTACAACTTAGATTACCTATTGTACCCAGTGGTAGTAACAGTACTTGATTGAGCATTATTGTTTAAGTAGTTTGAAAATTAGAAATTTGGTCATTTTAAGTATTTTTGAATGTATGACACTAGACCTTCCTTATAGCATTACCTGAAGTGATAGGGCATTTATTTACAATGGAAACATTTTCTATACTTCATTAAGTTGGAGATAGAGACAGAGGGCCTCATTCAATTGCGATTTGGCCAATTGAATAGGGCTCTAAATAAGCACATAGCATATTTTTTTTAAAGAAGTTTTTAGTTAGTGAACTTCTATCCAAAAGCAAGGGCTTTGCTAACTAAAAACTTATTTAAAAAAATATGCTATGTGCTTATTTAGAGCCCTATTCAATTGGCAACATTGCATTTGAATGAGGCCCAGAGAGAGGTTTAGCTATATATTAATGTCTATGGCCCTCATTCACTTGGATAAGGCTCTAAATAAGCACATAACATATTTTTTTTAAATACGTTTTTAGTTAGTGAAAACCTTCCTTTTGGATAGATGCTTACTAACTAAAAACTTCTTTAAAAAATATATGCTATGTGCTTATTTAGAGCCCTATTCAATTGGCCAAATTGCAATCGAATAAGGGCCTATGTGTACATAGTTATCTCTAAAACAGATATAAAAGTCAGAATATCAGAAAATAAAATGTTTCCTTTGTATTCTGGTTATTTTGTTGCCAATATGCAAATGGGTGTATAATTGTACACTTGTATGTACAGTTTTCATAGCATTTATGTCTGTCTACAATTCTCAATCTTTATTGTCAGAGTTAATTTATAGAAAATTTAATATTAAATACAACTCCAAACTTCCTGCTGCTCTTTGAAAATGTGCTACCCTAGACCTAGGTTTCTTTGGACTGTGTATATATAGCAGAGTATCACATGGGGATACAGGGACATCCTGTGGTCACTGTGTATATTGCTGTGATTTTGTAATAACCTGTATACTTGCTTTCCAGGTCTGTGTACGGATTCACCGTCGATCCCTGCAGATATGCAAAAGTATTTTTATAGCATTAATAATTCCAATACACTACACTGTGTGACCAACTGCAGCACAGAAAATAAATACTACATAAACTGTAACAAGGGGCAGTGCTCAGTCACAAATACAGGACCTCATTGCTAGTAAGACTCCAGACACCATCTATTATCTGCTCTTCTTTTTCACTATTCTGCCTCTCTCTTCTAGTCTCTTCTTCGCAACCCTTTCTTATATGAGTATATTTGTATTCTCTTCAGACATTTGCTTTAGCACATGTAGACTCTTTAGCCAAACACTTACACACTCTTTCATCTGTCTTCACTGAGCTATGCCTCTCTTCAATCTGTCTCATATTCATTGCTCCTCTCCTCACTCCTCCTGCCCTTCTTCAGTTTATCTCATATCAGGTTATCTCTCCACACTTTGTCCTTCATCATGCCATCCCATATATGTTGTATTCTCCTTACTCTGTCTATTTTGAATCTGTTTCATATACATTTTACCTCAGCTCACTATGTCCCTCCTCAAATAGTCACATAACCATTGCTCCTCTCCACAGTCTATCTCACTTCAATCTATCTCATACCCATTGCTCCTCTCCATAATCTCTCTCAAGTCTAAGTCTTATCCATTGTTCCTCTCAACAATTTCTCCCACTTTAATCTTCCTCATATCCATTGCTCCATTCCATAATCTCTTTCTCTTCAATCTACATCATACCCATTGCTGCTCTCCACAATCTCTCCGACTTGAATCCATCTCATATCCAATGCTCCCCTCCACAGTCTCTCACTCTTTAATCTACCTCATATCCATTGCTTCTCTAAACAATATCTACCTCTTCAATCTGTTTCATATTCATTGTTCCTCTCAATAATTTCTCCCTCTTCAGTCTCTCCCATGTTGATTTCATTGATCATTAGATCAAGTTACTTCATCAGGCCCCCTCTCCTCATTTACATGTGATCTCCTTATTCCCACTATATTTACTCATTTTCTTCTGACCCTTTTACTTCTTCTCTTCATGATCTCTCCTCACTCTTTCTCTCCTCAGCTGTGAGATCTCAGACCAGTTCTGGTACACAGGAGACAGATGCCAGATACCCATCAGTAAGCCTGGTGTATATGGTGGGGTGGCTGCCGGTTTGGCTGTGCTGCTCATCATTATTATAATCTTGGCTATCGTCTCATACAGACGTCACCAAGGGCCACAGAAGAAGAGGTGAGTGCACAAGCGTCAAAGAAGTAGAGTACACATCAATAAGCAGTAGGTAGTGGGAAAATGATGTTACCACCCGGTAGCTAGGCTTGGCATGCTGTTATATTGATGATTACGAAAAGGGCTTACGATTTATACCTTTGTTTATGTGTTAAATGATGTTGTGATCTACTTGTAACTCTTAGGATAGTTTTTTTTCATTTAATCAGAGTAAGGTGATTAAATAATAAAGGTAATAACACATTAATCGATGAGCTAATAATCATTAGTATTTGATAATCTGTAGACATTGTTATTTTTTATTTTTGTGTAGATTTTTTTTAAAAAAAAGCTGTTGCAGATATTGGATTGTTTTATCTACTGCTACTTACTTCTAATCACCATATTCTATTAGTTTAGTTTATTTTGATAATTTATTATTAGTTTTGTTATTAGAGTATTACCAAAGGCAGCATATGTGTATGGTGATGATGCTCAGATATTAACTTATTTTATACTCTCTCTCTCTCTCTCTCTCACACACACACACATATAAAGAGTACCCTTTACATTTTATTGCCCTTTCTTTCTTGCAATTTTATGTTTTTTGTTATTTTTTCTAATATTTCTCCCAATGAAGGGCACAAGTGAGCTAACAGAGCATTGCTGTCTGAGTAGGTTACTATGCCTATAGAACAAGCCTATTGTTTGTTCTCAGATAGAGCACTTATGTTTTTGTTGTTGCTTATGCAAATTAGTTTTTGGGCTTTGCCTCCCTAAGGCACCAGACATGCAGCTACATTACATTCCAAGCCCTTAACGGCAACAGAATACCTGCAAAGCCTGCAGGCTTGAAATTCTCTGTAGTTACAGAGCTATTACATTTAACCATACCGTAAGTTACGGGTCGGAGACGCAAACCCGTAAACCATTCTTGCTCACATTGCATATGCGGCCGTCAACATGATCAATTAGTCAAACCTGTAGTTACGAGTTTAGACGGAGCCAATGGTAAAATAGATCATCATCATTACGTCACTGAGAAATGGAGGTTAGATTTTAACGGGTTTGAATTACAAATTACGATCAGACCCGTATTCCAGAAATAATGCAATATTAATAAATCCGTAAATATGATATTCAAGTTCATGCAAGTTCCATTGTATGTATTAACACATTGATTGCTGGGATCAATATAACACGGAAATTAAACAATAAAAAAGTATTTTATATTGCAGATTTGCAAGCTTAAGAATGTTGTGCTATTAATTTTAATACATAACATCACTTTCCCTTTATTTTTAAGTACAGTAGGGTGTGTATATTTGCATTTACAGTGCTACGGATAGGACTTTAACCCCCTTTCGGGTCCTCTCTAGTACCTGTACGCTTTTTGCCTCCCTTTGCGGGTTACGGGTTTGAACGCCAGTGGATTCGTAATTGTAGCAATTTAATAACGATTTTCAAACGTAACAGTTACGGGCTCAACAGATCAAAGGAATTGCGGCAACGGAGTTCCGATTTCGACATCCTGTCGGGTTTTTCCACATGTAACCTGCAGATCATTTGTGGGTAGCTTTACAAGACAAATTTAATATCCGTAAGTCTTGCGGGCCACTTTACGGGCTACATTTTTACCTGTTGGGGGAATTTAATAGGGCTGATGGGCTCCTTGCTCTCTGTGCCTTAGACAGTTTGAATACAATCTACTGATGGGGCCAAATAAGGCAGAAACATACATCTGGGGTTTGCTGTGTCTCCTGATCATGATATCTCTCTCTGTGAAGGGCACAAGGGAGATAAAAGAGTGTTGCTCTCTGAGTTGGTTACTATGCCTATGGAACAAGCCTAGACTAGCTCCTGTAACCAACTATTGCTCAATTGAATAGGGGCCATGGACTCCTTGCTCGCTGACTCTTAGGTAGTTTGCATACACTCTTCTGATGGGGACCAGCTAAGGCTGAAAGGTACATCTGGCGTTTGCTGTTTCTCCTGTTCATGATATTTCTCTCTGTAAAAGAGGTAACTATGCCTGTAGAACAAGCCTACCTTTGTACTGTTCATTCTCAGATAGAGCAGGTCTGTTTTTGTTGTCTCGTTGCTCTTCCACATCTTTCTCCTCTCTCCCTTCTATATATCAAACATTTTCTTAACTTTCTGTTCAATGCAGGTTGATAGACACAGAGCAGTACTGGTTTGAGGATGGCTGTGAAGGTGTTTACAGAAGAAATAGCAATATTTGGAACCCTGAATCAGCCAGTAATAACGGTGAGAGACCTGCAGAGCTTTGTAACATTAACTGTATTTCCAGCTATCAACCATCAGAACATACCATACCTTTATCATATCAAGTCCTTCATAAGAGCATGGTATAAACATGACATTTCAGTGGTTGCTTAACAATTTGTCTGACACAAGCCAATAACTCTTAATCCTGCTATGAATACACAGAATATTGGACCATGACATTATTCTTTCCCTAGGCAACACAATCGTATTTTCTCAAAATAATTATCATAAATCCTGTTGTGACACTGTTGTATAGATCATTATTCTATTAAACTATCAATTTCCTCTGTTCCAGGATCTCAAACCACAGGTTCCTGTAGCCAAAACTTCCAGCCTACACTGCAGAATATAGACACCAATGTGAAGGTGAGAGAGATTAAAAGGAGAAAATATAAAAAATGATTTGAAATTGATATAGACTAATGTAGAATGGGAATAAAGAAGCAGAAAATATGTAGAAGACAAAATATGATAGTGAGAAAAAACAGATGTGGGTGGCGGAGGCAGACAAAATGGTGATAAGATAAATTAGATTGAGCAAGATACAGTAAAAGATGAAAAGACTAAGTGAAGCCGGGTTGGACATAAAGTATATCTCTGGTACCCCTACAAACAGATTCCATAGATGTATCTCATCCATTTGCCACCTTCTATTCAGTAACTTCATTGTATAAATATGTGTGGAATCATGACTGCTTTCTAACATATGTTTGCATAATAAGAGGCTATAAATACCATGGTTCCGCTGCTGAATAGCTAAACCGGGCATGCATATTTTCAGCACAAGGCACAAGATACAGTGTAAGATTGCATAACATTAACATCCAAACAGGTGTCCCAATTTGTGGAACGTCCAGTGATGACTATAATACCCTGTTTGCCCATAGTAATACAATAACTGGATATGCTGAAACTTTTTTATTAATCTTTTATCTTTACATCTTTACTTCTTCACAGGTGAGTCTTCCCAGGCCTCATGTTGTTTCCCATTCCTTGGATTAAGGGTGCACCATCGGAAGATGCCGACATCCAATAAATTATCTACCTATCCACCATGAACATATTCCATCTATTCATGTCCAAAACCAGCATTTGTAGTGATGGATTAAAACTGCCATAACATTATTTTGTAAATGCTTTCACATAATGTTGCCAGTATATATAACTTGGAGTACAGTTTCAAATACCACTCTTGAAGAGAATGTTAGTTACCACAAAACAAAAGGAATATTCTATACAAACATTTCCAAAGTTTACTCATGGTCAGTACTGGTTGTTGCTCATGGAACTTATTATACCATAAAAGTTACAAATTACTAGAAACCAGCTCAAGAGAATTAAAGTGTTATTTACCCACATGCAGTCATGTGGCAGACACATCATATACAATTAAAGATTGATTACACAAGGAGTAGTCAATTATTTTTCACAAATTTCACTATGGTCCAAATATATTTGTAAAAATGAAGTCAAGGTTCAGAATCCATATTGTTTTATGGTCTAGGCACACAGATATTTTAATATAATGATTTTCAAAAGTGCACATAAAATAAAGAGGTTTCAAACTACATTACTGGAAAAGTTCTGTTTAATATTCTTTGAATCGATATAAGCAAAATCATGGATCAGATAACAATAGTTTGGACCTGCTGGTCCCTGCTTGATGACATCACTCTTCTGCTCCAACTTTTGAGATCATTCTTAGCACATAGATGAAAGTTTAGTACAAAACAATATGGGTGTATGCTAGACAGATTTGGTCACGAGGGTCAATATGTTATAAATCAATATGTTCTAGTATAGATAATACATGAAGCTTCCTAATTAATAAAAAAACAAAAACATAGCATTGTACATGTGGAAGTATCTATGTCACGTCAAGCACAAGTGCATTGTATCTATCTGAAATGTTTATGTACTGTATATTAATTTATTTTTTGAAACTTGTACAATATATTTATTCATAAAATACATTTAAAATAAATATCTATCTGTTATATGCTAGTTTGAATTTAATTGGTGAGTGTTAATTTCTACAGTATTTTGGCACACAACACTTATTTCACTTGTGTATCACAAATCATGTCCATGTAATTTATCTCATAGACCTTCAGAGTTTTACAGGAATGTTTGTATGATCTGCCATTTGTTCAGAATGAAGAAAAGGCAGTATTCAGTATAACTTGAAATGGGACACTTTAATTATCCTGCAAAACTAACATGACCATTTTTTAAATGAAATAAAATAAATATCTGGATTATAAAAATAGCTATTATAAGTGTATTTTATACATACACGTAGCTAGTTTTAATATATTATATTCCACAATATAGGATAGGATTTCTTAAACAATGTTTTAAATTAATATTTCTAGGAAGAAATTCGAGCATGGTGTGGGTAAGAGGTATATGGTATGGTCCTTTCATATGGGCATTTTTGTGATAGATTGTGGTTATATCCCTCTTGAAAATGTCCCTGTCAAAGGGATGAAACTTGATGTAATGTGAAAGGACACCAGTCAAACTCCTATGTCTAAGCCACTGGTTGGCCCAAGCCCCAAAACGTTATCACTGTATATGAGAAGGACCTAACGTGAATACATTTATGTTTTCCACTACTTATAAGTTCAGATTTTTAGTTTAAGAGCAATTAAAATGTTTTATTACACTGGATTTTTTTTCTGGATCAGTAGGGACTATTAAATTAATTTTACCACATATATTTTATCACTAAATTGTATTCAGTTAGATTGGACTCTTGGTTGCAACCAGTGCTGTGACTGCTCTTCAAGGCTGCCGTGCAGCACCACCTACTAATCAGAATGCAGTAATGCACGGTGCTGCTCGTAGTGATGAAGTGCGCTCCTAAAGTTTCATCAGCATGCATGAATGGGGAGAATGAGAGAATGAATGGAAAGAGATGGGTTAGGGTTAGGTGTTATGGTTAGGGGATACGGGTTAGGGTTACAGTTAGGTTTTAGGGTTAGGCTTGGGGTTAGGGTTGGATTTAGGGTTAGGAATTAGGGTATACATGTTAAGGTTAGATTAGGGTTACAATTAGGTTTTAGGGTAAGGGTAGGGGTTGGATTTAGGGTTTGGATTTTAGGGTTAGGGTTAATCTTGGGGTTAGGGGGTTTAGGTAGGGAGTAAGGGTAGGATTAGTGGTTCAGATTATTATATTAGTTCTGCTTACTAGCAGCAGCACAGAATGCTGTGGCAGCCTGGTGGCGCGCTGCTAGCACCCCTAGTGTGCAGGGAATGGTGCGGTCGCCACAGAACAGGAAAGATCCTCCTAAACATGTCCACAGTTTTTACAACATGTTATCACCTTCATGGACATACGTTTTTAAGTCATTATATTCTTATTTATTACAAGCTTATAACTTAATAATATAAGCACTGCTTTGAATTTGTTATAATGTCATCAAATATATTATTTATTTTTATGTTTTTATGGTTCATACATATACTTGCTAGCTGGTTAATTTATTGCTGCTTTTCTACATTCCCTATTATGTGTACAGGGTTGATACCTAGGCCCCTACTAAATTGACTAAATTGTAGTTACTGGAGCCCGTAATGTAGCCTGCAAAAGTTACTGCTATTAAATTAGTATCTTTTAGCTACCCGATTTGCGGGTAACAGGCTGAAAATCCCTACTGTTGTCAAAATATTAACCTCGACCCAGCCAAGCCTTTGATCTGTCAAGCCCACAATCACTAAAATCGCAAATCACTATTAAATTGGTACTATTTCTCAAGCCTGCAATTGTTTTAACACCCGAACTAGAGAGGACTCGCAGGGGGGTTAAACACCTGATCGTAGCACTGTAAACCAAATAAAAAAATCAGTACTGCCCTTTAAAAGACGGGGAAAGTGATGTAAGACATTCAAAATAATTGCACAACAGTCTCAAGCTCGCAAATCTGCAATCAAACATTATTTTTTTTATGTGATGTTTATGTAATTTCCGTGTTATATCGAACCCAGCAATCAATGGGTTAATAGATAAGGGCAGTCAGTATTCGGGGCAGGATCATATATTTGAGATCTTCCTTGTGAGACAATGACGTCCTGAGACTGGAGTATGATTTTGCAGAAGTCAAAGCCTTTTTGCAGAACGTGTGGGAAGGTGTTTAAAATATATTAACTGTTCCTTAACCACATCTGTGCCAGTGCAAACATCAGACTGGTTCTGGTAATTAATTTCTATCACTGTATTTTACATTATCACTTATTATAAAATGAAAACCTACCTCTTACTTGTCATTATAATATGTGTAACTCTGTGATTGGGTATTGTGCTAAATTATTTGTTTGGACAAATTCTGAACAAAGACCAATGTGTACAAGAGTCAATGTTAATGAGGATTATTGTTTACTTTCAGTGTTATTATTTTTTCTAGATTTACACATTTTCAGAATAAATATAGCTCAAGTACGATATGTAATGTATAATATTTAAGGATACATTTCTGTTTAACAGACCTGACCATGTCCTACTGTCTCAGATTTCTTCATTAATTTTATCTCAAAGTCTAGGAGAAAAACAGAAGCCTGGAGTGTCAGACCCACATTATGCACAAATTAACAGCCTTATTAAATTGCGATTCAGCAAATTTAAAAGGGCTCTATATGAGCACAGAGCATTTTTTTTACAGAAGATTTTAGTTAGTGAACTTCTATCCAAAAGCAAGGTCTTCACTAACTAAAAATTTCTGTAAAATAAATATGCTCTGTGCGCATATAGAGCCCTTTTAAATTTGCCGAATCGCAATTTAATAAGGCCGTAAGTGTCTACAACTTAGATTACCTATTGTACCCAGTGGTAGTAACAGTACTTGATTGAGCATTATTGTTTAAGTAGTTTGAAAATTAGAAATTTGGTCATTTTAAGTATTTTTGAATGTATGACACTAGACCTTCCTTATAGCATTACCTGAAGTGATAGGGCATTTATTTACAATGGAAACATTTTCTATACTTCATTAAGTTGGAGATAGAGACAGAGGGCCTCATTCAATTGCGATTTGGCCAATTGAATAGGGCTCTAAATAAGCACATAGCATATTTTTTTTAAAGAAGTTTTTAGTTAGTGAACTTCTATCCAAAAGCAAGGGCTTTGCTAACTAAAAACTTATTTAAAAAAATATGCTATGTGCTTATTTAGAGCCCTATTCAATTGGCAACATTGCATTTGAATGAGGCCCAGAGAGAGGTTTAGCTATATATTAATGTCTATGGCCCTCATTCACTTGGATAAGGCTCTAAATAAGCACATAACATATTTTTTTTAAATACGTTTTTAGTTAGTGAAAACCTTCCTTTTGGATAGATGCTTACTAACTAAAAACTTCTTTAAAAAATATATGCTATGTGCTTATTTAGAGCCCTATTCAATTGGCCAAATTGCAATCGAATAAGGGCCTATGTGTACATAGTTATCTCTAAAACAGATATAAAAGTCAGAATATCAGAAAATAAAATGTTTCCTTTGTATTCTGGTTATTTTGTTGCCAATATGCAAATGGGTGTATAATTGTACACTTGTATGTACAGTTTTCATAGCATTTATGTCTGTCTACAATTCTCAATCTTTATTGTCAGAGTTAATTTATAGAAAATTTAATATTAAATACAACTCCAAACTTCCTGCTGCTCTTTGAAAATGTGCTACCCTAGACCTAGGTTTCTTTGGACTGTGTATATATAGCAGAGTATCACATGGGGATACAGGGACATCCTGTGGTCACTGTGTATATTGCTGTGATTTTGTAATAACCTGTATACTTGCTTTCCAGGTCTGTGTACGGATTCACCGTCGATCCCTGCAGATATGCAAAAGTATTTTTATAGCATTAATAATTCCAATACACTACACTGTGTGACCAACTGCAGCACAGAAAATAAATACTACATAAACTGTAACAAGGGGCAGTGCTCAGTCACAAATACAGGACCTCATTGCTAGTAAGACTCCAGACACCATCTATTATCTGCTCTTCTTTTTCACTATTCTGCCTCTCTCTTCTAGTCTCTTCTTCGCAACCCTTTCTTATATGAGTATATTTGTATTCTCTTCAGACATTTGCTTTAGCACATGTAGACTCTTTAGCCAAACACTTACACACTCTTTCATCTGTCTTCACTGAGCTATGCCTCTCTTCAATCTGTCTCATATTCATTGCTCCTCTCCTCACTCCTCCTGCCCTTCTTCAGTTTATCTCATATCAGGTTATCTCTCCACACTTTGTCCTTCATCATGCCATCCCATATATGTTGTATTCTCCTTACTCTGTCTATTTTGAATCTGTTTCATATACATTTTACCTCAGCTCACTATGTCCCTCCTCAAATAGTCACATAACCATTGCTCCTCTCCACAGTCTATCTCACTTCAATCTATCTCATACCCATTGCTCCTCTCCATAATCTCTCTCAAGTCTAAGTCTTATCCATTGTTCCTCTCAACAATTTCTCCCACTTTAATCTTCCTCATATCCATTGCTCCATTCCATAATCTCTTTCTCTTCAATCTACATCATACCCATTGCTGCTCTCCACAATCTCTCCGACTTGAATCCATCTCATATCCAATGCTCCCCTCCACAGTCTCTCACTCTTTAATCTACCTCATATCCATTGCTTCTCTAAACAATATCTACCTCTTCAATCTGTTTCATATTCATTGTTCCTCTCAATAATTTCTCCCTCTTCAGTCTCTCCCATGTTGATTTCATTGATCATTAGATCAAGTTACTTCATCAGGCCCCCTCTCCTCATTTACATGTGATCTCCTTATTCCCACTATATTTACTCATTTTCTTCTGACCCTTTTACTTCTTCTCTTCATGATCTCTCCTCACTCTTTCTCTCCTCAGCTGTGAGATCTCAGACCAGTTCTGGTACACAGGAGACAGATGCCAGATACCCATCAGTAAGCCTGGTGTATATGGTGGGGTGGCTGCCGGTTTGGCTGTGCTGCTCATCATTATTATAATCTTGGCTATCGTCTCATACAGACGTCACCAAGGGCCACAGAAGAAGAGGTGAGTGCACAAGCGTCAAAGAAGTAGAGTACACATCAATAAGCAGTAGGTAGTGGGAAAATGATGTTACCACCCGGTAGCTAGGCTTGGCATGCTGTTATATTGATGATTACGAAAAGGGCTTACGATTTATACCTTTGTTTATGTGTTAAATGATGTTGTGATCTACTTGTAACTCTTAGGATAGTTTTTTTTCATTTAATCAGAGTAAGGTGATTAAATAATAAAGGTAATAACACATTAATCGATGAGCTAATAATCATTAGTATTTGATAATCTGTAGACATTGTTATTTTTTATTTTTGTGTAGATTTTTTTTAAAAAAAAGCTGTTGCAGATATTGGATTGTTTTATCTACTGCTACTTACTTCTAATCACCATATTCTATTAGTTTAGTTTATTTTGATAATTTATTATTAGTTTTGTTATTAGAGTATTACCAAAGGCAGCATATGTGTATGGTGATGATGCTCAGATATTAACTTATTTTATACTCTCTCTCTCTCTCTCTCACACACACACACATATAAAGAGTACCCTTTACATTTTATTGCCCTTTCTTTCTTGCAATTTTATGTTTTTTGTTATTTTTTCTAATATTTCTCCCAATGAAGGGCACAAGTGAGCTAACAGAGCATTGCTGTCTGAGTAGGTTACTATGCCTATAGAACAAGCCTATTGTTTGTTCTCAGATAGAGCACTTATGTTTTTGTTGTTGCTTATGCAAATTAGTTTTTGGGCTTTGCCTCCCTAAGGCACCAGACATGCAGCTACATTACATTCCAAGCCCTTAACGGCAACAGAATACCTGCAAAGCCTGCAGGCTTGAAATTCTCTGTAGTTACAGAGCTATTACATTTAACCATACCGTAAGTTACGGGTCGGAGACGCAAACCCGTAAACCATTCTTGCTCACATTGCATATGCGGCCGTCAACATGATCAATTAGTCAAACCTGTAGTTACGAGTTTAGACGGAGCCAATGGTAAAATAGATCATCATCATTACGTCACTGAGAAATGGAGGTTAGATTTTAACGGGTTTGAATTACAAATTACGATCAGACCCGTATTCCAGAAATAATGCAATATTAATAAATCCGTAAATATGATATTCAAGTTCATGCAAGTTCCATTGTATGTATTAACACATTGATTGCTGGGATCAATATAACACGGAAATTAAACAATAAAAAAGTATTTTATATTGCAGATTTGCAAGCTTAAGAATGTTGTGCTATTAATTTTAATACATAACATCACTTTCCCTTTATTTTTAAGTACAGTAGGGTGTGTATATTTGCATTTACAGTGCTACGGATAGGACTTTAACCCCCTTTCGGGTCCTCTCTAGTACCTGTACGCTTTTTGCCTCCCTTTGCGGGTTACGGGTTTGAACGCCAGTGGATTCGTAATTGTAGCAATTTAATAACGATTTTCAAACGTAACAGTTACGGGCTCAACAGATCAAAGGAATTGCGGCAACGGAGTTCCGATTTCGACATCCTGTCGGGTTTTTCCACATGTAACCTGCAGATCATTTGTGGGTAGCTTTACAAGACAAATTTAATATCCGTAAGTCTTGCGGGCCACTTTACGGGCTACATTTTTACCTGTTGGGGGAATTTAATAGGGCTGATGGGCTCCTTGCTCTCTGTGCCTTAGACAGTTTGAATACAATCTACTGATGGGGCCAAATAAGGCAGAAACATACATCTGGGGTTTGCTGTGTCTCCTGATCATGATATCTCTCTCTGTGAAGGGCACAAGGGAGATAAAAGAGTGTTGCTCTCTGAGTTGGTTACTATGCCTATGGAACAAGCCTAGACTAGCTCCTGTAACCAACTATTGCTCAATTGAATAGGGGCCATGGACTCCTTGCTCGCTGACTCTTAGGTAGTTTGCATACACTCTTCTGATGGGGACCAGCTAAGGCTGAAAGGTACATCTGGCGTTTGCTGTTTCTCCTGTTCATGATATTTCTCTCTGTAAAAGAGTGTTTTTCTCTGAGTAGGTAACTATGCCTGTAGAACAAGCCTACCTTTGTACTGTTCATTCTCAGATAGAGCAGGTCTGTTTTTGTTGTCTCGTTGCTCTTCCACATCTTTCTCCTCTCTCCCTTCTATATATCAAACATTTTCTTAACTTTCTGTTCAATGCAGGTTGATAGACACAGAGCAGTACTGGTTTGAGGATGGCTGTGAAGGTGTTTACAGAAGAAATAGCAATATTTGGAACCCTGAATCAGCCAGTAATAACGGTGAGAGACCTGCAGAGCTTTGTAACATTAACTGTATTTCCAGCTATCAACCATCAGAACATACCATACCTTTATCATATCAAGTCCTTCATAAGAGCATGGTATAAACATGACATTTCAGTGGTTGCTTAACAATTTGTCTGACACAAGCCAATAACTCTTAATCCTGCTATGAATACACAGAATATTGGACCATGACATTATTCTTTCCCTAGGCAACACAATCGTATTTTCTCAAAATAATTATCATAAATCCTGTTGTGACACTGTTGTATAGATCATTATTCTATTAAACTATCAATTTCCTCTGTTCCAGGATCTCAAACCACAGGTTCCTGTAGCCAAAACTTCCAGCCTACACTGCAGAATATAGACACCAATGTGAAGGTGAGAGAGATTAAAAGGAGAAAATATAAAAAATGATTTGAAATTGATATAGACTAATGTAGAATGGGAATAAAGAAGCAGAAAATATGTAGAAGACAAAATATGATAGTGAGAAAAAACAGATGTGGGTGGCGGAGGCAGACAAAATGGTGATAAGATAAATTAGATTGAGCAAGATACAGTAAAAGATGAAAAGACTAAGTGAAGCCGGGTTGGACATAAAGTATATCTCTGGTACCCCTACAAACAGATTCCATAGATGTATCTCATCCATTTGCCACCTTCTATTCAGTAACTTCATTGTATAAATATGTGTGGAATCATGACTGCTTTCTAACATATGTTTGCATAATAAGAGGCTATAAATACCATGGTTCCGCTGCTGAATAGCTAAACCGGGCATGCATATTTTCAGCACAAGGCACAAGATACAGTGTAAGATTGCATAACATTAACATCCAAACAGGTGTCCCAATTTGTGGAACGTCCAGTGATGACTATAATACCCTGTTTGCCCATAGTAATACAATAACTGGATATGCTGAAACTTTTTTATTAATCTTTTATCTTTACATCTTTACTTCTTCACAGGTGAGTCTTCCCAGGCCTCATGTTGTTTCCCATTCCTTGGATTAAGGGTGCACCATCGGAAGATGCCGACATCCAATAAATTATCTACCTATCCACCATGAACATATTCCATCTATTCATGTCCAAAACCAGCATTTGTAGTGATGGATTAAAACTGCCATAACATTATTTTGTAAATGCTTTCACATAATGTTGCCAGTATATATAACTTGGAGTACAGTTTCAAATACCACTCTTGAAGAGAATGTTAGTTACCACAAAACAAAAGGAATATTCTATACAAACATTTCCAAAGTTTACTCATGGTCAGTACTGGTTGTTGCTCATGGAACTTATTATACCATAAAAGTTACAAATTACTAGAAACCAGCTCAAGAGAATTAAAGTGTTATTTACCCACATGCAGTCATGTGGCAGACACATCATATACAATTAAAGATTGATTACACAAGGAGTAGTCAATTATTTTTCACAAATTTCACTATGGTCCAAATATATTTGTAAAAATGAAGTCAAGGTTCAGAATCCATATTGTTTTATGGTCTAGGCACACAGATATTTTAATATAATGATTTTCAAAAGTGCACATAAAATAAAGAGGTTTCAAACTACATTACTGGAAAAGTTCTGTTTAATATTCTTTGAATCGATATAAGCAAAATCATGGATCAGATAACAATAGTTTGGACCTGCTGGTCCCTGCTTGATGACATCACTCTTCTGCTCCAACTTTTGAGATCATTCTTAGCACATAGATGAAAGTTTAGTACAAAACAATATGGGTGTATGCTAGACAGATTTGGTCACGAGGGTCAATATGTTATAAATCAATATGTTCTAGTATAGATAATACATGAAGCTTCCTAATTAATAAAAAAACAAAAACATAGCATTGTACATGTGGAAGTATCTATGTCACGTCAAGCACAAGTGCATTGTATCTATCTGAAATGTTTATGTACTGTATATTAATTTATTTTTTGAAACTTGTACAATATATTTATTCATAAAATACATTTAAAATAAATATCTATCTGTTATATGCTAGTTTGAATTTAATTGGTGAGTGTTAATTTCTACAGTATTTTGGCACACAACACTTATTTCACTTGTGTATCACAAATCATGTCCATGTAATTTATCTCATAGACCTTCAGAGTTTTACAGGAATGTTTGTATGATCTGCCATTTGTTCAGAATGAAGAAAAGGCAGTATTCAGTATAACTTGAAATGGGACACTTTAATTATCCTGCAAAACTAACATGACCATTTTTTAAATGAAATAAAATAAATATCTGGATTATAAAAATAGCTATTATAAGTGTATTTTATACATACACGTAGCTAGTTTTAATATATTATATTCCACAATATAGGATAGGATTTCTTAAACAATGTTTTAAATTAATATTTCTAGGAAGAAATTCGAGCATGGTGTGGGTAAGAGGTATATGGTATGGTCCTTTCATATGGGCATTTTTGTGATAGATTGTGGTTATATCCCTCTTGAAAATGTCCCTGTCAAAGGGATGAAACTTGATGTAATGTGAAAGGACACCAGTCAAACTCCTATGTCTAAGCCACTGGTTGGCCCAAGCCCCAAAACGTTATCACTGTATATGAGAAGGACCTAACGTGAATACATTTATGTTTTCCACTACTTATAAGTTCAGATTTTTAGTTTAAGAGCAATTAAAATGTTTTATTACACTGGATTTTTTTTCTGGATCAGTAGGGACTATTAAATTAATTTTACCACATATATTTTATCACTAAATTGTATTCAGTTAGATTGGACTCTTGGTTGCAACCAGTGCTGTGACTGCTCTTCAAGGCTGCCGTGCAGCACCACCTACTAATCAGAATGCAGTAATGCACGGTGCTGCTCGTAGTGATGAAGTGCGCTCCTAAAGTTTCATCAGCATGCATGAATGGGGAGAATGAGAGAATGAATGGAAAGAGATGGGTTAGGGTTAGGTGTTATGGTTAGGGGATACGGGTTAGGGTTACAGTTAGGTTTTAGGGTTAGGCTTGGGGTTAGGGTTGGATTTAGGGTTAGGAATTAGGGTATACATGTTAAGGTTAGATTAGGGTTACAATTAGGTTTTAGGGTAAGGGTAGGGGTTGGATTTAGGGTTTGGATTTTAGGGTTAGGGTTAATCTTGGGGTTAGGGGGTTTAGGTAGGGAGTAAGGGTAGGATTAGTGGTTCAGATTATTATATTAGTTCTGCTTACTAGCAGCAGCACAGAATGCTGTGGCAGCCTGGTGGCGCGCTGCTAGCACCCCTAGTGTGCAGGGAATGGTGCGGTCGCCACAGAACAGGAAAGATCCTCCTAAACATGTCCACAGTTTTTACAACATGTTATCACCTTCATGGACATACGTTTTTAAGTCATTATATTCTTATTTATTACAAGCTTATAACTTAATAATATAAGCACTGCTTTGAATTTGTTATAATGTCATCAAATATATTATTTATTTTTATGTTTTTATGGTTCATACATATACTTGCTAGCTGGTTAATTTATTGCTGCTTTTCTACATTCCCTATTATGTGTACAGGGTTGATACCTAGGCCCCTACTAAATTGACTAAATTGTAGTTACTGGAGCCCGTAATGTAGCCTGCAAAAGTTACTGCTATTAAATTAGTATCTTTTAGCTACCCGATTTGCGGGTAACAGGCTGAAAATCCCTACTGTTGTCAAAATATTAACCTCGACCCAGCCAAGCCTTTGATCTGTCAAGCCCACAATCACTAAAATCGCAAATCACTATTAAATTGGTACTATTTCTCAAGCCTGCAATTGTTTTAACACCCGAACTAGAGAGGACTCGCAGGGGGGTTAAACACCTGATCGTAGCACTGTAAACCAAATAAAAAAATCAGTACTGCCCTTTAAAAGACGGGGAAAGTGATGTAAGACATTCAAAATAATTGCACAACAGTCTCAAGCTCGCAAATCTGCAATCAAACATTATTTTTTTTATGTGATGTTTATGTAATTTCCGTGTTATATCGAACCCAGCAATCAATGGGTTAATAGATATCATTGAACTTGCATGGACTAGAAAAGCAAATGTATGGATTTTTTTAGATTGATAGAGATAGACATTTCTGGATTGCGGGTCCTATCGCAAATCGGACTTCTAAACACTAATTGATTGTGGTTTAACCTCCATGTTTTACTGACGTCATGATGACGGTCTCAATTGGCTGCTTCTTACGAGTGCATGGTTTACGGTTTTGGCTTTCGCCAATGTAGTTGCGGGCTTGTTCAATGTAATCACTATGTAACTGTTGCAAATTTGAATGGGTTAACATATAAGGCTTTAATAGCTTTGAAGGCAAAATCCCCCAAGCCATATCTGAGCAACGTTGATTCCAAAAGCAGACTTACAGGCTGTATGTAGGCAACTGCAGGCTTGGAATTTGATTGGGGCCTAAATCTGTCCCAGAGGTTGCTCAAAGCTACATTTACATCTGTCTGCCTACAGAGGCCATTGCAAAGGTGGAGACAGTTAAAGATTTCTAATAAGAAAGAGAATGCAGATTTACCTGATCTTACACTAATAAAGTTGAAATGTAAGTTTTAAACATACACTAATACTTTTCTTCAAATACTTTAACAACTTTATTGTTAATCATTCATTAAATAACACACACAGTTCTACTATATGGCCAATTTAGTAACTTTTAAGTTTCAAAAGGCTTCTTATTTCACTTTGGGACAATTTTAAATGAGATTTGTGTTATTGTCTTTTGTCAAATTGACACCATTTCTAATGCTTTTTCTTTAATTAGATTTTGTCAGAAACATAATATTGGTGAAATACTCTAGTATGGTTGCAATTTGTCTAATATTTTTTATTTTATACAAAACATTACAAACCACGTTACAAATACAATTAGGCAATATATTGCATATCATCCATATCTTCCATATCATGTATATTCTCTTATTATACAATCACAATTCTATCCAATATCATATCCCAAAGCATGACTTGCCAAAACTTAACAAATTAAAGACACAAATCAAATACAAATGATGTACATGACGAAAGGTTCTAAAGAGTCCAAAGCCAGCATATCGTGCAAGACCAGAAGCGAAGCTCCCAACAATATTTTTTTTTCCTATTCTGCAGCTTTTTCGCCAGAAATCCCACTTACTGAGAGATCCGCACATAACTCCCATATCACACAAGTCTCCCTCTAGACCGAAGTTTCTGTTCATAATCAAAACAATCTCATTCCATAATGGCATTTGAGATTGCTTCCAATTTCGTACCAAAAAGCCATTTAACTATAATAGTGACTTGTATAATCAACGCTTTTATTTCCCATTTTAAGGGGTCAATAAAAAATATGCAATCAGGCGATCTCTGGAGTTGGAGTAATAGTTTAATTATATCAGAAATTTTAGCAAAACATTATTTTTAGAGTTCTTGAACTTTACTCCATTCGCACCAAATGTGGAAAAAAGTACCCTTTGTTATGCAACATCTAGCAATTACCCTCTATAGCACTGTGGGAGAATTTAATTAATTTATTCAGAGTTAGGTACCATCTATTTAAATCTTTAAAGTAAACTCTGAGTGATGTGTGTTTTACATTTTTATTGTCAATTCTATTGACCCAGTCCAGATTTCTACTGGCCAAGTTTGATTGATATCCTTTTCTCAATTTTATCATTTTGGACATTTTCCCAGAATCTAATTTCCTCCTTAAAATATCAAAACATCTAGATATTAAATTATGTTTATTATTAGCAGTGAACAGTTATTCAAATGAAGTCAATGGTCTGTTATACTTAAGATTATACTTTGATACCAGCAGTGCGGCTCTAGCTCAAGCTATTATAATCTGAACAGCAAGATAAGGGCTTGCCAAATTTACTTCTCACATACTCAAATGAGAAAAATTAATTATTAATATATCAATTTCCCAGGGTAATAATACCCCATCGTGGCCATCTCCCTAATTTTGGTAAATTTAGTTCACTGGCTAACATATTTAATGGTATAAGAGGACTCGGAAAAGGGCCCAATGCCCACTTATTGTTAAGCCTGTGCCAAAAGTTCCAGCAGTTTTTAGTAACTATAGCTCCTTCTTTTAATCGTTTCTTTGATATTTCTTCATACCATATCACCTTTAAGTTCAATATTTACTAACTGATAATTTTCTATTTGGAGCCATCCATATAGAGTAGGAGGATTATTCCAATTAAGAATATGATACATGATTGTTGCATCATGATAGCTTTTCAATTGAGATGAGATAAACCCCCACTATTAAATCTTCTAGTTATAATAGAAGATTTAACTCTGACTCGTTGCTTCTCATAGACAAATTTGTCAATTATCTTCTGAAATGTTTTAATCCAGTAGTTGGCATAGACATGTTACATATTACATAATTAAATCTTGGCAAGATGGACATCTTTGCTGCTGTGATTTTGCCTGTCAAGACAAATTAACCTTCTCCCAAGAAGCTAATAGTTATATTACTTTAAAGATATTTGACCTATATGGTTAATATCCCTGGTGCAACACCTCTCTAATAACAACAAAATACAGTTTATTGGGATACGGTTAAAACTGGAAAAACATGCCGTTTAGTGCTGAACTAAAAGAGTGCCAAACATAATATTGATGTCTATGTTATTATTGGGACAAAGAAGGCTAGGAATATTTTATAGAGGTTTTTAGTCAATCCTCATATGCAATGCCATATTGCCAAACCAATCCAATACCTGGATATGGTTCACTGCGTAATCCCAGGATTAACAAAAAAATAACAATTTATATAGCACTTATTAAAAACACTAAAAACAAATAATTCTGAGCCTCAGAAAAAAGTTTTTTTCTGCATAATCTGCATAATGGCTACAGGACTGGATAATGGCTATTTAGCCATACAAATGTCAGGTGATATTACCAGCACAAGAAACGCAAGTATATTGCATTGATGATTGATGTGCAAAGTTGAATCTGTCTATTTTTGCCTTTCATAATTATTTAAAAGGTGTATTCTGGCACATTATTTGTTTTTAGTGTTTTTAATAAGTGCTATATTTATTGTTATTTTTTTATTAATCCTGGGATTAAGCAGTGAACCATATCCAGGTATTGGATTGGTTTGGCAAAATGGCATTGCATATGAGGATTGACTAAAAACCTCTATAAAATATAATAATAATAATATAATAACATAGACATCAGTATTATGTTTGGCACTTTTTTAGTTCAGCACTAAACAGCGTGTTTTTCCAGTTTTAACTATATCCCAATAAACAGTAATTTTTTGTAATAATTATATTATTTTAATATATAATATTGTTAAGTTACCTGGAACTCTATCAGAAGAGCAAAGATCAAAGGGGACAAAGGGCAGCCTTGCCGTGTTCCATTTTTTTAGTCTAAAGGAAGCCCAGACCTACGACAGAGGCGGATGGGTTAACATATAAGGCTTTAATAGCTTTGAAGACAAAATCCCCCAAGCCATATCTGAGCAACGTTGATTCCAAAAATTCCCATCCAACTCTGTCGAAGGCTTTTTCTGCGTCCGAAGAAAGAAAAACACAGGGGATCTTGTTAGTATTAACAAGCGTGATCAAATTCATCAATCTTCTAGTATTGTTTAGTCCTTGCCTTCCTGAAATGAAACTTGATTGATCTCTCGATATTAACTGATCAATAATTAGGCTAAGTCTTATAGCTAAGATTTTGGATCTTAATATCCCTATTTAAACCGAGATAGGATGAACATTTTTTACAGCTGGATAGTTCTTTATTGTGTTTCGGTATTGTGACTATGGTTGCCTCTAGCATTTCCTGTGGGGCTATGCCTTTACATTTAATTTAGTTAAATGTATTTTTCAATTGTTTAACCAGTGAAGGGTAAAAAAGTTTGAAGTATTCATTTATGAACCCATTCAGGCCTGGAGCTTTACAGGATTTTAACTTTCTAATTACCGTATATACTTGAGTATAAGCCAAGTTTTTCAGCCCTTGTTTTAAGGCTAAAAAAGGCCCCCTCGGCATATACTCGAGTCACTCTCCCCCCTGTGTCTCTCTAACCCCCCCGTTTCTCTCTACCCCCCCTGTCTCTCTAACCACCCCCCGTGTCTCTCTAGCCCCCCCATGTCTAGAGGAGGAGGTTGAGAATAGGGGGTTTGAGGATGAGGATGGGGGATTGAGGTTGAAGAGGGAGGTTGAGGAAGGGGTGGAGGATGAGGAGGGGGTGGAGGATGAGGAGGGAGGTTGAGGAAGGGGGTTGAGGAGGGAGGTTTGCATCTTCCAGATTGTATAAATTCTGGTAATATTTATAGAATACCTCTCTTATTTCCTGTGGTTTAGAAACCTTTTACCTTGGTTGTCATATACAAATTATATCCTTTTCATGGGAGATTTATTATTAAGTTTGTTTGCTAACATTCTTTCCATTTTGTTACCTTGATGATATAATTTTTGTTGGAAAGCCCATGCTGCTTTGTCTGCCCTTTTTTGTATTTTTCTTCTAATTTTAGCTTGGACTAATCTAAGTTGTGCCGTATAATCCAAATTCGGTGAAACTTTATTACGTCTCTCTAAGTTGCTTAACTCAATATATAATTATCTTAATGAGCTACCTCTTTCCCTCTTTTGTTGAGCTTGAAGTGTTATAAGTAGCCCTCTAATAATGGCTTTGTGGGTGTTCCATACCACCACTTTAAAATTTACTGAATTTTCGTTTATTAAGAAAAATTGGGATAATTCTTCTTTTATTAAGTTCTTATTAGGAATTTCTTTTAAGTTAGTAGTTTTAATTGACAGTTTCATCATTATGTGATCGGCCCATACAATAGGTCCTATCTTGACTTAACTATTTTATCTAATACCTCCAAATTTACCAGAAAATAGTCTAGTCTTGAATAAGACTGAAATCTGTGAGAATAAAAAGTATAGTCTCTCTCTCCTGGGTGGAAAATCCAACCAGGAATCATACAAGTTAAATGTAATCAAACCCTGTTGAAAAGATCTAGATTTCCTAATGGTTAGATGATCAGGTAGAGGTTTTATGGTTGATTTCCTATCGTATATAGGATCTAGGTAAAGGTTAAAGTCACCACATATCACTAACTGTCCTTCAGTGTATTTAAGGGTTTGGTTCATTACCCTATTTATACATGTTTTTTGTCATTGATTGGGAGCATGTAAATTTATGATAGTAAATTTACTTTTGTTTATTTTACCAGACCAGATTATAAATCTGCCATCTGGGTCAATTTGGACCAAATCCTTGATCAAATCTAATCTTTTATTAAAAAAGATTGAGACTCCTCTAGATTTTTTACGAAATGTGGAATTATATTTTCTAGAGAATATAGTCTGCTACATAAGCAAGTTTCCCTTCCTGCCAGTGAGTTTCTTGTATGCATAACACATCTGCATATTCCTTTAAAAAAATCAAAAGCCAGTTTCCTTTTGGCTCCGTGATTCAGGCCTTGCACATTTTGTGAAATAAATTTGAATGTAATTGAATAATGAAAGGAAAAAACTCCTCTATCAATATACTGAGCTTCAACTCTAGAAAACCTTGCTTCATGTCTGTGTCACATAACATAAACAAATACATACAACATATAACAAATAACATATAAAAAAATATTCCAAACCCCGGATTGGGTTTCTATACCCCATACTTCTGGACGCAGAGAGACTTATTAGCAGTCCAGAAAGTAGTAGAAAGTCCAACTAACCTTAGTTGACTGGATATCGCTAAGAACGCATCACATTGTATCATAGTTCTTATGCCTTTACCACATTTATTGGCATTGGTGTGATAAAATTAAGGGTATTCAACCGTCTTTATATTAATTAGCTACCTATCTTCCATTACAGCCTAGTTATTCTCTGGCATATGTGGCGTATAGACTCCAGGCTTCATTTCATAAAACGTATCTATCTTTACAGCCTACTTATTAACTTACAAGATTGGTAATTAACATTTTACTTCATTCTTAATGACTATTCAATAACTGGTATTTTATTGGTAACAAATTGGATACTTTCTCAATTTTCCATCTTAGTTAATTTCATTTATGCTCCATGTAAATTCCCTAGCCCTCCTTTTGTTATCTATAGTGTGATTACACCTTGTGCCCTAAAAACCCTTGTTAAGGGTTTTTGAATATATAAAAAATCTCTGTATGTGTCTAAATTTCCAAATTTTGGAAATGTAATCTACTAATATGATTTATATTTTCTCAGTAAAAAATGTTGTGTGTAAAAACCCTTTTGTATAATAATCTTTACCCCTTAAAGTGTCAATTTAATTAGAAATGTATTATTTTATTCTTACTCGTCCTGAAACAAGAGATTATATTAAAGTGCTCAAGTAGACAATTGCTTAAATTCTGATAATAAAAAAATAAAGCGTATCTTATGTTTCTCAAACAATAAGAGTAAAGCTCTTAGATTCTAGTGCTCTTTACAAGCCGAGCTTGGGAAAAAAATGTCATGTTATCTCTCTATTCTTACCTATTCTAAACCACAAAAAATAGTGTCCCCGTGTATTAAGTATTTTAGTGAGCATAAATGTGGCAAAGGAATCCACAAATTACAATTTATCAACCAGTTGGCAAGCTTCTTCATTTGTGGGCATTAGCTTCCATAGTTTAAGAAGTTTTTCACCTTCATTGATAGTGTGAACCACAGAACCACATGTCTTTCATTAGAGAATGAGTTTTTGTAATTTAACCAAATTGTTTACGTCATGCTAGCGTTTCTCCAGAGATATCTTGGGAAATCTTTATATTATCGTAAGGTGGATCAAACCTCTTTTTATTCAAATGAGGCTTTCATAATAGTGTCCATATGTGCTTGCTGATTCAATTTAAGAATAACATCTCTTGAAAGGTCTAATTTAAAATATTTAGAAAGAGGAATACGATACAATGTCTCAATTATATTATCGTTTGAAGTCAATGCTGGAGTTACATAATTAATAAAATTGTTAACAAATGATCACAATTATTTTATGCTAATGCTTTCAGGAATACTACCAGATTGTCATACCTTAAACATTTAGGGCCCTATTAAATTCCAGCCTCGTAAATAAGAGGGTTCTACTTAAATCCTATGTACTGCAAAATTTCTCAAAGTTACAATGCTATTACATTCGCCCTGCTGCGAGCAACATGTGAGATACGCAGCAGGGCCGTACGTATCAACACTGCGAAAATGTACATGAGGAGTGACAGCCTGCGAGATGATCTCGCAGGCTGCCGCACCTCATCAATTAGTGCAGTGGTCCTAAACCGGACCTCCACGGCAGTCATCACATAAGCCCTGCCATGGGGGTCAATACAGACCCCCATAAGGCCTTAATTAACGCTATAACTCATGAGGGTCAATACAGACCCCCATAAGCCTCTATTTAACCCCATAAGTCCCATAAGGGTATATTATGACACTTATGGGGCTGTTAAAACCCTCACATTAACCACGTAAGTGCCATGAAGGTCCACAAGGACCATCATGACACTAACTACAAACACTACACTATAACCCCCAATAAACCATTAAATCTAAACTAACCCCCCTCTACACTAATCTATTAACACTTACACTACCTACCTACACTACCTACCCCCTAATAAACCTCCCCACCACTCTAATTACAAAAATTAAAAAAACCTACATTACAGAAAATAATAAAACCTACATTACAAAAAATAAAAAAAACTTCCTTACAGAAAAGAAAAAACCTACCTTACAGAAAATAAAAAAACCTAAGTCACCAAAAATAAAAAAAACCTACATTACAGAAAATAAAAAAATACATTACAACCCCCCCCCCCACTACAGAAAAATTACACACCTGAAAAGGAAAGACAGACATACACAATACATACATACAATACATTACATTACATACAATACATTACATATAATACAAATAAAATACCCCCTATCTATCTAACATACAATCTATTTAATATAAAATAAATCCTAACTATATCAAATACATCCCCCTATCTACCTAATATACAATAAATCCTAACTACATACAGAAACCCTAATTCTAAGCTAAAATAAAATAATTTAAATCCTAACTACATACACAGACCCTATTTCTATGCTAAAATAATTACAATCCTAGCTACATACACAGACCCTAATTCTAAGCTAAAATAAAATAATTAAGACCACTTACCTTTAAGATGTCCCTTCAGATCACTAACCTAGGGGTAAAACAAAACAAAAAAAATAGTACAAAACATTAACATAAAATAAATAAACATTATACACATTCTAAATATTCTACTCACATTTTCAGCATGTCCCGTCCTTCTCAGTTCTTTTCCGGTGCGGCCCTGTTAAAAAAAACACAATACATTAATACAATATACAGACACAAAATAAAATAAACATATAAACATATAAATATACATTCAACTTACCTCCCCGCAATGCCCCCGGCCTCCTCCCCTTCAGCCCCGGCTGGGCCCTGCAACCATCCACGGTCTAAAAAAAAAAAAATCAAAAAACTAATAGAGGTCTGCACTCGCAGACCTCCCCGACGCTAATGAGCCTCCAGGAGCCTTTTCCAGGAGGAAATTGGCAATGGCGGTTTCAGATTGGCTGAAAAAGCTGTCTATCAATTTCAGCCAATCAGAAGTCATCAATGTGTGAGCCAATCAGGATGGGATACACCTCAAAATCCCACCCTCATTGGCTAAAGCACCTGTCCATCTTTATTGGAACCAATCACAAGGCGCAGATGCCTTCAGCCAATCACAATGGGATACACCCCCACGGAAGGATTAGGTGAAGATGTCTGCACATTCTCATTGGCTGTTGTCAGAGATCTAGCATTATTTTTTTTTGTATCTTTGGCTTTTGGTTTGGCCCCTTAATTCTCTTTATTTCTCATCTTAAAGTAATATTTATATACGTCATATTTAAATGAAGTGGGAATTAAATGACAGTATTTAGTACGTAATTTTCCGATTTATAGATTTAGCATTGCGCGTCCAAAGATCCCATCATAAAACACAAATCAGTTATCTGTCTTATCAAGTATCCTTAACTGTCTATTCAAGCATAGGCATAAATGTTATCTCCAATAGCTATTTAAACAGCTATTGCCAAAAGATACCTATCTAGTCTTCCTTAAGATTGTATGCACATAGGCCTACTTTAACTGGGTATTATTTTAACACTTGACAGTTCACATTAAGTATGTATTTACAGACATTATGTCATGAATGAGATAATGAAACAAACATTGAGATCCACAGCATTTACTTAAAACATCCCATGCAATATTGCAATATCGCAATATTGTGCGGTTCTTTTTTTTGTTTGTTAGCCACCTGCTCCCCCTTTCTTCTTTGTAAATAGCTGATGTATAATTCCAAGATAGTCTCATTTATGCCTCTTGCCAATTTCTCTCCCCTGGCTTCAAAAATTCCAATACTTATCCAGTCACACTTGCTCCATTAAAGCTAGATAAATATGGAGACCAAAATCTCTGTACAAAATAGCAGTAGGTAAAATAAACCCACCACCAAATCCCCCCAAGATTTTGCAATGTGTGTGTTTTTATGTTTTTTATGTTGATGTGTATAGAAGCAAATGTGTGGTATTTTTATACCATATGCAATATCCCCCCGTCCCCCCAGATTTTCCTTGGCTCCTAAACCCATGTCAGCACCTAAATTAAGGATCTTCATTTCCCAAATAAGGGTTTCAGTTGCAACAGGTCTTGTGATTATTGAGTTCAAAAGAGTCCTCTGGGCTATATCCAGGCACATCCACCTCATTAAGAAATCTAGATAGCTTGGTACTGCTTTCTATTAGAGAAGTTGCAAAATATAGCAAAAGATGTATTAGAGTTCTAAGATCTTAATTCAGGCTTCGTATAGTATTCAACTGATCTTATTCAAAATTGCAAATATATTGTATTTATATATAGTAAATTAAACAATTTCTTGGTTGAACTCAGCTCCACTCCTTAAATGAGATATACTCAGATAGGGTAAATGAACATTCTTCTATCTTAGATTAGCTTTTCTTAGTTTTAATTTAATACAGTCAGATAACTGGCTGGGAGATTATAGGGGCTTCCAAGTCGCTCTCCTGTGGATCCGAGCACAACTCCCACTGTCCTCTGTGTGAACAATGGAGTATATAGTGATAGTTGTATTACAGTCCCAAGACCTTAATCAGGGCTTCCCTGTGGTCTTCCACTGCTCCCAATCAAGATGTTAATAATACATAATTTATGTATGATAGGGTAGGTATTTTCTGGGTTATACACAGCCACAGTCCTTCTAATGAGATATACTCAAAATGTAGCACTTTCCCCTATCCTCAATTAAGCGAAGAATATACTTGCTGGAGGGCTGCAGTGGTTTCCAAACTTCTTTCTTCTAAAATCATCCACAACTTCCATTATACTGAGGTGCTTAAAGCAACTCAGCTTGCTCTCAGATGTCTAGATGTGGCCATTGTGAGGGGCTCCCCCCGATTTCCCTCCACAGCCCCTCCTTATAATTCCAGGTTTATAGCCAGATTGATTCTATTAATCTTCCCCAGACATAAAGAGAATAAGTACACTTATCTTGATGGTGGTATTTTTCCTTTATCTGTTTTGTTGCAGGGAAATTGGGACAGCTGGATAAACTTGTTTGCTTAGGAGGAATCTCACATGGCTTCTCCTCTCCGGATTCTCCACTTGTCAGGCTCATTTCTCCTGCAGCAGCCAAGAACAGCCAGCATTCTCACATATGCAGGAGCTCCTCCAGGACTCCGCTACCTCACACCTTCCCCCATCAGAGGGTGTTAGAGCAGCCATCCATTTCCAGGTAGCTCCCTCTTGGCGTTCTTAGGATGCAAATGCCGAAAGCCCCATCAGCTCGCCAAGCTGACCACTTCCTGAGCATGGTATCCCTGCCATTTTGTTATCAGAAAATTTATTTTATGTTCACCTCTTTCCAGTTTTAAGTAGTATTTGAGGATTTCTGGCTTCATGGCATTAAAAATGCTCAGAATAAGGCTGTGTGGCATAACTGGTGATGCCACACACTGACTCTTTCCTCTGGCCACATGCTTCAACTAATCTTCTTTCCCGGTTTATATTACCAATGAAAAGAGCATACACAGAAGTGGCACATGAAAAGAGCTGCTATTGAATAGATAATGGAGAACCAGAAGTGTTCCTCACTTTACAAACATAGCCTGTAATAGCACACGATTAACACAATTCTGTCTCCAATTTTGATTTTTTCTGCCCTGCCCCTCTTAACTATATGTTTTCTCTATATATCCATATACTATTTTCTCCATCTCTAAATCTATAGAGACCGATTCAATTGCGCTATCACAAGTTACCGTAGCCCGTAAGTGAGGTTTGCTATTCAATTGGCCGTCTTTTTGCATGCTCTAAATGGGTTACGGCCTTAAAAACGTTGTAATGGTTAAACCTGAAACTTACAGCCTCCCGATGCCTTTGATCTTTCATTTCTGCTATTCAATTGCTCCAATTCCTCAAGACCGCTAACGGTTTCACACCCGTAAATGGCAAATGAAGGAGAAAATCCTAAGGGTGCTAGAGAGGACCTGCAAGGGGGTTTACCCCCTGCTCGTAGCACTGTAAATGCAAATAAAAAATCAATACTGCATTGTAAATAATGGGGAAAACGATGAAAGACATTAGAATTAATTGCACAACACTCTAACACTCGCAAATCAGCTGTAAATAAAATTTATTTTTATGTTTCATTTCTGGGTTATATCGATCTCGGGAATCAATGAGTTAATACATATCAGACTACCCACATTTCCACATTTTCATAATTCTGTATTTTGCGGGTTTGCAAGTCTGATCGCATATTGGACCCCTGAACCTAATTGATTGACATCCATATTTTACTGCCGTAATAACAACAGTCTAATTTCCTATTGGCTGATTTGTTTACAGTCTTGCTTAATTGATCATGTTTCCGCCCTGAATTGCCAGTAACTTGCAACCTTGATAATTTGAATAGCTCCATCTGAGACAAACGGGAGCCCACAGCACACCTGACGACATACAGCCTGGATCCTGTGAGATGCGGGCTTGCAATTGAATCAGACCCATAATCTTCATCTCCCACTTTGTCTCACCCCTTGTATCTGTCTCCACATTTCTTCCTAGGTCTACACGCCTCCCCGTTTGCCCTCTCTTCTACGTCAACCCTCAACTTCAGTCTCTCAATTATCTTATTTATGCATTCTCTCATGTTTCTGTTCATACTGTCCCCTGTTTCTCACAGCATATTCAACTTCTATACAACACTATACCTCTCATTAGCACTAACTGGTTGTAATACTAAGAGTAATTAGATAAAGTGTGTGGAGAGGTGGGAGGTATAATAAGGGAGAATAAAATAAGTATTGAGATGATTAATTGTAGAAGATAAATAAACAATAAAAAGGGATTAATGGAATGGATTAAACAAGATAAACAATGGGATGAAATTAAATGAGATCTAATAAAAGTATGGAAAGTAAGAGGCAATTGAATGGTTGTGAAATGAAAGTAAGAATGTGTCTTGGCCAAAATGTATAACCCCTAAAATATAGTGCAGTGCATCAGTATATTTTTAGAAGGTGCTGTTTCAATAAAAAGGTGTGTGGAGATTTGCCAACTCCAATATATTTTTACTGGGTCAAAATATTTGCCAACTTTCTTCCTCCTGCTTTCTCTTGTCACAACTTTTTCTCTCCCATTCTCTCTTTAACCATTTTCAATCTATCACACCCTCCTTCCATCATCACTACTCCTACTACCAATATCTCTGTACTTTATCATTAACTTGATTTTTGAACTCTACCATCTCTCTTCCTTTCCCTCCATTTACTCTCAATCCAACCCGCTCTACCCAGGGTAAAAATATATGATGGGCCATCAGTTATGTAAAAGTTTGCTGAGAACTTGTGCCTCAGAATAAAACTGAAGATCTGTCCTAAAGCGAATTTTGTGGGAATTGTTCTTTTTTGTATCCCTTAGGTCAGTGCTTCTTTCATTTGTTCAATTGCAAAAAGGCGTGAATGATGATGCCATAATGTACATTATTCTATTCTACCTTTACTTTACAGCCTTCCTTCATTTTGTTTCCTGACAGACAGTTCATGATTTCAGTTTAACACTATTTGAATACAGATTAGGAAATTAGAGTCTGTTTAATGCTAATTGCTCCCCCAGCGTTCAGACAGTGTTAAACCAAAATCATGACTTGTCTGGTGGGTCCTGAGGAGAGGGTTAAGAACCACTGGCTTAATACACTTATCTTATCGTTATATTATCCCTGTATTTTGACTTTTAAAAAATAACTTGGCCTTGACACACTGCCATTTTATATAGCTTTCCCAAGCAACCCAAGCAGTTCTTCCTTTTTTCTGTAACTTATATAGGGTACAAAAACGAAGACTTCACCCGGTGAGTCCAATCAGCATGAACTACACTTGCCTCTTTCTCTCTACATTTTTCTCTGTCCACCCCCCACCCTTCTTTCACTCATTCTGTGCTCCCTTTTTCCTTCCATTTCCATTCAGTTTATTTTAAAAAACACCAAAAGTGATTAATTTCATACCATTTTCCTTGGATGAAAATGTGTGCCAGTGTAAGATGGTTGTCAGAAAACTGCAAGGTGAAAACATTTTAGACCAGAAGAGGGAGACTTCTGCTGCTCTGAACTATATAGATGTAGGTACATACTGTTCTGCACCATCCACCATCAACTTTGTATTGGAAATACATTTTCCAGTTTATGCAACAATATCAGCAATGCATTTTATTTTAAATGGGGACACAGCATAAAGAGCAGCAAACAAAACAAACTAAATAAATAAAGAAGGAATAAAGATTTAAGCCTTTGTTCTTTTGGGCCATATTTCTACAACCTTCTAAAGGTTGTGGGGGCTAAAATGTATGAAACAGGAAAAATCACAATCAAAATCATTACATAAAAAAACATTAGATTAAAATATAAAATAGAATACAGTAAAAAATAGAATTAAACCTGTACAAATACATAAGTGTTAAATGAATACATACCATCTTCATTCCAGCAGTGTTAAACATGTACATCCATCTTGATTGACTCCTTTATTAAAGGTCTTGATTCTCTCTTTGGCTCATTGACAGGCCACATACATCTTGAGCATGACACCTTAAGTTCTCTCTTCAAGCATATGAAAAAATAGTGTGATGTATAATATGCAATAAGTAGCTTGTATTCACCATTGCTAAGCAAATTTCGCTTAGCGGACATTTTTAGGGGGTCATTTAATCATGGCATTAAAGAAATAAAAAACTTTTAAATATGTTTTATTTTAATTGTTATTCTTTTTTTTCTATACATGTTCGGGTGCAGCAGGTGGTTGTAGGGGAGGAGGGGTTAGTGTACTAAAAAGTATAGCATTGCATAAAGAGAAACAGATTATACAGTAGTTGACGTCTTCCACATATCCACAGATCACTTGGGGAGAGATTACAGTCACCAACAGACAAAAGTTAGATACAGCCACTGTCTCCTTCCTACATGCTCGCAGGCAAGAAATAAGCAATGGAGAATTAAAGGATCTCAGTGTCCACCCTTTACCTCTCGTAAAAAGGTAGAGGGTAGAGATTATGATTATCTGCCACAATTCCCTCAGCCTTTGTAGTCAAAGAATGCATTAAAATGACTGCTGTAAATTTTAAATTGCTAAGAAATGTAATGGATGTTCCATATTTTTTTATTTTCCAGAGAATTGCTTTCCTTATAAAAGTACTGAGCATGAGTGAGTATTGAGTGAGAGCCCAAAGACTGACTATGTATGGCACCAATGGAAGTCCTTGTATGTCACTTCATGATGTACATTTGAACAATTGGATATCCCCAATACATTTCATATTGATCACTCTTCACATACTGATGTGAGCTACTGATAGACAAAAGGAAGAATATGTATATATACCAACACTGGTGCCCTAGATAAAGAAATAATGTAGAAACCTTCAAGCTTTTAAAATTGAATCCATGAAGTCAGCCAAGTTAGCCTTTCAGTAAATATACCATTTTACGCATCACGTACCATTTACAGGATCACATATTGGTGATAGGTGTGCAAGGCCTCTGGTGCCATATTGCTAAAATCTAGTTGCAAGACTCTGCTGTTTGGGAACTGCAGAAGCTACTAGTATTGATCATAAAAGAGTATCTCTTGTTCTCAGTCCAGCCCTTGATCAGACAGTGATCAACAGAAGAAGCTAAAGCTGAATTAGCAGGAACTTGGATGATGGTCCTGTTTATACTGAGTAGGCTTTATGATGTTCAGTGTGGACATTGTGATGCAAGAGGTGACTTTGTAGCTAAAACTGCTAGTCTATTTATTGTCTAAAGCATCTAAACCAGTGAGCAAAAACCATTAATGCAAATTTTCATTGAGTGAAGTTGCTAAATCACATTAGCTTCCCACTGGGAGCCAGACACATAGAGACTCAATTCTAAGCCCTCATCTCGCAGTATACAGGCCGTATGTCTGCAGGCCTGCTGCGGGCTTGAAAAAGTCCGCAAGTTAGGGTCCGAAAGCCAAAACTGTAAACCATGCACTTGTACGTAGCAGTTCAGGGCGGGAACATGATCAATTAAGCAAGGCCGTAACTATCCATTTAGAAACAGCTAATAGAAAATGAGACCGTTATCATTATGTCAGTAAAACATGGAGGTTACATGTCAATCAATTAGCGTTTAGAGGTCCGATATACGATGGGGCTTGCAAAACCGCAAAACACAAAATAATAAAAATGAATGCCAATACTGTTCTAGTCCATATGAGTGGCCTGATATGTATTAACTCATTGATTCCAAAGATCAATATAACCCCGGAAATGACATAAAATAAAATTATTTTTATTGCCGATTTGCTAGCTTGGAACTGTTGTGCAATTAATTCTAATGCCTTGCATCGCTTTCCCCGTCATTTACAGTGCAGTAGTGATTTTTTATTTGCTTTTACAGTGCTACGATCAGATGTTTAACCCCTTTGTGGTTCCTTTCTAGTACTCGTAGGATTTTCTTTTACTTTTGACGTTTACGGGTATGAAAACATTTGCGGGCTTGAGGAATTGTAGCAATTGAATAGCGTTTTGCGATTGTAACTCTTGCGGACTTGAAAGATCAAAGGCTTTGGGAGGCTGTAAGTTACAGGTTTAACAACCGCAAAGTTTTCCAGCCCCTAACACGTAAGCCGTTTTTGGCTTACAAAAACCCTCAATTGAATAGTAAATTAGCTTATGGGCTCCAGTAACTTACAATTGCTCAATTGAATCAAGCTTATAGATTTTGGAACATTTTGACACAGGTGCTACTAGAGTGAATGTGCTTCAAATTAACATTCATCTTTGCACTGCTACAGGTGAAGGGGTCAAGTCCTATGATGTTACAGTTATGTTTGGCTTATTTTATTCTTATGCTAAATACTGTAAATGTATGGAAAAAACGCAAGGTTGATCTGTTAACTCAAATATCTATCTTCCCTTCATCCTCTGATAAGTCTTTAAAGACAAGCAAATGGGGCAACTTTGTGTATTATCTTAGTTTTGTTCCTGGTGTCACTGCTTGAAAATTATGTCAAATTAAGTCAAATAACATAAACAAGCCACCTTCAGTTTTGAGACAAGCCTTACTCTATAGTTTTACCCTGGCTTATCTAGTTTTACATGTTCTGGGTTCCCAACAAGTTCATACCACTCACCCACACAGCAACCTCAATCTGAAAGAGACTGACTCAGCACTTATTTAGGTAATGTTGTGATCGGCTCTGCTTCCTCTAATGGGAGGCACTTCACTCTAGAATCTTTCCTCTACTTGGAGGTATTGCTCTCACAGCAACCCTACTTGATAATTTATCTCTAACTGGACCTATCCTGGTAAGAGGGCCAGACCAGGTACTCTATTGGGTTATACCTACCCTGAATGGAGCAAGGGATACAGTGATCCTGCTCATAACTATCCAACCAAGGTAAGTTTCCCTATCCTACCTCAAGATATTAAACTGTTCCGTCACCAACACCCAACTCACACACAAGGGGTGAGTCTGGAACTATCCCTTGGTAGATGATATGTCATTTCCAATCTACACATAGCAATCTGGCAATCCCTTGAATCACCTCATAGGCAAAAAGTGTCCTTTTTAATTTGTAGGGGACAGCCAAATTGTGGCACTACCTTTGCATTTTCTTTTGCTGTTGGGAAAGACCCGACCCATTTAGAGAACTGATCACAAATTTCAAGGAGATACTTAAAAGGGACTGCTAGGTGGCATATGGGTGATGGCAATTTGTAACTGCTGCATGGGACCTTCGGGAAGTGGTAAATGCTCATGCTGTAATTTCAGTCCTGTGTTTGGATTATTTTGTGCATATATCAAACAATATGATCATTGTTGTTGTACTAATGTCGAGTCATCTTTAATCAGAAATCGCTTACTCAAGTAAATCAGTGTATTTTTCTCAATTATGTGACCAATGCCATGAAAGTGTTCACTAAAAAAAAGGGGGGGGGGGGGTGCGACGGAGAAATACCATAGAAGTAGATCATTAACATACTGGAGGATGACAGAGCTCGAAGGTGGGTCCATGACTGAAGGGTAGCACAGACTGCAGCATAAAAGGCTGTGAGGGAGTCTCAAAAGCTCTGAGGCAAATTTGTCAATTGTTGGCCTTAAAACATAAATGCAAAAAGGAGCTGTGATGACAGAATTAACATCAGGAATAATAGGGGCCAGGGGTTCTACCAGATTAATAATAGCCCGGAGGTCTGAGTGAGGCACCAAGATTGTCGACCAGGTTTGGGGACAGGACTAATTGGGGTATTGTAAGATGAAGTAGTAGGAGCAATCACCCTTTTGCTAACAAATCCTGAACAATAGGTCAAGTACCCTCCTCTTTTCCTTTAGAGAGCGAGTATTGTTTAACATCCTCTTCTGGATCGTTACCTTGTTGTGGTGAAGGGCCTTGTGTACCTCAATGAAGCTGTGAGCTATACCATGTAGGGTCACCCAAGATGGGCAGGTCACAGTAGAGAGGTCAGACAAATTGTGGTCCACAGAAGAAGGAATTGACAACCCACTCCATTTGCCAAGATAACCCTATGGATAAGCAGGACCACAGACATAACAATAGTGTCACTGAAAGTTGGACACAACTGAACAACTGAACAACAACAATTGTTTAACATGGACAGGACAGATGCCTTGGCTTAGTTTGGCTCCATAGAGGGTACAGGAGATAAATCCTTGGTCAGTGCAGGAGGTGGACCACAAATTTAAAGTTAAGTGATGCAGAGAGGGAGGCAATCGGTCAAGCAAAGTGAATCAGGCTACATAGCAGGAAAGATTGCCGGAATATATTTGCGCATAGTCATTTACCTACTAGCCATTTTAACAACTGCTGCTTAGCAATTACCAAATAAACAGAATTAAGGGTGAGCCATACACCTTGGATAGTATTAGGAGTTCCTTCCGATAAATGACTGGGATCAAGAGGAAAACATTCCAAAGGATTACACAAACAAGTAGCAGAGAGGGGAACACAAATTTACATAAAGCATCAGGAGAACAAGAAGTAAGGCAGAGAGACAGAGAGATGGGGCCTCCTCATGGACAGAAAATTAAAACAAGATTCCTTAGGAGGATATAAACGGTAAGGAGAATCATAATTAATGCCCCCTGCCTCATCGACTAAGAGTTTAAGTTGTAGTTGGAAATCATTGCTTATAAGAATCTATATTTACTAGCGACTTGCCCATCAAAAAATGACGGTCAATAAAATTTTAATGTTGTGAAATTTGTTTGCAACACAAAATGAGTCACCTACATTTGTTCCCTTTTTTTTTTTTCTAAAAATAAAAACACATTATTTATTTTAACTTTTTATTTTTTTAACTTTCAACTTATATTTCACAAACATTAAACTTTGTAACATGCAACTTGTATCTGAAACATTCGTTCAACATTTTGTTAACAATACTAATACTTTTCAATACATATTTATCACTGAGTAACTGCGGACTATATTAACTTAGAGTAAGTAAATTGTTTTAACAATAACATGCTTTTTATCATTTGTAACATATTTGTTAAACTCTTGTTAAACTAAATTAGCATTGAATCCAGAGGAAGGCAAACAATAAAACCCCTCTATTGAAACTTGTCCAATTGTATCAAAGAGGAAAAAAAATGAATTCCTTCCTGACCCCATTAACTGGCAATCGGATTTCTCCCTGAATCAATACTTTGTCTTTAAATAATACATTTCCAATTATTCTTAAAATACTTAAACTTTATACTAACAATACATATTTGACTATACCACATATATATTGACCAAACTTTTTTCAAAATTCCAAAAACACATCTTTAACATCTGAAATTTTAACATCAAACCATAACATTTAACATAAACTTGAAAAAGTCAGTTAATTGTTTTGTGGGGCCAATCATGTAAATATAAAACTTTGAACCCATTCCAATCTGTTTAAGGATATTTTACTGTTTATTCTTTGGATGTTTTATGTGAAATGTTTTTTTTGTGCAATCATATTGAGTCCCATAAAATGTTGGCATTAAAATGAAACCATTGTCCTCTATCTTTCCAACACCTCATAGTAGACAATGTTTTTGGTGTAAACACATCCATTGTCCAATAAATGACCCTGAGTTTCGTTTTCTTCAACATGCACTTTAATTTCTTTTGGATTAGTGCACCTTGAAAAAGCCACATAGAGTTGTCCATGTGCAAAAACTGGTTTCTTTAAAAAATCCCAACTGACTTAAAAGTTTGTCCTTGGGATTTATTGATGGTCATAGCAAATGCCATGATAACTGGAAATTGTCTCCGTTGAAGGACAAAGGGCAAACCACTCTCACTTGGAGCTAAATCAATTCTTGGTATAAAAACTCGTTCACCTTTATGGGTACCAGTTATAATTTCTGCATGTATAAAATGATCTTTTAACTCATGCACAATTAATCGGGTCCCATTACAAAGTCCTTTTTTTGGATTCATATTTCGCAATATCATAACAATTGCGCCTTTTTTCAATTGTAAAATATGTGGGGGCATTCCAGATGGTGTTAACGAATTAATAAATTCGATACTAAAATTCGATTCACTGTCTTTATCATCTGACAGAATAGAATCTGCACTGTAATAATTATTTTGTGGTGCATTGATGTATTTTAAAATTTCGTTATTTACATTCAAGGCATTGATATTTTTTGATATTAATATTACTTTGTTTGCAATGTCTGTGTAATCCTCATTATTAAGAGTGTTTAGAAATATGGCTGATATGAGTGATTCATTGCAAATCATTTCTGATGGAATTTCAATGGTATCATTTGGTAAATGCTATATTTCTGGATGTTTTCCATCTCCGATTTTAATGAGCCAGTCATTGAATTCATTTTGGCCTTCAGATCTCATATTTAATTCTAATTTGAGATGTGTAAATATTTGCCACAGTTTACTGGTCTTGATACATGTTTCAATGATCTCTGTTCTATTTCCGTGTGGCACAACAGGTAATGTTTGCCTAAAATCGCCTCCTAACAGCATCACCTTTCCACCAAATGGCAACTTATTATCCATTACTTCTTTTAAGAATCTGTCAATACATTGCAGTGCATGACATGACATCATTGTTGCCTCATCTATGATAATTAGTTTAGTTAGTTTGAATTTTTTTGCTTGTATGGAATTGAGTCGAATATCTGACACTGATGTTTCCAAAATGGGAACTGGCAGCTTAAATCCACTATGCACAGTTCTACCACCATCTAACAAAAGTGCAGCAATTCCAGTTGTTGCAAATGGCATAGCTATCTGACCCTGTGATCGAATATAACTCATCAAACAATTGTACAGATAAGTTTTTCCTGATCCACCTGGTCGGTCTAGATAGAAATACCGGTCTTTGACTATTTCATCATCTGTAGCATTTGTGATGGCATGAAATGCTTCTAACTGTAAAGTATTTAAAGTTGACAGTTTTTCTTGGGTTTTTTGTTTTTGAAGCTCAGTGTCATAATCATCAAAATTGATGTCATCTATAAGTCCTGGATCAGGTAAATTAAAACTTGCACAATTTAATCCATGAGCCAACAATATTTCTTGGATTTCCATCAATGTTTTTAACAGAGCTATTGGTTCTCTGTAACGTTTCAAGAAATCTTCTGACATGTTTAATTTAAATGTTTCCCACAAAGTGAAAGCATCAGGTACATTGCAAAATATACAAATAAATGCAAATTGTTGTCTCATTTGCTTAGGCATTTGACATAGTGCTGCTTCTTCCAGACACCTCTCCCATTCTGTATCATCAGCTATGAAATTTTGATGTCTTGCAGCTAATAGGAATGTATCATAAACTATGTCATTCACTGTACGTAAATGCTCAAAACTCTGTGCACCGGGAACATGTAGCAGAAGTAATCTTATGCTGAAACGTTCAATATCCCTTGGACTGACGGTATAAATGCGTGGTATGATTTTATGAGTATCTCTTCTTCGTTGTCGCCATAGACCATTTACAAATACATAGTGATATGGTATCTCTATGTATAAAAATTGTCTGGCCTCCGTATCCTGACAGTTTAATTTAAACCACGCAGTAAGCGTAGTATCTCTGTCTTCACTTTGATATAATGCAGATCTTTCATTTCCTTGAGTAAAGCCAACCAACTGACTTTGAGTCAAATGTACAGCTAAACGATAGATAGCATGTGACTGATCATGCATCTCAAATTTCAAAAGGCGCCACATTGCTTCAGGAGCACTCACATACCGAGCATCTAAATAATTTGATAGTTCATCATGTAAAATTGGATTTTCGTTTTCATTTCCAACACCTTGTACAACAACAGTAGCTGCATCATATCCTTTGTATATATATTTATACACATACTTAATTGATTTAATTGAAGTGCAAGCTTCCACATTGATGTGTGCATTGTACTTAATGAGCAAATGTGGATTGTATGGAACGACAAATCTATTATCAACCCTTTGGCCACGGATAATAGCTGTTTGTCCTTGTGTTCTTTTATACAAAGGATATCCATCATAATTTGCATAAGTTTCCAGTTGAAATTGTTTTGGAAATTCTTTAGTACATTTTTTATTTTCCATACATGGTGAATTCGGATTCATTTCTCCACATGGGCCATGAATCATTCTATGTGTAACAATCTCCCAAAGTTTTTTATATTTTTCTTGGTCTGGCAATTGTGCACAAATTACTGAATCCACTCTCTCTGCAGTGTTCAACTTGTCTTTTTCCTGCAGTATTAAAAGTATGTGAGCATGTGGCAATCCCCTTTTTTGAAATTCAATGGTGTAAACAAAAGCCACACATTGTCCAAATAAGTGTGCTTTAGTGATATCATGAATTAATAAATTGAGTTTGATTTTAAATACTCTTGCCACTAAATCTGGTCGGTCAGAAGTAGTTTGTCCCAGATTCAAATTTTCCTTGATCTCTGGCCATTGTGGATTACACGTGAATGTAATAAATAAATCTGGTTTTCCAAATTTTGTAACAATAGCCATGGCATCATTATACCTTTCTCGCATATTGCGAGGAGATCCTTGGAAAGAGGATGGCAAAATAATTGCTCTTCCAGCTGGAATGTCTCTGTTGGAAGCTAAATCTGCCACATAATCCATTACTGTTCTACTCGTAATTTATTTTGTTGATATTTAATAAAATTTAGATTATTGGCTTCAACTTGTAAATATGAATCAATAATCCATTGTTGAGTGAGTTTGCTACATGTAAAATTGGATTAAAACAATCCCGGATAGCAGTTTGTGCCACTTTATATTCCAGCATGGAAATATTAGATCTAATACGAAGTTTAGTATTGGGATAACTTTCCAATTGTAATTTTGGTTCCCATCCTGGTTCCCCATTTGGAAAGAAAATGGGATATGTCATTGGATCTAAATTACAGCTTAATATATTAACGTTGATAAATGGTTGTTCTTCATTGCGTGGATATATTCTAATATCCCGCTGAAAAGGTGGTTCACCATCTTCATTTTTAAACACCATGGCAACCTTGTTTACAGTAGGTAAATTATATCTTCTTTGATCAGTGTTGCGATCTCTTTTTAACACCATATTGACTCTTGGTGTAGGCAATTGATGTCTTTGAGCATGTTCCTGTTGTTCTTTTTCAAGCTGTGCTAATTGTTTGTATGCTTGACTATATGGGTTTTTTTCCATAATTTTTTCAAGCTGTTCAAAGACTATGCGCAAACACTGTCTATTTTCTGGAAGTGTCATTCTTTGTTCCACAGCTTCCATCGTATCTAAGACATATAACTGTGCAAATTTCCTTTGCCGTCCTTCTTGTGGGTGTAAATGTGAAGTTCGGTGGTATATTTGACCTTGAACTCTGAAACAATAAGGACCATGTCCTGGTACATTTTCTGCTAATGTTGCACCCATTGAAGCAAATGAAATTGCACTGTTATAACTTATGTTTTGTTTGAAATTATTATAATTTGGAAATGTTGGATCACTCATAATGCATTCTAAATAATATGGAAATGGGTGTCTTACTGGAAGTTTCACCTTTCCTTTCTGACAGCAACTAATGAAATTTCCGTCAGTTGGTCTTTCCTTTATAAAATGATAGGCCCCACAAAACTGACAAACCACATTAAGTAACCCACAATAATGAGTATCTACTTGTACTGCAGTAGTAAACACATTATCATGCATTTCTTCAACATAAATATCAGACCCACTTTCTATATGTACATTTTTTTCTTGTGTTTCTACATTTAAGTCATTCTGCAAAATAGAGTCATTGGACAATGGCTCACAGAGATGTTTTTGTTTACTTTTACGTTTCTTGGAAGCCCCAACACACTCACTTGCGGCTTTCTTACTCATCTTTCTTTTATTTAAAAGTCTCTGTCCATCTTCTTCTCGCAAGCGTTGCGAAGTTTCCGGTGTCTGAGCATCTCTCCACCTTTGCTTCCTTTCCCTTGCCAATCTTCTTTTGCGTTCAATTTTGTCTTCTCCATTGTCCGCCATTTTAATCTGTAATTTTAAATAGAGATGTAATTATTGTTTGTTCTTTGTTTTATATACATTTTTTTTCCGATTTGTACTTTTAGATTAAAGTAGATGAATAAACTAATAAAACATTTTCAATTGTTGCACTTTAGTCTGAAAGAAATGAAACCATTTTTCAAAGTATTTTATTGACATATATGAAATCGGAAATAGCTGCACATATCCGTCTTTATATTACTAATCTTTCAATGACATTCCTTCTTGATTGAATTCACAGGATACCATCCTTTTTTTTGTGTTGTAAGCTTCTTTTTTTCTTTAAATATTATTATTACTTAGTACTGTCTTTTCAACTTTTTTAAAGTTTTAACTAAATTTTATAAATTAATGACTCAATAAGTACTATCCATTTTCAATCAATGTAAATTTTCACCAAATATATAATACATAGCCTTTTTCTATGCGTCACTACAAAATAACATTTTATACCTGTGAAGATGATGTTGATGTTGTTCAAAGGCTGCAAACGTCACACTGTCTGTTTATTCCCTTGCAGATCCGAATATACTGTAAAATCCAATAGATAATATTTTTAAACTTTTGCTTCATCAATATCATTAAATGAACATCAACAGACATATATTTGTCTACATTAAAAACATTATCTTTTTTAATATTTTGCCATAGTAATATAATTAAAATTCTATACCTGTCCAAATTATCCTTATGATGTTCAATTTGTGCAAACGTGACTATCTCTGGTCATTCACGTAGAATTCACTGCAATTATACAAAATAGTAAAATTAATGTATAATATGTTACTTCATCTGTATTAATCAATGAGTCTTAACATACCTATTTTTGCATAGATTAAAAACATGAAATAAATATATCAATAAATCAACATAAACACACATATGAAAGCATAGATTATAAACATACACTCAATATTACTGTTAGTCTATAAATAAGAATCAATGAATGTGTATTGATATTAAATTAATGTCTGACTAAATATAACATCAACACATAACCATGTTCCCTTTATTTTTTTTAGAGTGGTATACAAAATATATAAGAACTGAATTATTTAAATAATGTACATACATTAATAATTAATTAATCAACGTGTTCCATTTTTTATGCACATTCTTAAACGTTAACCTTTTTTAATATTAATGATTAGTAATGATACATTAGGAATGTTATTTACAATTCTTACCCACAGGTAATCACGACATATCCCAAAATAGTTCTTAAATTAATGTACATTAATAATTAATGAATCAATGTGTTCCTAATTAATTAATGTACATTATGAATGTTATTAACAATAGTTTCACACAGGTAATCACGACATATAACAAAATAATTGTTAAATTAATGTACATTAATAATTAATTAATAAATATGTTTTTTTGTATTGACATTCTTAATTTTGATATTAATAATTAATTAATTAATAATGTACATTATGAATGTTATTAACAATTGTTTCACACAGGTAAGCACAATATTATTTTAAATTTCTTATTTCTTATTTATTAATTAAGTACCAATCTATTAATTAATAATTATAAATAATAAGCACAATATTAATTTTCTATTAATTAAATTTCTTATCTATTATTTATTAAGTAAGTACCAATTTATTAATTAATAATTATAAATAATAAGCACAATATTAATTTTCTATTAATTAAATTTCTTATCTATTATTTATTAAGTAAGTACCAATTTATTAATTAAATAATTATAAATAATATATTTACCTTTTTTAATGTAATAATGCTGAAGCAGTATAGTGAAGAGCTAAGAATCTCTTGCGATTTCCCGGCATCAAAAAACATCCAGTCAGACTGTCATCACCTGAGGAGAAAGTGTGAGTCATGTGTGAAATGTGCCCTATATATAGGGTTTGTGCGCGAGACAAATGCATAGTTTTAGGCGGGAAAACCGCAGTTGCGCGAGCCAAATGCGTTGTTTTCGGCGGGAAATCCTATGTGGCGCGAGACAAAGGCGGGAAATCTGTGTTAATGCGTAAATCGGTAATATTGTTTCGTAAAATGTACTCGCTACTGTCTTTTTACTCATTGCGCGGTTAATCCGCATCCTTTATCTCGTTGTTTTTCAAACACATACGTCTGTGGCTGTGTTTTACGCAGTTCGTAGTAGTATAGCCTCGTTTTCATTTTTTTCAGCGGCCATTTTTTTCTCGCTTAGCCGATTTTCGATCTTTGTAACTCGGCTAAATCGATCTAAATTTCAGTTCCAACTCACTTCCAGACGTCCTGCCTGGTTCCCCATGCTGTAAGTGACCTTTGTTTTATTTTCTAGTGTGTATTTAGTGTTTTTTTTACTTTTTTTGTTCCTGCGGCGCTCATCGCTAAGTCATACGCACTACGCAACGCAGCATGACGACGTCTCGTAGTTAGACAATTATAATATGTGATTTCACTACCAGAATTACTTATTCTCTCTCTGCTTGAGTGCCTTATGCTCTTGGCTTTCTGTCTAGTTAGATTGCTGTTGTTTAATCGTTCAGTCGCTTCCGACTCTCCGTGACTCCATGGACCACAGCACGCCAGTTGCATCTCTCAGTCACTGCCCCTCTGAGCTCCATCAAGTTCATGTTCATTTCTTTAGTGACCTCACCACAGCACGCCAGGTGCATCTCTCAGTCACTGCCCCTCTTAGCACCATCAAGTTCATGTTCATTTCTTTAGTGACCTCATCTATCCATCTCCGCCTCTGTCGTCCCCTTCTTCTTGTGCCTTCAATCTTCAGTTAGATATACACACCCTAATAAAATAACACTTTCTTAAGCTGTTCTCTCTCATATTTAGTTATCCTTTTTCCTGAAATGTTTATTTCTATTTTTTTCTCCTTTTGTTTTTACTCCACTGTATGTCCTTGGAATAGCTAGGTTTTTCTAGAACAATACGACACACAAGAGAAGATAAAATAGTCTGTGTGTGTGACTTTTTGACCCTTATTTCAGAATAATTATGGCATGTAAGTAATCTGCAATAATATATCAGTTTTCTCATTGAACCAATTCTTTAGCAAACACTGAGTTCAGTTGTAGCCAAATTCTCTGAATTGCTGACTTAAATATTATTTTACATGAGTAGGGATCAAATCTGAATAAAACATTTATTAATAAATACTCAAAATGGCCAACAGCATATAAACATAACCTATGATATTCATCCAAAGGTGATCAGGCTCCAAATCATAATATTCATTAAAACAATTTATCAAACTGTCCGTCAGTCAGATTGGTATAATCTATGCATAGAAATGTTGTACTGGTATTAAAACATACTTATGAAAACTTAAAACAGAATCCACATTAAGACAAACACAGCAGAACATATAACTAGATAATTTTGAGCTCACAGAAATATACTTTAATAAAAAATGTAACAACCCAAGTTAGCTTTCGTCTAGCAGCACAGCTGGAGTGGCAAGAAAAAAATGTGACACAATGAAACTTTAACTTTAAAGGTATATCCTCAATATTTTTGCAACAAATTTATACAAGCTGGAAGGGCATATATAACAATACATATATAACAATACATAAAAGCTTACTAAACCACAGTGGAGAGGAAGTATGTTACCTCCTCGTACTCCCACATATCGTCTCTCTCCATTCCTCTTATGTTTATTAGGGGAGAGGAGTTGTATGAGGATGAATACTGGTAAAATTATGGTAAACTATTCGATTTAATCAAAATGCCCTTACATCCTCGCCATTGTCCTTATTTTGGTATGAGGACTACTTCCGGTCATTTTCTACCACTAGGTAGTTGTTTTGTATATATTTATGTTTTATGTTGTTTGTGTTCCCATCTCTGGTGGGAGGTTATGAGGGTCAGTGAGAGCATATTTAGGGCCTACAAATCACTCTATATTTATCGAGATTATGGGCTGTGTAGTATAAAAAATCTTTGAAGGGTGGGACAATTTCGAATGTTGGGAAATATTAAAAATGATAATCAAGTCCATATGCTGGGTTAATGTTAAAAGGAATAAAAATAATTCCACATAATGTAAATGGACTAAACTCACCAACTAAAAGGAAAATTGCCTTTATAAATTATAATTATATCAAAGCAGATATATTATGCCTTCAGGAGACTCACCTGAAGAAGGAATCTATTAAGTTTTTAAATGAAAACAATATTCCCTCAGCATACATTCAACTTTTAGAAGTAAATCTAAGGGAGTTTCTATTTTCTTTAATAGAAACCTAAAAGTTACGGAACTATTCTCAAAAATAGACCCTCTAGGAAGATTCATAATTTGGTCGGGGTATGTGAATAATTCTTTACTAACTGTTGCTAATGTATATTTGCCAAATACAAATCAGATTAGGTATTTAAAGACGTTCCTAAAAGATTTATATAAACTGAAGAGAGGGTGTCTTATTCTATGCGGAGATTTTAATTTGATTAGAGACTTAAAGATGGATAAACAGAGAGTCCATAAGATAAAATCGGAAGCCACAGAAATGAAAACTACTCTAGACTTCTCTAATATCACAAATGAATTTGAATTATATGACATTTGGCGTGTCTACCATCCTAATTGTAAAGACTATACATTTTTCTCGAATAAATACAAATCCATGTCACGGATAGACTATATATTTTCTGATGTACATACCCTAAAAATGATAGAGAAGTCAGATATTATCCTAACACCCTGGTCAGACCATAATATGAATAGTATCAACCTAGTGTTCTCTCGGGCTGTAAAAACAATAAATAGATGGAAAATTAATCCAATACTATTTAAAAATGCTGATAATTTAAAGGTAGTAAAAAAGGATACCCTAGAATTTTTTGAAACAAATAAAGACTCCGTGTCCTCTAGTAAGACACTCTGGTGTTCCTATAAAGCATATATTAGGGGTATCCTGATTTCTCGGATGGCAAATTTAAATAAGCAAAGGGGAAAACCCCTAAAAACTCTACATATTGAACTAGAGAAATTACACCAGCTTAATAAAAAATGCCCAAATACAGTTTTAGGTCATGAAATAATAAATGTAAATAACCAAATTAATCATATCCTACAAACTCAGGCAGAGAACCTTCTCTGGAGAGTACAACAATCGAAATTTCTATTTGGTAATAAAACTGGCAAAATCCTAGCAAATAGGTTAAAAGAACAACGTAATAATAACAGGATCACAAATTTATTAGATGACAAGGAAAGTGTTCATATGAAACCTGACAAAATCGGTGAGCTCTTTGGAGAGTTTTATGAGAAATTATATAATCTTGATAAGGACGTCAATTTTATAAAGCCAGATATGATAGATATTAATAACTTCCTAGACAAGATCAAATTCCCTAAGATCTCTGATCAAGAATTGATAGATCTAAACAGAGAAATATCGGATGAGGAAATTATTAAAGTAATAAATTCAGGTAAAACAAATAAAGCACCGGGACCAGATGGTTTTGACCACCTATTCTACAAGATTTTTCAGTCAGTACTTAAACCAGTTTTACATAGCTTATTCAATGAAATTAAACAATCAGGGCATATCCCGCTAGAAATGACTGAGACTAAAATAATAAATATTCTAAAAGAAGGGAAGAATCCTGAAGAATGTAGCAGTTACAGACCAATATCCTTAATAAATATAGATGTGAAACTATACTATACTAAAATTTTAGCAAATAGATTAAAAAATATTATGGTTAATCTGATTCATCCAGATCAGTCCGGGTTCATCCCTGGACGTCAGTCATCAGATAATTCAAGAAGACTTCTGAATTTATTATCATATATTAGGGATAAGGACATATCGGTAATGTTTTTATCACTAGATGCTGAAAAAGCCTTTGATAGAGTTAACTGGGAATTTTTACAGTGTGTACTATTGAGATTTGGTCTGGGGGATTTTGCTTCTATGTCTGTTAAAGCCCTCTATAGAAATTCTTTCTCACGAGTGGTTAATCCGGAATTTGAATCAAAACAATTTAGTATCAGGAATAGTACCCGTCAGGGATGCCCTATGTCCCCACTTTTATTTACACTATTTATGGAACCATATACAAAAAAAAGTGGGATAAATATATACAAGAAATATTATTTTATTAAATAGATGACAGCGGCGTTTATTAAAAACAGTGAGTATAAAAACATGGGTAAGAAGAGTAAAAAAGGGCAAATGTAAGGAATAGTAGAATACCCAAAGGCACTGGTATTGTGCAAAATTTAATCCTTAAGTAGGTGGGTATAACTATTCATACCTGGCGGGCGAGGAAAGGAAGTTGTAAATAAGTATCAGGGTATACAAACCCTATAGTGTCCTAAATAGTATACCTGTAAAGCACCCTTATGCCTAAATATATGTCCTCCAAGTGTCCAGAGGATGCATTAGAAATGGCAGTATATTGGCATAGACCTGAAGTATGGATACCTGAATGTCTTACTGATATTTCTATAGCATATAAATGAGGTACTAGAGGATTGTACCTAAAAAAGTCAAACTTGCCAAGAGGCTCAGCCTAAAGTACAGACAAGGTTGCCTTAACTAGTATATGTTAACCAGCGTGTGATCCAAACTATGTCTATACAGACTAGTTGGTATCTAACTGTAATATGGTACAAACAAGTACCTAAAGCTGTATAAAGAGGATTGAGGCTGTGCCCCGTTTCTAGGGGTTATGATAAGTAGTATCTGATACTAGCAGGCATACTATGTCACTACTATGTCACTAGCATGGCATAAGGGGCTTTATACTAGGCCGTTATAGGAGCAGTTTCGCGCTTCCTAAGGGAACTCGACCGCCAGGTTTGCAGCGCACATGCGCACGTCTGACGTGATGACGTGCGCAGCGTTGTTGCTAGGAGCCTGACGCGTTTCGACGTACCACGTCTTTGTCAAAGGAAAAGTTGTATAACGCTGTCTCCAAGAGCTTTATATAGGGAGCTGTCGCCTAGGCAACCTAAAAATAGTGAATATATTGCCCATAACGGGCCAAAACAGTCTAGATAGTCCATGTAATATATACAAGAGGCTGTAGAGATATATATACAAAGGCTGAAATAATGTGTGCACTTATGCACTTATTGATAACAATGTACAGATCATATGGATGAACTGAAAAAAGCTTATAATAGGCTAAATGGAAAAAAACTCAAATGTGCAATATGATAGCTACTATATCTATAAGGTGAAAGACTGCCAAAAATGACAGGTTAAAAGTTGGGAAGTGGGCAAAGAAATCCTTGTGTATGGACCATTGTATAAATGAGGAATAGGCTGACATGTGTGCACTTATGCACTTATTGATAACAATATACAGATCCTATGGGTGAACTGAAATAAGCTTATAATCGACTAAATGGAAAGAACACAAATGTGCAGTATGATAGCTACTGTGTCTATAGGGTGAGAGACTGCCAAAAATGACAGGTTAAAAATAGGAGCTAGTAAACTAATAATAAAGGAAAAAACATATGCTCTAAAATAAGTGCTGGCTAATATGACTGACGCCTATAACAGGTTATTAGTGTATCAAAAAGTCAGAGTCGTGAGTGCTGATGCACTAAGAGTCCAACCAAATGGGATGAACAAGAAAGGATATAAATATGTTCACTGGGGTGAATACACATATATGTGAAAAAGATGTGATTTATTAGGGGCTAAAAGTGTACATGTGTCTATGTGGCAATAAAAGGCCTAACATAGATAGACAAAGTAACAAATATCATAAGAGGAGAAAAGAGCCAGGTATTAGATGAAGGGTGTAAAGGTAAACCCCTCATTCAGTCCATAAGGTACTTGGGCCTTCAATTGATATATCCAGCGTGCCTCACATTGTAATAATTTTCTCTCCAGGTCTCCCTGTCTTGGGCCTATATGGACCTGGTCTATTGCACAAAAGGATAAAACTTCACTTCTATTGTTGTGACAATATTTGACATGGCGGGCAATTGGTGTGTCCAATGCATTCTTGATACTATAAATATGCTCGCCAATCCTGCGGCGCAACTGGCGCCTCGTTTTTCCTACATAGATCTTCCTGCAAATACAGGTGGCCACATAGATAACCGCTGTAGAACAACAGTTCATGAATTCTTTTATTTTAAATTTTTCCCCAGTTATAGGATGCTCATATACTTTTAGAGGTGTAACATACCTGCAAAATTTACATTTGCTGCATTTGAAACACCCTGTTAGGGGTTTTAACCAGGTCCCTGGTTTCTGTTCTTTAAAGGAACTATGGACCAATCTATCTTTCAGGTTTTTGCCCCTACGGTATGTAATGGAGGCCTTATGTGTCACAACATCTTTTAGATCTTCGTCACTCCTCAGAAGGTGCCAATGTCTGGATAGAATGTCTCTGACAACCTCAGAATCATAGCCAAAAGTCATAATACAGCGAGATAATTTACTTTCCTTATCTGTATTGCTGTTAAGGCCACTCAAGAGTTCAGATCTCTTGCAGTTAGAAGCATGGTTGAAAGCAGATTTGAGACATTTGTTTGAGTAACCTCTGTCTCTAAATCTAGTTCTTAATTTATCTGCCTCTAATTTGAACTCTGCATCAGAACTGCAGTTCCTCCTTATTCGGAGGTATTGGCCCCTTGGTATTCCCCTTTTTAGGGGTTCAAAATGTTGGCTATCCCAAGTCAACAGGGAGTTAGTGGCAGTATCCTTCCTATAAGTAGTAGTTGATATCTTACCTTCCTTATCTTTCGTTATTAACAGGTCTAAGAATGTAATGGAGGATAGATTTAACTCATAGGTGAATTTAAGGCCCAGATCATTGGTGTTGAGGCCAGACATAAATTGTTCAAATTCAGACTTAGTGCCTGTCCAGATCACTAACACATCATCAATATAGCGCCGCCATATTAATGCATGCTCTGAGAGTGAGGGTGTAGATTCTTGGAAAACAAATTTCTCCTCCCACCAACCCAGGAACAGATTAGCATAACTGGGAGCACATGGTGTCCCCATAGCTGTCCCTTTTTGCTGGTGGTACCATTTGTTGTTGTGTGTAAAATAGTTATGCTTCAACACAAATTCCAACAGTTCCAAGAGAAGTCCATTAAATTTCGTGTGAATGATACCTTTCATACTTAAAAAGTGACCAAGGGCCTCTATACCGTATTCATGCGGTATACTGCTGTACAAGGCCTCTACATCAATAGAGGCTAGCCATGCTGAGTTGGGTATATGAAGGTCATCCAACTGCTTTAAAATGTCATTTGTGTCTTTGACATAAGAGGGTAGACTCTCTACTAATTCTCTCACATAGTGGTCAATAAATATGCTGGCATTGTGGGACAGATTATCAGTGCCGGATACAATAGGCCTACCAGGGATAGGTGATTTCTTTTTATGAATTTTAGGGAGGGAGTAGAAAATCGAAATAGTAGGAAACTTAGGGTATAAGAATCTATAGGTTTGCTCATCAATAAGGTCTTCTTTCATTGCATTGTCCAGAATAGTTTTCAAGAGTATCTTATACTCATTAGTTGGATTTTTTTGAATCACCTTATATGTACTATTATCACCTAGAATTCTGTTACACATATCCCTGCATTCCTCGTTATTCATGATGACAATATTCCCGCCCTTATCGGCAGGCTTAATTTGTATCTCCTTGCACTTCTCCAATTCTTTTAATGCTAAGAATTCCTTATTAGTCAAATTGAATACCTTTTTCAGTTTGTGATATTCTATATTCTCAATCTCTAAGGTGGTCTGCTGAAGAAAGACCCAGATGTTAGCATAGTCTTTCATTCCTGGTGTAAAAGTACTTCTATTTTTCCAGGTTTTGGATTTGACTTTACTCATGGGATCAACTGGTTCATTCTCTTTTAACAAAGACAGCAAAGATTGTAAAGTTTCTATGTCTTCCTTTCCCACACCCAGATTCATACATTCTCTCTCCTCCTTTAGTTTATAGAATTTATGCAGTGCTAACTTGCGGGCGAAGAGGTTCAAATCTTTTATATGTGTGAATGTATCTGATCTGGATGTTGGGACAAAGTCAAACCTTTCTGTAAGACTGAGGTATGATGTATATTAAGGGGAAAATTGGACAAATTGACTATCTGTGGATTCATAGCTGGGAGGTTAGAGGGATTGGGAGTCAGGTATTCCTGTTTCCCTTGGATCTGAGTGTCCTCTCTGGCCCCTTCACAGGGATCCTGCCTCTCTCTAAAAAAGATTGTTGTTGTTCATTAAATCTAGGGTTCTCTCTAGTCTGAAGGTTTGCTCTTAGTTTGTAGTTTTCTCTTCTCTGAGGATAATTACCTCGTCTAGTCCTGGTGTTATAAGGGTGAAAATCGTCGTTATCAGAGTTCTCAAATTCTGAGGAGCTAATGTCAGAACTTCTTTGGTTGGCATTAAGTTTTGGGAATCTTCTAAAAATCCTGCCAGTTTTAAAATCAGTCTGATCCCTCCAAAATTTCTTTTGCTTGCGTTCTTTAATCTCTTTTTTAAACCTGTCTATATTGTCATTCAACCTTGTGCAGAACATATTATACTCAGATACTTCACTGAATTTACCAAAATCTTGTTGGTATAATGCCAACTTTGGTTTGGAACCACTAGCAATATACATACGACAGTGCAAGGATATTAGAGGTATTTGTATAGTTAAAGAAGAGTTCAAATATATGGCTTATGCAGATGATATTATAATAACCGTAACAAATCCGTTCTACGCCTGCCATAAACTTCAAGTAATAATTGAGGAGTTCGGGAGACTATCTTATTTTAAAATAAACCACTCAAAATCAGACACAATAACAAAAGGGATAACAGCCGAAACTAAAAATAAATTAAGGGAAGTCTTTTGTTTTAATTGGGACTCCAAATGTATAGTCCACCTTGGTATAAAATTTTCACTTAGAGTGGATACAATTCTTAAAGATAATATTAATGAGGTGATGAAGCGTATTAGACCCACACTAACGGTTTGGAGCCAATACAATCTCTCATGGTCTGCTAGAATTGCTTCAATTAATATGAATATTCTTCCCAAAATTACGTATTATATGCGATCCATACCCGATATTCTAGGCAATAGCTATCTGAAGTGTATTCAGGACCAATTAGATAAATTTCTATACTTATCAAAAAAACCGAGGATCCAGAAAAGTATAACTTATAAAAAATTTATTAAAGGGGGTTTAAACGCACCAAACTTAAAAGACATCCATCATAAGATAATCATGGCCCAACTCATTTGCTGGAATATCTCCAATGATAAGCCTAGATGGTTAATCTTAGAAGAAGCTCTCATGGAGGATCTTCCTATTCAACTATTGCTCTGGTTTCCTGCTTATACCAAAAATATATCTAGCAACCTCCCTAAAAATCTTCATGCTATGATAAAATTGTGGTATAAATCTAGACAAAAGATGCAATTTTTAAATATACCTTCAACTGCGGCTCCCCTTGAAATTTTAAAATCCAAGACATTATGTCCCACAATAAAGCTATTACTTGACCAGGGCTTTAGAAATATTTCCCATTTATATAATAACGGCAATTTCCTAACTTTACAAGCATTGCAGTTAAATCCGGAGTTAAAAAAACTAAACTGGTTAAATTATGCTAGTCTCAAGCAAAACCTGTTGGCAAGTGGTTTTATATTATCCGGGGTGAATACCCCGACCAAATTAGAAGAACTTATTTTAAAGGGAAATATGTCACATATCACATCAAAATGTGGTAGTATTATAGACGACCTCACTCCCTTTACTAAAAGCCCAGGGATTAAAGGTTGGGAAACGGATTTAGGGATTAATTTGGATGCTACTAGTTGGAGAGATATCCTTAGAACCACAAAAAAATCTTCCGTTAATGCATCGTATACAGAATTGTATTTTAAAATTATCCACAGATGGCACCTAACACCAGTTAAAATGGGGAAAATCAATCCAGAGGTAACTGATCGATGCTGGAAATTATGTGGCTCAAGTGGTACTGACTATCATATCTGGTGGGACTGTATTAAATTACAGAAGTGGTGGATAGACATCTCCCAACTAATATCTAAATTGCTTGATAAACAAATTTTACTGTCCCCCCAAGTAGCTATTCTGCATTTGAATATAGAGAAAATATCCCCCATAGACAGATTCTTGATATGCCACATTCTATTAGTGGCCAAATATCTTTTGGTAAAATACTGGAAACAACCTATGATTCCTACAATTCACGAATTACGTAATCTGGTTCATAAAAATAGAGAATTAATGCATAATCATTATGACACTTTCTCGATGGGCTCCGCCCAATATTTTAGTTGGTCGAAATGGGACGATTATATAGAGTGTATATAATGTCCGGGGCTTAGGAAGTCTCCCTATGAGCAATATTGCAGCTCTTTATTTATATTTATTTATTTATTTATTTATTTATTTTTATTTTTTTGTTTTTTTTACAGAGATGTTTTGAGTGTTTAGAGATTGAACAGCTAGGTAATGCTCTTAAACTGAAATTTGAAAAAAAAAAAAAATGGAGATTGTATTTGGTGCCCTAGTTAACTATTAAGGCACCCATGTTTTTGTTTATGTATGTTTTGTTTTGTAAGCCCTTGTTTGTTTTTTCTGTATGTTTTCTTTTTTGAAACACAATAAAAAAAATAAAAAAAAATATTATTTTACATGAGTAGGGATCAAATCTGAATAAAACATTTATTAATAAATACTCAAAATGGCCAACAGCATATAAACATAACCTATGATATTCATCCAAAGGTGATCAGGCTCCAAATCATAATATTCATTAAAACAATTTATCAAACTGTCCGTCAGTCAGATTGGTATAATCTATGCATAGAAATGTTGTACTGGTATTAAAACATACTTATGAAAACTTAAAACAGAATCCACATTAAGACAAACACAGCAGAACATATAACTAGATAATTTTGAGCTCACAGAAATATACTTTAATAAAAAATGTAACAACCCAAGTTAGCTTTCGTCTAGCAGCACAGCTGGAGTGGCAAGAAAAAAATGTGACACAATGAAACTTTAACTTTAAAGGTATATCCTCAATATTTTTGCAACAAATTTATACAAGCTGGAAGGGCATATATAACAATACATATATAACAATACATAAAAGCTTACTAAACCACAATTCCCTATTAGGTGAGTCTAAAACATTACCTGACCTGAATAACGGGGTGCTGTCCTTTTCTCATTTCTTTATTACTTTCTGCAATTCATTAAGACAACAAACTTTTTAGCATCTTACTTCAGATCAATTTCACATGCAAAAAGACCTCTAACCTTCCTAGCGGTAATCCCGAGCGTGGCTTGGGGTTAATTTTTAGTTTCTAAAGTGGTAACCTCGAGCGTGGTTACTGCAGGGAGTGCAGGAGCGGATCTGGAGAGGCCCAGTGCTGCTGAATTTGCCTGGGCCTCCTCAGCACACCATTCCTTCTCCTCCTTATCCTCCTCATCCTTCCCCCGTTATACTCCTCCTCCTCACTTCCCCCCTCTCCAATCACCTCCCTATCCTCTTTTCCCTCTCTCCTTACTGCTTACTAATATCCGATGAGCTGTATGAGCCGGCATATGCTAATGACGTGATGCGCATGTGACATCACGTCATTAGCATATGCCGATCCTGGTCACAGGCAGAAAATGTGCTGCAGGGGAGGGATTATCATGAGCAGTGCATCCAGTTTATCGGATCATGGTAAGCAGTTAGGAGAGAGGGGAAATGGGATAGGGAGGTGATTGGTGAGGGGGGAAGTGAGGAGGAGGAGGAGGAAGGGGGGAAGGAGGAGGGGAAAGGAAAGAGGAGGAGGATAAAGGGGGAAGGGAGGAGGAGGATAAGGGGGAAAGGGAGGAGGAGGATAAGGGGGAAAGGGAGGAGAAGGAGGATAAAGGGGGAAAGGGAGGAAAGGGAGGAGGACAGAGGGAAGGGGTAATGGTTCTCTGTAGGGGCTAGGGTGGGGGGTGTCCAGAATATAGAAAAAGTTTAAGTGTATATTTTAATTACAGTATCTCACAAAAGTGAGTACACCCCTCACATTTTTGTAAATATTTTATATAATATCTTTTCATGTCAGCACTGAAGAAATGACACTCTGCTACAATGTAAAGTTGTAGGTGTACAGCCTGTATAACAGTGTACATTTACTGTCCCCTCAAAATAGCTCAACACACAGCTATTCATTTCTAAACCAATGGCAACAAAAGTGAGTACACCCCTACGTTTAAATGTCCAAATTGGGCCTAAAGTGTCAATAAAGAGTCCCAGCACTGCCTAAACCCTCATAGGCATGGAGTTCACCATAGCTTTATAGGTTGCCACTGGAGTCCACATCACGGAGCTGGTGGATGTTAGAGACCTTGCACTCCCCCAGCTTCCATTTGAGGATGCCCCAAAGATGCTCAATAGGGTTTAGGTCTGGAGACATGCTTGACCAGCCCATCACATTTACCTTCAGCTTCTTTAGCAAGGCAGTGGTCGCCTTGGAAGTGTGTTTTGGGTCATTATCATGTTGGAATACTGCCCGGCGGCCCAGTCACTGAAGGTAGGAGATCATGCTCTGCTTCAGTATGTCACAGTACATGTTGGCTTTCATGGTTCCCTCAATGAACTGTAGCCCCCCAGGGCCAGCAGCACTCATGCAGGCCCAGACCATGACAATCCCAACACCATGCTTGACTATAGGCAAGACACACTTGTCTCCGTGATGTCATTATGGAGGAGTGGAAGAGGACTCTAGTGGCAACCTGTGAAGTGAACTCCATGCCCTTGAGGATTAAGGCAGTGCTAGAAAATAATGATGGCCACACAAAATATTGAAACTTTGGCCCAATTTGGACATTTCAACTTAGGGGTGTACTCACTTTTGTTGCCAACAGTTTAGACATTAATGGCTATGTGTTGAGTTATTTTGAGGGGGCAGTAAATGTACACTGTTCTACAGGCTGTACACTTACTAACTTACATTGTAGCAGAGCGTAATTTCTTCAGTGTTGTCACATGAAAAGATATAATACAATATTTACAAAAATGTGAGGGGTGTATTGACTTTTGTGAGATACTATATATATATATATATATATATATATATATATGCGAACATAGGCGACGTAGGCGGTATGATTATGTCAGTATTTTTGAATGTACCACTTTAAAATTCTAAATACTAACATAATGATACCACCAGGAGGGTTATAACTTGCTAATTGCTTTCTTCAGAACTAACTTCAATAGGGAATTTCCCTTTCTTTTGAGTTATGTGCTACTTACAAATGTCCATAAATAACACAACCCCTCTGGCCTTCTAACTTGCTAATAGCTCCTTAAAATTATACATGGACCCTAATTAAAGAGACATTGATTATTTATTCTGCAATCAGCTAACTTAGCCATTATTAAATATGTTGAATAGGAGAGGACCTCATTTTGAACCTTAAGGAACCCCATTTACCACATTAGTCTAATCTGAATATGTTCCTTTTCGCTTCCTGTCTTTTAGCCAGTTCTCCATGAGTAGATATTTACTGCAATGCCTGTATCCCTTAGTTTGCACAATAGTCTTCCAAGTGGCACTGTATCAAACACCTCTGCAAAATCCAAAAATACTACATTCACTGAGATGCCTTGATCCAAGTCCCTACTAACCTCCTCATAGAAACTAATTTGTTTGACATGACCTATCCCTTATAAATCCATGAGATATAAACCATTAGATATAATGGTTTGACTATTAGTGAACCCAGTTCCCTCAGTACCCTTGGATGTATTCCACCAGGACCTGGGGCTTTATTAACATTTATTTTTTCCAACCTCTTTTGGATTTCTTCCTGCTTTAACCAATTATTTGGTGAAGGTGGTGTAGCCCCATTTTGTACCTCCCTGTATACCAAAAAAATAACATATTGAGCTCATCTGCATTTCCCTGGTCACTAATTATCAGATGATCTGTTTCACATTGTAATGTTACTAAAGCTTCTTTACTGGCCTTCCTCCCATTAATATATTTAAAAAATATTTTAGGGTTAGTTTTACTCTCTATTGCAACTAACTTTAATTTTCGATTTTAGCTCTAATAGCTCTTTAGTCTAATAGCTCTTTTGCAAGTCTCTGTCCCGTCTTGTTTGTATAACTTAAATGCCTATTTTTTACTTGTATATCTTGATCTTTAAACCATTGTTAAGCCACATGGGATTTGATTAACTCCTTTTACTTTTATTCCCATGTGGAATAAGATGATAAGTATGTATATTTAGTAAGAATTTGAATATTGTCCATTTATGTTCAGTATTTTTACCTATCAGTTCTCTGTCCCAGTCTATACATTGTATTGCTGCCCTTAGACATTAAAAACTGACCTTTTAAAATTAGGAGTTTTTGTTGATCTCTTACAGTTTTGTCTTGTTTAATTAAATCTCAAATTAGACTGTGTTGTGATCACTGTTTCCCAGTGCTTGCCTTATTTCAACATGTGACACTATATAAATTTGTGATGACTAAATCCAAGATAACCTAATTTCTAGTAGGTTCTTGTATAACCTGGGCCAGATCTCTGAGTGTACTCAAGAACCTGCACCCCTTAGCAAATCCATCACGGCTATATAGATTGTACGCAAGTGAAACTCAAATCCCTCCTTAATGCACCACTTTTTTAGCCACGCATTAACCTCCCTAAGCTCCTTCTGTCTCCTTGGGCTAGCACGTGGCACTGGTAGCATCTTTGAAAATACTGCCTTGGAGGTTCTTGGCTTAAGCGTATTGCCTAGTGCTTTAAAAGCATTCTTTAGGATTCTCCATCTTCCACTAACTTTGTCATTGGTACCAATATGTAATAATCACTTATTTAATTTAAAAATTTCCCCAGTGCATTACACAAAAATAGCTGAAAACTTTATTGTACACTCAAAAACATGCTGAATAAAAAAACTCATTTACTAAACCCACCAGTATATATGGAACTGTATGCCAAAATAATTTGACAATACATTGTACATATCTTAGTGGAGAAAGGGTGAAGAAAATATGGTCAAGACCCCCACACCTGGGTTAGAGAAGTAGGAACTCTATGATCTCAGTGCATACCTCCTACCTCAGGGACTCTACCTCTATTCTGGCTATAGCCTTACTCCTCAATAGGATAATGGTAGTTTGCCACTTTACTCCATAGAAAAGGAAATTGTATTAATATTACTGATGAAAATACCCATATTATTACTTTCATACTTTCATATACTGGTGGGACTGAAAATGTTAAAAAAGGACTGTTAAAAACGTGAATACATTAATGACAATGAAACAAGAGTATTGCTGGCAGACAATAAATGATCAAATAGATCCAGTGTATCATTTATAGATACTTATAAGTCTTAATATTCAACTGGCTTAAAATCATATTTGAAAATAAAATACTTCTTCAATGCCCCATATACTCAATAATATCTCAGACTTAGCATATGGATGTATAGGGAAAATATGTTTGTATTACACCAACTTCTTATATGAAAAGCAATATTTTCTGCTACATTAGGCCATTTTTTAATTAGCTTTGATTAATTGTTGGCTTCAATTCAGTATACTTCCCAATTTCCGAATGGTTTGCTTTCTGAGATTTCAGTTTGCTAATATGTACCAAGAAAGAACAAGTATCTGATCTGTTGGGGTGTACAAAGTTGGTCTAGAAATACTTCCTCTTACATATTATATAGCAAATACAGCATTTTTTTTTAACTATCAAATTACATTACAAGCTGGGTCCATAAACTTCCACTGCTATACATTTATTTTCTTTTGCAGGTATAGAAATGTACCCAGTGTCGGCCACGGTCCTGCATCCTTAAAGGCACAGAGAAAATGTTTAACCTGTATTTCTCAGTTGCTTTGCACAAAAAAGAAAGCAAGCATAAGCAAATTCTATAACACCCACACCTATTTTGATAAGGAGGAGAAAGTATAGGAAATCTTACAACTAGGGACTCTAACCCTAAAAACAGTCAGGACTCTAGCCTCAAAAACTGGTTGGAGATTCTAACCCAAAAAACTAGATGACTTTAACCCAAAAAACTAGAGGACTCTAACCCCAAAAACTAGTCTGGGACTCTAACCCTTGCCAAAAAAGTGCTTCCCTTTTAAAATGATTATAAAACCCTGCAGAAGACAGAAAAACCAAAATGTCTATTCACCTCTCCTGGGCAGGAAACACACTGCCAGCGCTCTGGGGTTCCTTTCACCTACTCTTCCATGCAATGCCAATCTCCCTGAAACAAATACTCGGGAGACAAAGTGATTACAGGCAAAGGGGTAAAATCAAATTGTATAGATCATAATCCCACCTACTCATTGCATCATTTGGGATATGTGCAGAAACAAACAAAGGTCATAGGTAAATACAGATCATTGGGATACAAGCATTTTTAGCAATACGTACATTCCATTATAACTCATGAACCTTACATGGAAAGAAAAAGTATCAGATTAGAGATAGTGAAACAATTTTATAGTTACAAAAATAGAGTTTACTGCTACAGTGACCATCCCATAATAGTTATTTGTGCCAGGCATTTGACACAGCATAAAATTAACCCATTATTACATACCGACAGAATTGGTAATATGACTATAATATCAACAGCACATTCAACAGCCATTTCAACACTGGTACTAATTGAACATAACAACAGTCATGTTATTTTACACAATATAGATATATATTTATATATAGCGTGTGAGTTCAGTCTTGAGGAGGGATGTCATCTATCTAATGGCTGATAGCCAATGTGTAAATATTTTACTTACAATATTTGGTAGCACTGTTTGCAGATGATGTAAAAACCTTAATAGATGTTTAATGTGCCTGAAAAAGATAGAAAATTAGGTTGATCAGCAAGGGATATAATTAAAAACAAAATCGGGACTGAATCTTATCTTCTCAGTGACCATCAATTGTTGAAATGTGAAACATAACCGTTAGTATACACAGAGAAGAGGATTATGGACTATGTGATAGTGGATAGCCACATTGTTTCAAATTATCAAATCACGTTGGTCATGACTATCTACTCTGCTAACAAGCATGACTATTTAAACACATTGATGAATATAATAATAATAACAGTCTTGGGCCCATCTCCTCCTCTCGCACTTTCCTCAGAGCTTCCTCCTACCTCCTCTACCTAGCTTACTACTACTACATTCTCTCTGCATTTCTACTCCCCCCTCCTCTCATAACACCCTCATAATCCTTCTCTCCTCTCCTCCTTTAAGGACTGTTCCTGGCAGTTAATTAACCTTTTGGCATCTCCACTGTTTCCTATGACTGTTTCACAACCGGTATTTGTCTTTAATTGCATTTCAGGCTATATTTTGCAACATTGCTGTAAATCTCAACAGTCACTTTGTAATGATTAGAGCATTGTTTATGGATGTCGGCTGATCGCGATAATATCGAGAGTGAAATGCTTTGAACAGACTTGTAACATAAGGCAAAAATACTCCTGCAGCCAATTTTACGGTATAATGCAATTTATTTTGTTTAAATAGAATAGGGCTCTATACCATTCGCTCCATTTTAGGATTAACCTGGAATCTAGGTAGGATACTAAAGGGGGAATCCTAAAGGGCAGCATTTGAAGTTTATGTGGGAAGCATTATTGAATGTTTTTTTTATTAGAGGTTTCCAGAAGTTTAATAAACAAATTCCATACAAATTGTCCATGGTACTACTAAAAGTACAAAATCAATCAGAAAATGTATAAGAATGCATAAAAACTGTACAGAAATGCCTAGATACAAGATTGTATGGCTTATAAGCACAATTGTAACTGCTGATAAGAAGCAAGCACAACATCCTTCGTATTAGTCTTCAACAGTTTACCAAGACCTTCAAAGCTTTTAAGTGGTTTGTGGCGAAGAAACATTTCTGAACCACTGGCTTATACTGTATCATCTCACACTGAGTAGTGGCAAATGTTGCTTATTTATACAGAAAATGTTGGCACTACGTATATCGATAGACACTGTAGCATAGGAGGGAAGTTACAACAGCCCTATTTCCCGCGGAGGTAACACAATGCTTCCTTTAAGCAGTATTCCCGTAGTCTCATCACACGCCCAATGTCACACCCCGCTCCCTTATAATGCTGTGATGCTAGGAAGGCGCCTTTTTGGACCTAGACAGCAGCCCAGACATGCCGGCACATCCAGGTGAGCGGTTAACCCGCTTAGAGGCACTACCACATATTATAACACTGAACAACTTCCATAGCAAGGGCCAGCCTTTCTCCCCTTCAGGGATAGGAATTTTCCCATTCATAGGGATCGTTTGGGGCATAGCTAATGGTTAGCTTACCAGCCTTCCATAGCCACTCCTCCTATTATTAATAAGGAAATACAATATAGAAACTCACAGCAGACAGAGATCCCACTAGCCACCCACTGCACCTAACTATTAGTAGCATATAAGGCTGCAGTCTACAAAGCAAATAAAAAATAAAAGGCTTTATTTATCCACTCATTTACTATTTATTAACACGTTGCCAGCAAGCATTTATTTCAGGCACATTACATACCTAGTGCTATCCCTATGTTTGGGATTCTTTAGCAAGCCTGTTCTGGGTATATTGGTTTCCCACTACATGCAAATGATAATGTATGAAGATGTGTAGGGAGGAGATTACTTATAAACAGGCCCCATTCCTTTTTCTTTTCCCCTACCTCATTCCTGTCTTTCTATTCTCCATTCCCTTGTCAGGAACCCCTTGCAGGAGTTTAGGTAGTAAAAACACTCAGTACATAGTTGCTATGCTGACGAGTTATGGGGCATTACTATAGTACCCCTCAGTAATACTAGCCTCTTACAGTTTTATAAGCACACTATTGGGTCCCTTCAGAACATACCATAATGTAGGGAACAATTTAGCCGCTTCTCACTGGGGCATCTGCCTGGTACTAAAAAAACAGTTGTATATAATGAGCAGCATTTATAGCTGACGTTTTACAAAGTAGGGATATAATCAGTATGTATTCCTATATGTACAAATGTGCGTGTGTATATACTATTTGTGTTTATGTCTATTTGGGGTGTATATGTACCCCCTTTTTAACATGTACAATATTCTTACATGGTTTTACTAGTATATTACTATTACTATCTCCATTATTGCTGGTAGCATTATTATTTCTATTTTTTTTATTATTGTTATTGTATAGTATTAAACTTATTATTGATTTTAATTTGAAAATTTCAAATACCATTTCAATGTATCACCAACCCACGTGCAATATTTTGTACTATAATGTTCATTGCAGACCGCTCGTCTAGTTTTACACTGTCATCTATCATAATGATTGGAATTGTATATAGATGTTTTATATGTGTTTTCTACACAGACACATATCACTGATGAAGCTGTAACAAGAAAAAGCGAAAAGCATTTGATCTTTATATTTACATTTTACATAATAAACCTTTTTATAGTATACTTAATTTGGTCCTCTTTTTTTGCTTCTTGCACCGGTTCACCTCACAGCGTATCTTAGATACCCCTAGCCCTCACATTGCTATTTATAACTTGAATAGATACTGAGTTATTTGACTCACAGTACAATGAAGGACTGATGAGCAGAAGGGTTCATAGGGAACCATGAGAAACAGGACAGCGATTGGAGGATCCACTTTTGAATTACCACACATGTTCTGTTAATACCTTATACCTCTGAGGTCCTGCCAGGGGAGAGACCAACAGATTGAGCTGAATTTCACCTATACCTGAAATCATAGGAGTAATCTGCACCAGGAGATCCTTGCTCTTCCTCTCCCACCCCTCGATTTTCCAGAACTACAATTGTCACCAGAGCTACCAGTGTATTCTTGAGAAGCAGCAGATCGCTGCCAGCAGCCCCTGTATCCTCCACACCCGCCGAACATCTCCACCTTGTCTTCAAGAGCCTTTCATTCCGGATTGAGAGACTTTAAAGTTACAATTATAATTGTAACTTCACCTTTACATTCAGGCTAAACATTATTGGTCAAATGTGGTAATTGAGAGTTTTCTCCTCATACTCTACTAGCTACACATCGCTAGTGTTATTGGTAGATTTGTTTTTCTGGATTAGCCTTTATCATCATCTGGGTATTTATTGTAACAACACTTGGTAACTAAGAGCTTGGCCCTCTATATCTGGAAATTAAACATTTCCATTTCCCTATTAGCACTATATCGATAGAGTTGGAGGAAAGTATAGAATGAATTCTGTGGCACTGTCTTGTCTGAGATGGGATAATATTTTAGAAAACGGGAAAAGAAAACACAAATAAATATAGAGAAATTGTTCTCAGCACGTGACAAGGATCATATTGTAATTATCAGTGATAATATTGGATAGATAGATAGATATCTGTACTGTTTATGAATTCAAAGAAAATCTGTCATCTAAGGTCCTCATTTAAATGGGATTTGGCCAAATGAATAGGGCTCTATATAAGCACACAGCATATTTTTTTTACAGACGTTTTTAGTTGGTGAACTTCTATCCATAAGTAAGATCTTCACTAACTAAAAACTTCTGTAAAAAATGCTCTGTGCTTAGAGACCTATTCAATTGGCCAAATCACATTTGAATGAAGCCCTAAGCATCTATGATTTCAAAGTAAGACCCTCATTTATAGGATGAATTTGTTCACATGTATTTTTTTGTCACAGCTGAACCTTGTGCTCAAGGACTTGCCACTTCCCACAACTGTGTGTCACATCTAGTCCTATCACTTGTATCACGATTTCTCCTCCCATATTTATTACATCCTGACACTTGTTATAAGTAAATCTTACTGCAAAAGGGAAGTATTTAGGGCAGGAGATCGCAAAGGTGCAACACAAAACCCAAGTGAGGAACTGATTATTGGATAAAAGAGCATTGGGACATCCTGCAAGATGGACCTTGTACGGTGCACTCTGCTACTGCTGCTACTGTTCTCCTGTCAAGCTACTGGTTAGTGAATATCATTTATTGTATAGGTCTCGCCACAATTATCAAATTTTGTCCTCTTTATATTTAGTTGTGTTTATGCAATTTCTGATAATTATAGTGATAATTATACATGTATTTGTATCTGTCTATCTATTTGTCTACACACATTCACAGTAAAGGAAGGAATGTGAAAGCACTGTAGAGTTTATACTTATATGTGCATATAATTGCAGCAGCACAAGGGCTCTAAAGCTAATTATATCTCAGTACACAGAACAGGTACAGATTTTCCATGAGACAGATATATTTTTAATGAAATTCAAATTACAATTGTGAATTAAAATCCATGAAGTTTGCTTAATTTCTGGAAATATAACTTGTTTCCAAAAATTAAAAGTATTTGAGAAGTGAAAGGTGGAAATTATTTGAGTGCACTCTCGGATAAAAGTAATATTTAGGCTTTGCTGCAGTTGCTGCTAGCGCTACAGAATATGTTGGCACATTACAAATAAAGATAATCATAATAGTTAAAAATATCTGATTGTATACAGTATAAGAAAAGCTATTGTTAAACAACTTATCAATTGTTAGGTTCATTTTTTTCAACTATGTGAATGATTTGTATTTCTGACAGTTCTATAAGAATATATATATATATATATATATATATATATATATATATATATATATATATATCAAAAGGTCAGCTATAATATAAAAGGAAAAAGGACTTAAACTGACACTGTGAGGGTTGCAAATATGGTGTCATGTAAAACTATAGGTATATTGAATGCTAGTTAGAAATGTTATTTTCCTACAGTAAACAAACATTGAACTTTGCTATATTCCAGTCAGCCTTTTTGATCCACACACAAATAGAGATTATATTCATGTTTTAACTGGAGATCATTGCAGTAATTAATGGCAATTATCTCTTATTAACAATAGATTAGAAACTGTATCAGAAAGTCTGACTTCTGAAATGTACTCCAATTTTATTAAAACCTTTTGTAAAAGGGCTGGTAGAGTTTTAGTGACTTGTAGTCAGTAATTAACCTATTTATAGAGAATCCATAGTTGCCAGGAAGAATATATGTTTTGATACAACTACTCCAAAACTAAAGTATTACATAGATTGTCACTGTTGCAAACATAAGTGCAGTCAATAACATGAATATACTGCCAATAAAATTTCAAATAGTGTAAAATGTATGCTTAGGGCTGGGTTGGAAGGAATGTGACAATAGCTATTTTTTTCTAGATGTGTTTTCAATAATCCTTTGTACTCCCAAATATATATAATAGAGCCCAATGCTTCATGGGATGTGATGATGATGGATGGACATGTAATTTTGGCGTGGAGAAGCTATGTAGATTTCAGCAGAGTATAATACTCTTTTGTGAAATCAATTCATATGGTTGCAATATTGCTGAATGTGTTCATATCAGAAGTTCCCAAACTGTGGTCAGCAGATCACCAGTGGTGAACAAATTCCATACAAATTGTCCATGGTACAACTGGGAGTACAATCTGTACAATTGGAAACATTTTCAGAAAATTATAAAAAATGTAGAAAAACTGTACAGAAATGCCTAGATCCAAGATTGTATAGCTTATAAGTACAATTACAACTGTTACAAGTAGACGGTTATAACTGCTGTTAAGAAGAAAGCATAACATCATTATTATTAGTATTCAGTAGTCCACCAAGACCATAGTAAGCTTTTAAGTGGTTTGTGGGGAAGAAACATTTTGGAACCGCTGGTTTATGTCACACTGTCACTTATTGCTTTGTATTGATACAGAAAACATTGGCACAAAAAAAATAGGTTTTGAGGTAGGCATTGAATTCTTTTTCTAGCACTGTCTTGTCTCAAATGGGATAATATTTTAGAAAGAAAGAAAAGATAAATAAAAATAGCGAAACTGTGTGAGGGGTCATATTGTAATTTTCAGTGATATGATTGAATAGATAGATAGATAGATAGAAATGTGATCTTGAATATATAAATGTAAGACTCTTCTATCATCATTTTAAGATATCTCTGCTCTATATGAATTCATTGAAAATGGGATATCTTAGCATCTATGAATAAGGAAGGATTTGACAGTAAGACCCTCATTTATAGGATGAATTTGTTCACATGTATTTATTTTATCACAGTTGAACCTTGTACTCTAGGACAATGCTTAATGAGTGATTGTCACTTCCCTAATCTGTGTGTCACATCTAGTCCTATCATTTGCATCATGTGTTTTCCTCCCATATTTATCACATCCTGACCCATGTTATAAGTAAATATGTTATAAGTAAAGACAGGATTTGGCACAGGAGTTCAGTATGGTGTCACACAAGACCCACGTGAGGAACTGATTAATGGATGAAAGAGCATTGGGACATCCGGCAAGATGGACCTTGTACAGTGCACTCTGCTACTGCTGCTACTGTTCTCCTGTCAGGCTACTGGTTAGTGAATATCATTTATTATATATGTCTTGTCACAATTATCAGATTTTGTCCTATTTATGTTTAGTTGTCTTATGCAGTATCTGATAATTATAGACTAAATTTACTTGTACCTATCTATCTAGACACATACACAGTAAAGAATATGAAAGAGACTTGTAACTCAAAACAGGGCCCTTCATGTTCTGCTTGTTGTCATTATTGTATATTGTATATTTCCTTGTTCTTCTCCCCTGTACAGCGCTACGGAATACGTTGGCGCGATACAAAAAAAAGATAATAAAAAAAAAAAGTACTGCGCAGTTAATACTTATATGTGCTGTACATAGAATTGTAGCATCCCAATGCCTGTAGAGCGAAAAATATCTCAATACATGGAATAGGAGCAAATACAGATTTTCCACAGGCCAGGATTCAACTCATTTTGATATATTATTTAATTTTTTGTGAAAATCAAATTACAATTCTGAATTAAAATCCATGCTGATTGCATAAATTCTTCTGTGTTTAACTTGTTTCCCAAAAATTTAAATATTTGAGAAGCAAAAAGGCAGAAATTATTTGAGTGCACTCTTAGATAAAAGTAATGTTTAGGCATTGCTGCAGTTTAAACATATCTTATTGTATATAGTATAAGAAAAGCTATTGTTAAACAGCATATTAGTTGTTAAGTTAATGTTTTCAGTTATGTGAATGATCTGTATTTATGACAGTCCTATAAGATTTTTTGTTGTTGTAGAAATTGACATAATTGGCTATATATATATATATATATATATATATATATATATATATATATATATATATCACATATATAGTTGTGAGCGTACGGGTCGTTGCTCACGCTTGCGGGCTCGCGAAGCGAGCCGCGGCCCTCGCGTAGCGAGGTCACTGGGCAAGGGCCTCAGTTGCTGGCATGGAGCGCCGAAGGCGCTCCATGTCAGCAACTGAGGCCCCTTGCGAAGCGAGGGACTCAGTTGCTGGCGAGGTCACTGGGCAAGGGCCTCAAACCCTCGCAAACTTCACGTCGCTACTCAAAAAACACGACACACAAATTACGACACTCGCTAAATTTTACGAGGAACGCAAACAACCTACGAAACACGTTACCACACATTACGACCTCGCAAACATCGGACGCAACACGCCGACATACAAACATTTAAAACACAATACATACACACAGCACATACATAAAAACCTTACCTACACCAAGAGGGAGCACCCAGGACCTCAAAAATGCAACTTACACCTCGATTTTACTCGAAATAAAAGACTTTTGAGACTAAAAAAAAATCTAAGCGACAGAAAAAATGGCTGCCGAACAAAACGAAAACGAGGCTACAGCACTCTAAACTCGCAAAACACCACAACAAACTCGCAAAACACCAGAAGAAACTCGCAAAATGCCACAAACCACCTACGGATATTCATACCACACAGTGCACACATTCAGCATGCTTAAACAGCAGCTCCACACCACTAATGCTGCAGCAACATCAACACAGATTGCCAGCTCTTCATCACAATGCTTCAAAATAGGTACACTATATTCATTTACTAATTTAGCTACCTTACAATTTCATTGCCGTCATTTTTTGACGGGCAATTCGCTAGTCACATATATAGTTGTGAGCATACGAGCCGTTGCTCACGCTTGATGGCTCGCGTAGCGAGCCCGCTGGCCTCGCTTTGCGTTGGTCGCAGTTGCTGGCAAGGAGTGCCAAAGGCGCTCCTTGCCAGCAACTGCGACCCTCGCAAATGTACGTCGTAATGCAAAGAAAATACGAGACACATTACGACCCATTACAACCTCGCAAAAATCGGCCGCAACATGCGCACATGAAAACATGAAAAATACAACAAATACACACAACAAATACATAAAAAGCTTACTTACAGGAAGAGGGAGCATCCAGGACCTCGAAAACTAAAGTTACACCTCAATTTAAGTCAAATTAAAAGAGTTTGGACACTACAAAATTCTCTAAGCGAGAGAAAAAATAGTCGCCGAAAAAAAAGAAAACAAGGCTACAGCAGTCTAAAGACGCAAAACACCACCAAACACCTACGTATTTGCCAAAAAACACCTACGAGATTAAAAAACAAGGACGCAACCCACGCAACCCCAAAAACATTACAAACACAATAAATACAAACAACAAACACATGAAAAGGTTACTCACAGCAAGGAGGGGGGGCACTGAGGACATCTGCAAGTGAAGTTACACCTCCATTTAAGCAAACATTTCGGAGTTTAGAGACCCGAAAATCACCTAAGCGAGAGAAAAAATGGCCGCCGAACAAAACGAAAACGAGGCTAAACTTCCCTAAACACGCAAAACACCACCAAACAGCTACGGATATTCCGAAAAAGCCCACCAAACAGCTACAGATATTCCCGAAAAAGTCGCACGACATAGAAAACAAACGACGCTACATCAGCAACATTATATACACCAAACACCATTAGCTCACTTACAATTTCATTGCCGTCATTTTTTGACGGGCAATTCGCTAGTATATATATATATATATATATATATATATATATATATATATATACTAGGAAATTGCCTTTAAAAAACGAAAGGAGTAAAATTGTACGCCTGGCAATGCTGTTTGCCACACAATGCAAGGCTATGGGCCTCTGAGCACCTTTGGCGGGCTGCAAGTTTCCTGCTTTTGAATGATCACCTTCAGCGCTCCTTGCGAGCCCAACGATGAGCACTTTTGGTGCTCATTGCCAATCTCTCACCCTGTGTACTTTATAGGCGTTGCGCTTGAGTGTTACTGTCTTGTGTTGTGTTACTGCCTTGGGTTAAGTGTTACTGGCTTGCATTAAGTGTTACTGCTTAGGGCTCGTATTAATGTCCTATGGGCTAGTTTTACGTCCTTCTGGCTAGTTTTACGTGCTTCAGCCTCGTTTTCGCTGTGTTCCGTTTTTCGGCAACCATTTTGTTTCTCGCTTAGGTGATTTTCGATTGTGAAAAAATTGCAAATATGGCTCAAAGTAACTTATAACCTCACTCACAGGCTCCCTGCCTCTCCCACTGTGGTGTGTGTAAGTTAATTTGAGGCATATTTGTTGTTATTTTCAGGTGTTTAGATTTCCATGGTTCGGCCATTAAAGTTGGATTTTTGCAAGGTGCACAGTGCATGTTCGGGTTTTGGTCCTTTGTCGTATGGGTCGTAAGTCCTGCTGGCCTCGCGGTTACGGTCCGCAGCGGCTCACCTCGTGTTGCGAGGCTCGCAGTTGACTGCTCCCCTCGCTTCGCGAGGACCACCAAGTGCATGACCAACGTTTTTGGTCCACAACTATATATGTGATCAGTAGGTTTTTGATTATTGAATGCCAAAGCAAACAATATCAGTCAGATATAATATTAAAGGATAAATTACTTAAATTGAAACTGTGAAAATTCCAAATATGGTATAATGTAAAACTATAGGTATTCTAAATGCCATTTACAAATGTTATTTTCCTACAGTAAACAAACATTGACCGTGTAAATTTTACAGTAAGCTTTTCTGATCCACCCACAAACAGAGATTCTAATCTTAATTAGCGATCATTGCAGCAATTAATGGCAATTATCTGTTGTTATTATTATTATTATTATTATTATTATTATTATTATTAGAAACTTCATCAGAAAGGCAGAATTCTGAAATGTACTCCAGTTATATTAACTCAATTTGTAAAAGGGCTGGTAGAGTTTTACTGACTTGTAGTCAGTGATTAACCTATTTATAGAGAATCCATAGATACCAGGAAGAAGATATGGTTTGATACAACTACAATTAAACTAAAGTATGACATAGATTGTCACTGTTGTAAGCATAATTGCAGTCAATACCAGAAATACACTGTCAATACAATTTTAAATTGTGTAAAATGTATGCTAAGGCTGGGTTGGAAAAAATTTGACAATAACTCTTTTTTAAAAAGATGTTTTTCCAATATTCATTTGTACTCCCAAATCTATAAAATAGAGCCAAATGTTTGATAAGATGTGATGATGCTGGATGGACATGTACGTATAGAGTGGAGAAGCAATCTACCGTAGGTTTCAGCAGAGTATAATACTCTTTTGTGAAATCAATGATTCATAGGGTTGCAATATTGCAAATGTTGTGAGGGTCACATATTCTTTTAGAGGTGAAACATAAAGATTTATTGTGGAGTTGGTCACTAGATTGAAACTAAAGCTGGAATGTGTGTGAAAATACATGTGATTGAGAGCAAAGAGCTGGTGTAAAGTAGAAACAGTAGACAGGAACAAATGACATATAAAAAAAGAATATATATTGCTACTGTGTAAATATTACTATTAAAAGTGCAATTTAAATGCAATTTAATTTGGCTCCTTTTGTTCCATAACAAGAGAATTAAATGTTCCTCAACATAAGAAGGTTTTTCAGGATAAACGGAGAATCAAGGTTCTCACCCTGGCTATCTAATACTTGTTAGGAAGCAACATTACACTGCATGAGTACAGTTGTATCATTGTATTTATTTATATCTGAGAACAATTATGTTGACTCTTACTGCATGCCTCAATCGTATATTTCCATTGGGGATCTCAAAGAGAACCTGAGAGGGTTAAAACTGCTGGAAAATTGGATTGATGTTTTTTTATTTGTTGTAAGAAGCTAACTATTAGCCCTATACTATTTCCCAATATTGCAAATCACACTGTGTTTAAGAGCAAAGTAAATCTTCCTAACTATTCTATTCACATATGGCAAAATAATTGCAAGAGATTTGCCACAAGGGATTGTGGCAAGAGAAAGCAGCAAATACCAACAAACTTTCTATTGATTGTTGCATTGCCAAAATATTATAAATGACTCATTCCTCCAAACCTCGCTTAAATCAGAATTTACCGTGCACTAAGAAATTACGGCAGAAGCGTGAATGTGAAAAACTGAACAAATTGATTGATTAAAGAGACAGTACAGCACTCAAAAACTTAAGAAAAACCTGACCATTCGTGATCAAATTTCTCAGGATCTTGAATTCTTTTTCAAAACCAAGGTGAACCAAGAGGTAGGGAACAGATTGGTCTGGGTCACTCACAAGGCATATATAAGAGGCACTTGCATTAAAATAGCAGATAATTATAAAAAGCAACAAAAGTTAAAAGAAACAGAATTAACTAAAGAACTATGCAGATTAGAATTAATGAACCAAAGTAACCCCAATAACATTATTAGATAACAAATAGACAAAACCAGGACAGAATTAGACTTAATTCTTTCAGAACACAAAAGCCCTTAGGTGGACTCAACAGAAATTCTTTGATAAAGCCAATAAGCCTGGCTCCCTCCTGGCCAGAAAGTTAAAATCTAAAAACAGCACAATCAAAAATTAATCAAATAATAACTTTATCTGGGCAAATATTAGCCAGTCCTTAAAATCCAGGGTACCTTCTTAAATGTTATGAACAATGTTACACAGCATCAGCACAGGTATATCAATGTAAAATGCGAACTTTTCTAAATTCATGTGACCTTGAACTACATAATGCCAAAATCTCCCTAGAAGAGGTCATAACAACTATTCAAAAAAACTCAATTAAGTAAATCTCCAGACCCAGATGGGTTCACTAACTTATATCATAAAACAATTTTAGATATTCTAGCACCACACCTAGTCACATTATGTTATGCAATATTAAAAGTCCAGCAAACTCCATCCAAACTAAATTTGGCAGAAATCATTCTGTTTCCCAAAGAGGGCCAGGACATCTTGGAAACCAAAAATTATAGGCCAATATCTCTATTAAATAGTGATATAAAAATATTGGTGAAAATTATGGCCGAAAAGGATATCAACCTTTCTTTCAAAATTAATACACAATGACCAAGTAGGGTTCGTTCCATATAGAAAGGCGGGGGATAATATCAGAAAGGTATTGAATTTGATCCATCATACAAAAAAATCCAAAAAACAGGCTTGCCTTTTGGCATTAGATGTTGAAAAAGCCTTTGATTCTCTGGAATAGCCCTATCTCTATGCCTCTCCCACAAAAGTTGTTTTTAAAGGGCAATTTATACATTTGAAAAAAAAATATTAGAAACCTCTGAATGCCCTATTAAAGCTCCCGGGAGCGGTAAAGCCATCCATATACATATGAAGGGGAACCAGACAGGAGTACCCACTGTCACTCCTACTCTTTGCTATCACTATGGAACCCCTGGTGCCAGCGATTAGGGCAAATAAAGAGATTAAGGATATACAAATGGGTCAACATCAATTCAAAGTCTGCTTGTTCATAGATGACTTACTCTGCAATGTTTGGGACTCGTCCCACTCCATACTAACACTAATGCAAATTATAGATAATTTCGGCCATTTTTTGGGGCTTGAAATAAACCTGGAGAAAACAGAGGCCTAGCTATCGAAATCACAACCGCAGAGAAAGAATCCCTTAGTGATAAACATAAATTTAATTGCTCAACCAGACACATCAAATTTCTTGGAATAAATATAACTCCCAAAATAGGACCTATATAAGGCAAATTACACCCCTCTAGATAAATCTTTGGCAACAGATCTAAGTAGGTGGACAAAATTCTGTCTATCTTGGTTAGGGAGAATCGATACAATCAAAATGAATGTTCTATCCAGACTGTTGTATTTGTCTAGAACATTACCGATCCCGATAATAGTGAAAGAGTTAATGAATATCTAATGACATATATTTAGATTCACATGGCAACAAGGACCTTCACGAATCTCAAAGCAAATAATGCACAAACATAAAACATGGAGGGACTTGTCATGCCCAAACCTAAAAGTATACTTCAAAGTGGCCCAACTCATTTCTAGCAATAGCACACTCTACAACCCACCAACCAGAGTGAATTTTTATTGAGAATCATAGTATGCGGCCATACTAATGGGATACAGTTACCTGGTTGAGTGACCTCCCTGCCACCTTAAGAAACCCCTCAAACCCAGCATGATCAGACACACCATAACCTGCTGGAAATGGGAATGCTTACATGCCACAATGTTCCATACCTCCTCCCACCTGACCTCCATTCTAATCCATCCCCTCACTCCAAGAGACATGAGCATCACCTCTCAAAACTGGTGGAGGTCAAAGAAACTAGACAGGTTTGGCTCTTGGCTGATGAAATGCCAAATTCTCTCATTTGAGGAATTGAGCGATAAAGACGATCTACCACTGATCAGACACTATAATTATTGCATCCTACAGCACTTTGCACGCAATTATGAATTCAAGGGGTAAGCGTGAGCTAAATTGTTTTTCTAGACATTGCAGGGACTCACCTCTGACCAAAGGCATTATAGGCGAACTCTATAGCATATTTAATTCCCCTGCTACATCTATAAATAGAAATATATCAAAGACTGGGAATAGGATATGTCATTAATGTGGGAGTCAGAGAAATTAAAGGTCTCCTGGTCTAACATTTGTAGGGGTTCGCTCAGCCACAGTGTTCTCGAGACCTGCATAAAAGTCTTGCATAGGACCTGTATTACTGAAAAATTGGCCAAATGGAAAAATTTGGATAATCCGATCTGCTGTAGAGGCTGCCAACATGTACATTCCTACTTACCTGGGGAACCGGTCCTCAGGTGCAACAACTTTGGGGTAAAGTCACACAATTAGCCGCTGAGATATTTGATACCCCTATTAATCCAAACATAGAGATGTTCCTTTTGGGGCCCTCTCTTTCTCCCAAAATAGACTGTCTCAGTTTATAACACTTGCAGCGAAAATCCACATTGAAAGAAACTGGAAGTCTAGATTTCAGAACTTCCAAATAATTGAAAAGAAAATTAATTTCATTGCAATTAATAAAATAATTACACATTTGTTAGCAGGAACAAATTGGTGTGACGGATTGGCGGGGGATAAACTCCAGCTATATGCTGAAAAACGGATGTAGTACTTGCGGGGGGGGGGGGGGGGGGGTAAGAGGCGTGAGCGTGGGAAGGGAGAACTAGAGAAGGCATTTGAGGAGGTTGACTTGTCTAAGGAGTCTGGATCAGTCAATGACCAATTTGTTTTATGATGTTAGTTGAATTTTAGGTTATATAAATAATTAGGCTTCACCTACAGAAATATCATTTGATACGGTTACCAGTAACATATCATGCTTGCCCCACCCCAGCTTAAAAAGTGTTTGTGGTTGATACACCTGAGCATAACATATATCAGCTGTAATGCCAAACAAATTATTTAGTACACAAAAGGTTCATATTATCATGAAATACACATGGCCAGCAACAGATGCTGTAACCAATCAGCTATATAAATCCCCAACACAAGACAGGAAATAGTCATGTCCAGCATGGAGGTACATCACATGAGAGCATTGAATTTATATTTGTGATTGAGGTCCCTCAGAATGTATGCATTTGCACCACAATGTGGCAGGTGTGAGGTGTGAAATTGAGAATTGGATGAGGTGTGTCAGAGAGGAGAGGATGGGAGTGAATGTGTGTGAAAGTGGTCATGTCATCCATGCTGGTCCTGACACCAGGCAAATCATATAGCACAGGCAGAATTATGGTGGGGACCCGGGACGGGACAGAGCTCTACTGGCACTGGGACAAGGGAATATAGGGGCACAGGCTGACAGGGAGAATGGCATTGATGTGGATGTTTATCTTGAGGGGGGTCAAGGACAGCCAGAGGAGACAGCTAAAATAGATGGAGATGCTCACAAAGACATTGCTCAAGGGCAGGAAGGGCAGGGAAAGTGCTGGATCAGGGTCCACAAGGTCATGAGGTAGAGCATATCACCAGTGGTGAAAACATTTGATACAAATTGTCCATGGTACAACTGAAAGTACAAAATCAATTGGGAAAAAATGTTCAGAAAATGAATTAAAAAATGAATTAAAAAAATTGAAGGAAAGAACCCACTTCAGAGCAAAAGGAAAAGACAGAACACCTTGTCTTATGATTGAAGCCACGACAATATCAGGAAGATATTTTTGAAGGAACAAATATTTGATCTAATGAAATATACAAATGTGGCCTAGAAATAGTGCCTCTTACATATTATATGGCAAATACAGCATTTTAAAAAATGACATTAAGGGCTGGGACCGCAAGACTACACTGTTATAATGTTTTGGGTAAAATCTTCCTTTTCTTTTGCTGGCATAGAAATGTACCCAGTGTCAGCCCAAGTCCCTCGCCCTTAATACCTGTATTTCCCAGTTGTTTTGCATAAGAAAGACAGCAAGCATAAACAAATTCAGTCACACCTTCACCTATTTTTGATCACGAGGAGACGGTATAGAACAGGACTTTAACCCTACAACTAGGGACTTTAACTCTAAAAACAGTTGGGCACTCTAATGCCACAAACTGGTTGGAAACTCCAACCCCAGAACTAGGTGACTTTAACTTCAAACACTATGGGACTCTAACCTAAACAACTAGGAGCTTTTAACCCCAAAAACTAGTAGAGAAATATAATCCTAGACAAAAAAAGTGCTTCCTTTTTACAATGATTATAATACCCTGCAGATAGATGAGGACAGAAGAACAAAATGTCTACTCACCTCTCCGTAGGGTGCCCCATTTCTGACACCAGAACTCCTATAGCAGAAAACACACTGCCAGAGATGAGCAACCCCCGAGGGTCCTTTCACCTACTCTTTTGTGCAATGCCTCTCTCATCCTGATCCGATTTCTCTGGAAACTGTTGATTACAGCCAAAGTGGTAAATGTCTTGTTTATCGCATGCAAAGCTTAGCATAAATATCATAATCCTTTGTGTCTCATTCCCTCCCCTGTGCCTCTTTCCCCTCTTCCTCCCTTGTGTCTCTTTCCCCCTTCTTCCTCCCTTGTGTCTCTTTTCCCCTTCTCCCTCCCTTGTGTCTTCCTTTACAAGTATGCATGTCAATAAAGTTTGTTTTAAAACAAACAACGAATCATGACATGATGTATGTGCCCCTTTGGTCACCCTGTGAACTGTGCTGTCAGCTCACAGGAGCAGCTGGAGATCTGCACACAGTGAGTACAGGGATATTACACCCGAGTAGTGCAGTTGGGTCATATCAGGATCCCTGGAATTATCCTAAAGTACCCCACCCAGCACCGAGGAGAGGAGGTGGAAGGGGCTGAATGGCTCCATCATGCAGACACTGTATGACAACCCCCCTCAGAGCCTTACACAGCCCAGCTCACCTCCTCATACCGCTCCCATCCTTTGCTTGCCCCTGTATCTCTCCCCCTCTCCCTCCCATGTGTCACCTTTCCCCCTCTCCACTAACCTCCCTATCCCTCCTGCTGCTCTTCTCTCCCCAGCAGCGCGTCTTCTTGCTGTGGCCGAAACCGGCATATGCTAATGACATGACATCACATGTGAGTGATTATATGGAGGTTCACTGTTTAGATCAGACTCCTTATTTATTAAAGCCAAAGGGTTTCCTGGTGGTTGCTGGGAGTGATGTATGTGACAGCTGTAGCGTGTACTAAGTAAAACTGTATTTATTGCTAAGATCAGCTTTCCTATCCCTTTAAGTCAGTGACTGTCCCTTTAAGCAGTAGCTATGAGTCAGGCCTTTCTTCGTAATAGCGTGGCCCAGAATATAATGGAGGTGCACTGTTAAGATCAGCTCTCTGATTTTTTTCAAGCTAGTCAGCCTAATAGCAATTGCTATTGTAAGGTGTTTACCAGCAAAATATTGCTCCTTTATAAACAGCTACCATTATTACTGCACATTCTGGGAACATAGCAAACAAATGCTGTGATGAGACAATAACATGTGCTATATTTAAACAGATGGCATAGACTAGATCACTTATATGAATAAATAATTTTCAAGTGTCAATTAGTGATGTCCCGAACAGTTCACCCGCGGACTATTCGCAGCGATTGTTGCATGTTCACGTTCGCAGCGAACGCCGAACGCATGCGGTTTTCGGTCCGCCCCCTATTTTTTATTATTGAGGAAACTTTGACCCTGCACCTCACAGTCAGCAGACACATTGCAGCCAATCAGCAGCATACACTCCCTTCCAGAGCCTTCCATCTGAAGGACAGCATCCATTTTAGAATCATTCTGAAGCTACACTCGGTGAGAGAGGACATATATTGTAGCTGCTGCTAATTAAATAGGGAAATAGATAGCCAGGCTGTGTATTTAGCTTCCACTACAGACCTGAAGGACTCATCTGATATCTGCTGCAAGGACAGCAATCCAAAAAGCCCTTTTTAGGGCTAGAACATCATTTATTTTATTTTATTATTTTTTTCTGTGTAATCTAATTGCATATGCCTCCCTGCCAGCGTGTGTGTGTGACAGGCTAACACCTAACAGCTTCTATTGTGCTCAGTGAAATAAAACAACACTTTTTTGACTGTAATAGATTGAATAGCAATTGCCTGCCTACAGGCGTGTGTGTGAAGCCTATTGCATCTACTCTGCCAACTTTTGCCAGTGTACAGTGACACTCATATCTGGTGCAACCTAGTGTACAGTGACATAAAATAACACTTTTTTTACTGTAATCAATTGAATATCAGTTGCCTGCCTACAGGCGTGTGTGTGAGGCCTACAGCGCCTACTCTGCCAACTTTTGCCAGTGCACAGTGACACTCATATCTGGTGTCACAGTAGCTTGCACGCATAGTACCACTAATCGGAAAAAAAATGACAGGCAGGGGCCGTTGTGGTCGTGGTGCTGTGATTCCCTATGGCCCTAGAATAATGCCCAGTTTTCAGAGGCAATGTACCCTGAGCTTGAAAAGTTCTGAGGACATGGTTGACTAGCTAACATAGGACACCCAATCTTCTACAGCTTCCGCTCGGAACCTAGACGCACCATCCTCCTCCAGCTTAGCTTCGGGCACCTCTCCAGTTACCACTCGCCCGCCTGCCGCCACCACCAACACTAGCACCACAGCCGCTTCACTTGATCCGTCAGCAGAGTTATTTACACATCCGTTGCAAGAAATGAGTGATGCACAAACATTAGTGTCAGAGGATGTAGATAACAGGGATATGTCCCAGTCAGGCAGCATTACACACATGGACGTACGGTCTGATGATGATAATGATGTTGTAGCCGGTGCTGCTTCCTTTGTTGAGTTGTCAGATACAAGTGAAGCGGTTGATGATGACGATGCGTCCGTGGATGTAACGTGGGTGCCCGCTATAAGAAAAGAAGAACAGGAGGAAAGTTCAAATGGGGAGGCAGAGAGGAGGAGGAGACGAGTTGGAAGCAGGGGGAGGTCGTCGAAAGTAGCTAGTGGCACAGTCAGACAGCATGCATCAGCACCCAGGGTCAGCCAGACAGCACGCCAGTCAACGCATGCTGTTGCCACCACCAGAATGCCATCATTGCAGAGCTCAGCAGTGTGGCAATTTTTTCGTGTGTCTGCCTGTGACAACAGTGATGCCATTTGCAACCTGTGCGAAAAGAAACTGAGTCGTGGGAAGTCCAACACCCACCTAGGTACAACTTCTTTGCGAAGGCACATGATGTCACATCACAAACGCCTATGGGATCAACACATGAGTACAAGCAGCACACAAAGTCAAAGCCGCCATCCTCCTCCTGGTCCAGCATCTTCAGCCACGTCAACCACTGCTGCCCTGCCTGCCCCCTCTCAACCATCCGCCACTCCGTGTCTCGCCCTAAACAGTCCCTGCTCATCTGCCCACAGTCTGCTGTATGGCAAGGACATGTTTGAGCGTAAGAAGCCAATGTCACAAAGTCACCCCCTTGCCCGGCAACTGACAGCTGGCTTGTCTGAACTCTTAGACCGCCAGCTTTTACCATACAAGCTGGTGGAGTCTGAGGCATTCAAAAAATTTGTAGCTATTGGGACACCGCAGTGGAAGGTACCCGGACGAAATTTCTTTGCACAAAAGGCAATCCCGAACCTGTACTCGATTGTGCAAAAGGAAGTAATGGCATCTCTGGCACACAGTGTTGAGGCAAGGGTCCATCTGACCACTGATACCTGGTCTGCAAAGCATGGTCAGGGCAGTTATATCACCTACACTGCGCATTGGGTAAACCTGGTGACGGCTGCCAAGCATGGAATACATGGCTCTGCAGAGGAGTTGATGAAACCTCCATGACTTGCAGGCAGGCCTGCTGCCACCTCCTTTACTCCTCCTACTCCATCCTCTTCCACAACCTCCTCTGCTGAGTCCTCTTCTGCTGCTGCTATGCCTTGCTCCACATCAACAGCACCCCCCCAGCTCCACAGGTACTATTCCACATGTGTGTAATCTGATTGTACAACGCTTTGTGCATAAGCACCCAAGCTTACAGGACGTCCTGAAGCAGGCCAGGAAGGTGTGTGGCCATTTCAGGCATTGGCGCACTTTACAGATATCCAGTGGCGAAACAACATGACAGCGAGGCGCTTGATTTTAGACAGCCCAAAACGTTGGAATTCAACACTCCTAATGTTAGACCGCCTGCTCCAACAAGAAAAGGCCGTTAACGAGTATTTGTATGACCGGGGTGCTAGGACAGCCTCTGCGGAGCTGGGGATTTTTTTACCACGTTACTAGACGCTCATGCGCAATGCCTGTAGGCTTATGTGTCCTTTTGAGGAGGTGACAAACCTGGTCAGTAGCACCGAGGGCACCATCAGCAACATCATAACATTTGTTTTCTTCCTGGAGCGTGCCCTGCGAAGAGTGCTGGATCAGGCAGTAGATGAGCGTGACGAGGAAGAGAAAGAGTTGTGGTCACCATCACCACCAGAAACAGCCTTATCAGCATCGCTTGCTGGACCTGCGGCAACACTGGAAGAGGATTGTGAGGAAGAGGAGTCAGAGGAGGAATGTGGCTTTGAGGAGGAAGACCAACCACAACAGGCATCCCAGGGTGCTCGTTGTCACCTATCTGGTACCCGTGGTGTTGTACGTGGCTGGGGGGAAGAACATACCTTCAGTGAGATCACTAAGGACGAGGAACGGGACATGACTAGCTCGGCATCCAACCTTGTGCAAATGGGGTCTTTCATGCTGTCGTGCCTGTTGAGGGACCCTCGTATAAAAAGGATGAGGGAGAATGACCTGTACTGGGTGTCCACGCTACTAGACCCCCGGTATAAGCAGAAAGTGCCTGAAATGTTACCGAATTACCACAAGTCGGAAAGGATGCAGCACTTCCAAAATAAATTAAATAGTATGCTTTACACAGCGTTTAAAGGTGATGTCACAGCACAATGGCAATCTAACAGCGGAAGAGGTGAACATAATCCTCCTTCTCCCACGACCACGCCGGCAAGGAGAGGACGCTTTACAGACGTGTTGTTGATGGAGGACATACAGAGCTTTTTAAGTCCTATGCATCGCCACAGCCCTTCGGGGTCCACCCTCAGAGAACGACTCGACCGTCAGGTAACAGACTACCTCGCCATAACTATAGATATCGACACTATGAGGAGCGATGAACCCCTTGACTACTGGGTGTGCACGCTTGCCCTGTGGCCTGAGCTATCCCAATTTGCCATAGAACTTCTGTCCTGCCCCGCTTCAAGTGTCCTGTCAGAAAGGACCTTCGGTGCAGCAGGAGGTTTTGTCACTGATAAGAGAAGTCGCCTAGGTCAAAAAAGTCTACATTACCTCACCTTTATTAAGATGAATGAGGGATGGATCCTGAAGGGACTGACAGTGGGCGATACATTCGATTAAAAAAGGCCTGATAGATGAGCTGCCTTGAGCTAATAATGGTCCACATGCTGCTGTATTTTATCCCTAAATGCCGGATGACTTGCATGACTTATCCGCCACCAACTAGGGTTCAAGACGCAATGTTTTAGGGCACTTTCTGCCTGGCAAACTAACATCAATTTTTCTGGTCGCTGCAACAATACCTAATTTTTGCATTTAAATTCTTTTATTGTCAGAAGGTGTACAGCATGTAATGAAAAATAAAGCATTTTTGAACAGTCTTGCATAACAGTTGTGCAAAAATACATATTTACAATAAAGACATTTTGTGAAAGTTAGCTGGCTAGTCCTTCTTATTTTTACTTTTTAGGTTAATAGTTTTTCTTATTTTTTACTGTGATTGCAACTTAAGAGATACCTAAAACATGGTAAAACAGACAATAGTAAAGAGTATATCTGCAGGAAACACCAAAGTCCTATTAGCTATCATCCCTCCAGCAGTATTAGCTTATTATTTACAATATCTAACCTGGGCAATCACCCTTGGGTTACCCTAGGGCAGGCTTCAGTAAGCGACCTCTCCTTTCCTGGGATGATTTTGCCGCCGGTTGCTTCTGAAAGGTCTCCAGGGCTCCCCCACTCCGGTCCTTCCCCCAGTGTCGCTTCAACCAGGAACAAATGTTTTATATTTGTAAAGCGACCCAATGATCCCACTTGATAGAGGTTTATCTTTACAAATTTTGGAGAATCAATTTAAGACCGGTGTCCCCTGTTTCTGGGTCAGGGAGTGTGTGAAATGCCTCAGCCTACAGTAATTGTAATGTTCTGACAGTGGTAGCTCATGCTTGTCCCTCAGTTCCTCATAGGTGAGCATCTGGCCCTTTACTAACCAGTCTCCCAGTCTATCTAGTTTCCTTGACCTCCACCAGTGTTGTGATGTTGTGCTCATGTGTTTCGGGGCCTGAGGGTGGTCAAGAATTGGGGTCATTTGGGTGGATCCAGGGAACAAACCCGTGTGTTTCTTGGGCCATTTCCAGTATGATAGTGAGTGTCTGATTAGGGGGTTTGGTGAGTTGTTAAGGCTCTGAGGCAATTCTGATAGCCAAGCCACCTTGTCCCAGGTTAATGGCCTTAAAGTGTGGTTCTCTAAATACACCCAGGCCAGTTGATGACATATAGAATGTGCTATTGGGAGGAAAGATTGGTGACGTAACAGTTATTAAACTGATAGGAATAAATAGTACAACTGAACACACCACTCCTATCTGGTGGCACCTTAGATTGCACGTGCAGTGCCCCAAATTTGAAGTGGGAGGACCGACCAAGCCTCTTTTTCCATCTCCCTGTTCCAAAAATCCATGCCATATACACGTCCCCTGATAGGTGACATAACAGGTATCAAACTGATAGGAATAAATAGTACAACTTAATACACCACTCCTATCTGGTGGCACATTACATTGCACGTGCAGTGCCCCAAATTCGGAGTAGGAGGTCTGACCAAGCATCTTTTTCCATCTCCCTGTTCCAAAAATCCATGCCATATACACGTCCCCTGATAGGTGACGTAACAGGTATCAAACAGATAGGAATAAATAGTACAACTTAATACACCACTCCTATCTGGTGGCACATTACATTTGTGGATTACATTACTGTTTACAAGTGGATTTACCTTAAAAAGTAAAGGCTGATAAACTGCAGAGTGCACTAATTGTGCCCAGGTGAGAGGGGTGTGGCTTGACTGTTAATCTTGTATAAAAGGTTTGTGAGCTGGTTTGGGGCCTGTTTACAAGTGGATTTACCTTACAAGTAAAGGCTGATAAATTGCAGAGTGCACTAAGTGTGCCCAGGTGAGAGGGGTGTGGCTTGACTGTTAAACTTGTATAAAAGGTTTGTGAGCTGGTTTGGGTTCTGTTTACAAGTGGATTTACCTTAAAAAGTAAAGGCTAATAAACTGCAGAGTGCACTAATTGTGCCCAGGTGAGAGGGGTGTGGCTTGACTGTTAAACTTGTATAAAAGGTTTGTGAGCTGGTTTGGGGTCTGTTTACAAGTGGATTTACCTTAAAAAGTAAAGGCTGATAAACTGCAGAGTGCACTAATTGTGCCCAGATGAGAGGGGTGTGGCTTGACTGTTAAACTTGTATAAAAGGTTTGTGAGCTGGTTTGGGGTCTGTTTACAAGTGGATTTACCTTAAAAAGTAAAGGCTAATAAACTGCAGAGTGCACTAATTGTGCTCAGGTGAGAGGGGTGTGGCTTGACTGTTAAACTTGTATAAAAGGTTTGTGAGCTGGTTTGGGGTCTGTTTACAAGTGGATTTACCTTAAAAAGTAAAGGCTGATAAACTGCAGAGTGCACTAATTGTGCTCAGGTGAGAGGGGTGTGGCTTGACTGTTAAACTTGTATAAAAGGTTTGTGAGCTGGTTTGGGGTCTGTTTACAAGTGGATTTACCTTAAAAAGTAAAGGCTGATAAACTGCAGAGTGCACTAATTGTGCCCAGGTGAGAGGGGTGTGGCTTGACTGTTAAACTTGTATAAAAGGTTTGTGAGCTGGTTTGGGGCCTGTTTACAAGTGGATTTACCTTACAAGTAAAGGCTGATAAATTGCAGAGTGCACTAAGTGTGCCCAGGTGAGAGGGGTGTGGCTTGACTGTTAAACTAGGATAAAGGATTTGTAAGCTGGTTTGGGGCCTGTTTACAAGTGGATTTACCTTACAAGTAAAGGCTGATAAATTGCAGAGTGCACTAATTGTGCCCAGGCGAGAAGGCAGAAGTTAATAGAAACCGGAGAAGGGGAACTTGTGAGCTTGTGAACATTTTCAGTATCAAGTGCAATTCTAGTAAAAGCCTGGGAGTTTAAATAAAAGGAGGGCCTTCAAAGAAAAGGGAGGGCAGATTTATAGTGCAAAGGAGGAAAACTTTATATAAATATATTATATTATATTCTTTATGTTTCCCACTGAAATTTCGTAGACAATAATAATAATTATGAGTCAGTCCAGTGAAAACCTTATTCAGTGTACATCCTGTCAAATGTATGCACTACTGGAACAGATGATCCAGGGTCCATACCTCTGTGACAGGTGTGAGCATGTTGCCTCTTTGGAAGCTCAAATTGAAGATCTGGAGAGGAGAATTGCAGCACTTAGTGATATTGCTCCACTGGAAAGGGAGTTGGTGCTCACGGAGCACAGTTTAGCTGGGCCTAGTATGGAGGGAGGAGCTGGGGCTAGTGAGGATGGCCAGGGAGGTAGCTGGGTTACAGTTAGAAGGGGAATCAGAGGGTACAGGAGGAGGCAGGCCAGTTCTGAGTTGGCAAACAACAACAGATTTGCCAGATTGAGTGAAACTGTTGGCGATGTCCATTCGGGAATGGCAATGCCAGATAGAGCTGTTCCCTCTAACAACCGGGCGAACAGCTCTACTGGAGAAGAGGGAGGGCAGAATAGGCAGAGCAACAGACATGTTTTGGTGGTAGGGGACTCTATTATTAGGAAGGTAGACAGGGTAATTTGTCACCCAGATCCCAGCAATCGAACAGTTTGCTGTCTCCCGGGTGCTCGGGTTCGGCATGTTGTGGATCGGGTGGATAAATTATTGGGAGGGGCTGGTAATGAACCGGCGGTCTTGGTACACATTGGTACCAATGACAAAGTTAGTGGAAGATGGAGCGTCCTAAAGAATGATTTTAGAGAATTAGGGAATAAGCTTAAAGCAAGGACCTCCAAGGTAGTATTTTCTGAGATACTACCAGTGCCACGTGCTAGCCCAGGGAGGCAGAAGGAGCTTAGGGAGGTTAATGCGTGGCTAAAAAAGTGGTGCAGTGCAGAGGGTTTTGGGTTTTTAGAGCACTGGGCTGACTTCTCACTTGGGTACAATCTCTATAGCAGGGATGGATTGCACCTTAATGATGAGGGCGCTTTTGTGCTAGGGAATAGGATGGTAGAACGGCTGGGGGAGTTTTTAAACTTGTAGGTGGGGGGGAGGGACTATATAGAAGTATTGGGGTAAATAGGGTAGAGAGGGAAAGGGATGAATTATTTACCCATGGGGGAGGAGAAGGGGGGAGGGTTACAATAGAAAGTAGGGAGATATTAATAGGGGCCTCAAATACAGTGGCAGGCACTTCACATCAGCAGAGCCATAGCAACATAAAGTGTATGATTGCAAACGCAAGAAGTTTGCCTGGGAAAATGGATGAGCTAGAAATATTAGCAGTACAAGAAAAATGGGGCTTAATAGGCATTACGGAAACATGGTGGGATGAATCTCATGACTGGACTGTTTATCTGGATGGTTATAACCTATTTAGGAAAGATAGGGGAAATGGTAAAAGAGGAGGAGGGATCTGTCTTTATGTTAAGCCTGAATTTAAGCCTATAGTTAGAGAAGATATTTATGCTGGCACTAACGGCATCATTGAATCCTTGTGGGTTGAGCTAAATAGTGGAGGAGCTAATTCTAAATGCATATTGGTGGGAGTATGCTATAAACCCCCAAATATAGCTGAAAGTGAGGAAATACAATTATTGTTACAGATTGGAAATGCAGCTAAGCATGGGCAAGTTCTAATAATGGGAGACTTTAATTACCCTGATATAAACTGGATAAACGAGACCAGCAGCTCAGCTAAGGGAAGCAGGTTCTTGAGTACACTCAGGGATCATTATCTAGCCCAGGTAATACAAGAACCTACTAGAAATGGGGCCATCTTGGATTTAGTCATCACAAGTAATATTGATATAATATCAAATGTAAACATAGGGGAACCCTTGGGGAACAGTGATCACAACACAGTCTCATTTGAGATTGAATACAAAAAACAAAGTTGTAAGGGGCCAACAAAAACTCTAAAATTTAAAAGGGCTAACTTTTTATGGGCTACGGGCAGCAATACAACATATAGACTGGGACAAAGAACTTACAGGGAAGAATACTGAAAATAAATGGACAACATTCAAATCCTTACTAAATAAACATACTCATCAGCATGTACCATGTGGAAATAAAATAAATAGGAGTAAATCACATCCCATGTGGCTTAACAATGACTTAAAGATCATGATGAGGAAAAAGAAATATGCATTTAAATTATACAAGAAGGAGGGAACAGAGGCATCTTTATGTGACTATAAGGAAATCAACAAGGCTTGCAAAAGGGCTATTAGACTGGCTAAAATAGAAAATGAGAAGTCAGTTGCAATGGAAAGTAAGACTAACCCTAAAATATTTTATAAATATATTAATGGGAAGAAGGCCAGGAAGGAATCGATAGGACCATTACAATGTGACACAGGCCATCTGATAATTAGTGACCAGGAAAAGGCAGATGAGCTAAATAGGTTCTTTTCGTCGGTTTACACAAGGGAGGTACCAGTGGTTGGGACACCGCAACATAATGGGGCTACACTACCTTTACTAAATAATTGGTTAACGCAGGAAGAAATACAAAAGAGGTTGGAGAAAATAAATGTTAATAAAGCCCCAGGTCCTGATGGAATACATCCAAGGGTACTGAGGGAGCTGGGTTCTGTAATAGCCAAACCATTATATCTAATCTTTAAAGACTCGCTCACTACAGGGTCTCTACCAGATGACTGGAGAAAAGCAGAGGTGATACCTATATTTAAGAAGGGATCTAGAGCAAATCCGGGGAATTATAGACCAGTGAGCCTCACTTCTGTAGTTGGGAAGCTTTTAGAAGGGTTAATAAGGGACAGAATACAAGAATATGTCTATTTGAACAGGATCATAGGTAGCAGTCAACATGGATTTATGAAGGAAAGGTCGTGTCAGACCAATCTAATTAGTTTTTATGAGGAGGTTAGTAGGAACTTGGATCAGGGCAACTCAGTGGATGTAGTCTTTTTAGATTTTTCAAAGGCATTTGATACAGTGCCACATGGAAGACTAGTGAGCAAACTAAGGGATACAGGAATTGCAGTAAATATCTGCTCATGGATCGAGAGCTGGCTAAAAGACAGGAAGCAAAGGGTTGTTGTAAATGGAACATACTCCGATTGGTCTAATGTGATAAGTGGGGTTCCTCAGGGCTCAGTATTGGGTCCTCTCCTTTTTAACATATTTAATAATGACATTGAAGTAGGACTCGAATGTAGTGTCTCCATTTTTGCTGATGACACTAAGTTGTGCAAGGTAATAAAATCAGATAATGATGTACTTTCCCTACAAAAGGATTTGCATAAATTAGAGAAATGGGCGGCTAAATGGCAGATGAGATTTAATACAAATAAATGTAAGGTTATGCATTTGGGAAGGAACAATAGCCAAGCAATCTATAATCTTAATGGAGCAAATCTAGGGGTATCAGATATTGAAAGGGATTTGGGAGTACTAGTGGACAACCACTTAGGTAACAGCGCTCAAAGCCAAGCAGTGGCTGCAAAGGCAAATAAAATATTAGCATGTATTAGGAAGGGTATAGAAGCCAGGGAAGAAGATATAATTCTGCCACTATACAAATCTCTAGTACGCCCTCATTTGGAATATGGAGTACAATTTTGGGCACCACCTCACAAAAAAGACATTTTAGAGCTGGAAAAAGTACAGAGAAGGGCTACAAAACTAATAAGGGGAATGGAGGGGCTAAGTTATGAAGAAAGACTAGCAAAATTAAACTTATTTTCGCTAGAAAAAAGGCGTCTACATACATCCAGGGTCAATATAAGGCTTTGTCAAGGGAACTTTTTGTAGCAAGAAATTTTCAACTGACAAGAGGACATCCGTTGAGGTTAGAGGAAAAAAGATTTCACCTTAAACAAAGAAAAGGGTTCTTCACAGTTAGGGTGGTTAAACTGTGGAATTCTCTACCAAAGGAGGTGGTGACAGCGAATTCGATAGACAACTTCAAAAAGGGGTTAGATATATTTCTGAATAAAGAGGGCATTCAAGGCTATCCTAGATAACTAGCAAGGAATATTGATCCAGGGAGAAATTTGATCGCCAGTTTCTGGGGTCAGGAAGGAATTTTGCTTTTTTTTCCCCTTATGACACAATTGGCAAAGTTTCAATGGTTTTTTTTTTATGTTTGCCTTCCTCTGGATCAATTAACAATAATTAACAATTAACAATAATAATAAATAGTCCAAATTAAAAAGATCAATAGAGATCTAAAAAGGTTGAACTTGATGGACTAACTCTTTATTCATTCTCCAATACTATACTATTAATAATTATTTAATCAATAATTTAATTAATAACTAATCCGCATATTGCAGATCAGAGGAGATCTTAACAGGTTGAACTTGATGGACTGAAAGTCTTTTTTCAACCTTAATTACTATGTAACTATGTAACTATGTACATTGCACGTGCAGTGCCCCAAATTCGAAGTAGGAGGTCCGACCAAGCATCTTTTTCCATCTCCCTGTTCCAAAAATCAATGCCATATACACGTCCCCTAATAGTGGACATAACAGGGATTAAACTGATAGGAATAGTACTACTTAACAGTACAGACCTTATAATAACGCAGACAGAGGCAACTCAGAGAGAGGAGTCTGAAGAAGAGGAGTCAGAGGAGGAAGGTGGCTCTGAGGAGGTGGAAGACCAAACACAGCAGGCGTTCCAGGGGGCTTGTTGTCACCTTTCGGGGACCCTTGGTGGCCGGGTGGAGGAAGAGACCTTCAATGACATCAGTGAGGACAAGGAACGGGACATGGCTAGCTTGGTATCCAACCTTGTGCAAATGGGGAGTTTGCGGTTGTGCAAAGGGACTGTTTGCGGTTGTTTGCGGTGCATTAAACGGGGAGATTGGTCTGTTACTGTGAAGCGGGTGTAACCTTTACACTACCTGATCGATACAACATCATACCTGATGTTTTAAAGCATGTTATTCCAAACAATTTAGGAATGTTAGGTGATTTATGCCCTTTATGGCTTAAAACCAGACTCTGCATCAACTATGTAATTTTCTGTGGGAGTTTTACAATGGATCCCCCTCCGGCATGCCACAGTCCAGGTGTTAGTCCCCTTGAAAAAACTTTCCCATCACTATTGTGGCCAGAAAGAGTCCCTGTGGGTTTTGAAATTCGCCTGCCCATTGAAGTCTATGGCGGTTTGCCGATGTTCGCCCGTTCGCGAACATTTGATGAAATTTGGGTTCACGATTCGCGAAACGAAAATTTGATGTTCGCGACATCACTAGTGTCAATGTGCTAACTGCAATATCGCAAAATAGGTGGTCAATCTCTTAAGCCTAATACATATATTTAGGCAGTAGGAATCAAATTGATTGTGTATGCTACTTATGCACCCTAAGATTTGCCTCCACCTTACCCAGGACTTATCTGTGTAGCTGGGTGATTCAGCAGCTTCATGGTACCGCATAATACCTAATTCATTCACAGTTAGCAATATACCACATTTTTTTTAATCTAACTCTGCCTTATATACTACGTACTCCACTGTTGTTGTTTTTAATGTTTTTTATTTCCCTTACCCCTATTTTATGCACATAGAAGATTTAATAAAGATTGTAAATAAGCCCTCACCTTTGGTTTTCCATTGTTGTTTTAGTATTGAAGACAGATACTTAATCTGGTTGTGCAAAATAGAGAGTCAATATTACACCATTCTTAACCTTTATGCTCCCAACAAAGGAGAAGATTTTTGAACCAAGTTTTCAACATCATAAAGAAATCCATGCAGGGAGCATTAATAATTTGTGGGGACTTTAATCTATATTTGACAGAAAATCTTTAAAAAAATCCAGTACCAGATTCGCAGATGCTTAGTAAAGCTAGATCCTTTAACAACAGTATAACAAAATTAAACCTTTATGATGTATGGAGAATATTCCACCCACTGGAAAGGGACTACACATTCTTCTCCAGCAGACACAAATCATATACTAGATCGGACAATTTTTTCACAGATTCCTATACCTTGAAAAACATAATAGATATTGATATAGGCCCTAGAATGTGGTCTGACCACTCATTGATTAAATTAACCTTGAAAGGAGAAAACATAAAAACATTGAGTCTGCCCTGGAGACTAGACAGCTCTCTTTTTAAAGAGGATAAAATAAAGGCTAAACTTTTGAAGGAAATAAATAGATTTTTTTTTAAAAATAAACAAGAACAAGTTATTTTCTGGAATGCCCATAAAGCGTACATTAGTGGAATTTTCATTACATGGCAATTACAAAGGAAAACACAGAGAGGATTACCTCTCAGAGAATTATATACTGTATACTATTAGGTACATTGGAAAGAGACAACAAACTCAATCCAAACAGAAACAATACAAATCAAGAAATCAAATCCAAGCCCAGATAAAAAAAAATGTACAAGCAATTGTGGATAAATCCATTTGGTCTTTGCAGCAAAAATTAAATCATTATGGCAACAAAGCAGGAAGAACGTTGGTTAACAAAAAAAAAAAAAAAATCTGCTAAAAGAGTAGATTTAATACATTATAGTCAGAGAAAAATACACAAAACCAGATGAAATAGCAAGTGCCTTTGCAGATTATTACAAGAAATTATATCATCAACTCAGGATATTACAACAATTTTGAATGAAAATAATATACCTAAGGTTTCCACACCAGAACTCAAAAGGTTGAATAAAGAAATAACAGAAAGATAAATCACAATGGCCACAAATAAATTAAAATTATGTACAGCTCCAGGTCCAGACGGCCTGGTTAATCAATATTATAAATGATGTCAAACTACAAGGCCCCCTCAGAGATTTTAGAGGCGACCATTGTAACAATACTCAAAAAGAATCAAGATCTATCACAGTGTATAAACTATAGACCAATTTTGCTGTTAAACACAGATATAACACTTTATTCTAAAGTTTTGGCAAGCAGACAAAATCCAGAAACAGACAATGCCAGAAGGGTAATGAACCTTTTGTCATACTCTAGGGTTAAAAAAGTACCTATGGTCCTTCTATCCCTAGACGCAGAGAAAGCCTTCGGATGGAAATACATGGACCAAACTCTGTTAAAGTTTGGCCTGGGTGAGTTTGGTACAAAGACCATAAAAGCTCTGTATACAGACCCAACCGCCTCTGTCGCAGGACCTGGATTTAAATCTGATAGATTTAGTATTACTAATGGTACGAGACAGAGCTGCCCTCTCTCCCCAGTTATTTTTGTATTATTGATCCAACCACTGGCTGAGGCCATTAGACGAACTGTAGACAAGAAATGTATAAAAATTGGTAAAATTGATCATAGAAGAACTCTATTTGCAAATTACATTTTGGTTACATTAACAGAACCACTCAAGTCTCTGAGAGAAGTTGAGCTATTGATAACTAGATATAGCAAAATCTCTAATTATAGTCTAAATATAAATACATCTGAAGCATTGTGCTTAAATATTCCTGTAAAAGATCAATTAAGAATACTCTTTCAACTGGAAAGCTAAAAACATAAAACATATGGGTATTTTCTTAAGTGATGATTTTAAATATATGCTGCACAAAAATTACAATACACATTTGAGCAAGTTTACAGAAATAGTAACTTCCTGGAAACACCTGAACTTATAATGGTCAGGTAGAATTTTTACGGCAAAAAATTTTCTTTTGCCCAAATTCAGTTACTTAATTCGTAGTATACCTTTGCCTATTCCTGGTTACACCATTTAAAAATTCCAAAGTTAAATAGATTTAATTTATTCAGAATTCAAAATAACTTAGAGTGAAAAGAACTATTATGGCCAGAAGTTTCACAAAAGGTGGCATGTCATATCCAATTCTTAAAACATATCATAATGCAACCATCGTGTCCCATATAACTAGATGGTTTGAACCAAAGGAATCCTTGCAATGGTTGCAAATTGAAAATGACTATGTCACAACAGGGGAAATGAAAACTGCTATTTTTAAAGAAAAATTGCAGGAAAATAAAATAGCAGAAGAGGCAAGTATTATAAAAGAATGTTTGAAATTATGGACAAGAAGCAATTTTCGGGAAATATAAATTCAATTTCCCATTCCGTTTAGCCACATTAAATTTGAAGCCTGTAACCGCTACAGGACACCCGCAAAGCTTGCAGGCTTGAAATTCGGCTGCGTTACAGAGCCATTAAATTCAACTATGCCGCAAGTTACGGGCTGGAGATGCAAGCCCATAAATAATTCTTGTGCATGTTGCATGTGCGGCTGTGAACATGATCAATTAGTCAAACCCGTAGTTACGGGTTTAGATGGAGCCAATGGTAAAAGAGATCGACATCATTACATCACTGAAAAATGGAGGTTAGATTTCAAAGCCTTACGGGCTTCAATTAAGAGTTTCGATTGGACTTCCATTCCAGAAATAATGCAGAATTAATAAATCAGTAATTTTTAACTGATTTTCTGCTTTTTGCAAAAAGTTTTCTCTCAATGTTGACACCCCCAGAAATTCCCAGAGATTATTAGCATATTTTATAAAATGTTTCTTTTTTGCCTGGGGATTTACAGACATGCCCAGTTATTACCTGAAGTCTGTCCTACTTTGGGAAGTCACATGATGTGAGACACTTTCCTTTAGTGTAATTTCCTTCCTTTACTGAATATGTAAAGCTGTGATATAATGTATTAAGCTCTGCAGTGAGCACTGTCCAATGCTGTGATATGTCTTGTGTTCTGTCTGTGAGCTGTGTAAACCTATGATAGCATTTCTATAGTTCTGTCTGAGTATTGTGTAAAGCTGTGTTATCATTTCAATAGTTGTATGTGAGACTATTGTATAATTTCATCTCAGCTTATAAAAAGGTTTGTGATATACTTTGACTGTCATATCAAATCAAAATATATTTATTTGTGTTCAACGTTTCTTGCTTTATCATTGTTTTGCCTAAGCATAAGCTTATTTAGAGATGTGTGTGTGTGTTTATTCAGGTCAGACTTAAAAACACTGCTTATCAACCCCTCCACCATTTATCGTTGATCTTATGTGTGATTTGGTATCATTTCAAAGTGACCAAGTACCATTTATTAATAATTAAAAAAAAACATTTCTCTTTGGGCAGCATTTTTAATAATTTTATTTGTGTTTTTTAAAGCTCTTGCCCAGTTGAAGGGTAATATGGACCTCCCTCTCCCAAGACTTCATACCAATCGGCATATCGTTGACCATTTTTAAGGAGATCATATTAAATATTTTAGATATCATATGCGAATGATCCAAATGTATTATATTTTGTTCAAAGCTGTTTAAAAGATTCCTAGGTTTCACATTCGAACCAAAGGAGGAGATGGCTTGCCTCATTTGTTAAAAAAACCCACCAGTCCTGTAATTTAACTCCTGCTCTTTTTCTTATTTGAGAAAAGTTTACCAACTTTCCTCCTATAAACATGTCTTTAATATTTACAATACCCTTCTCTCTCCAGGTTTTCGACCATGGTATACTAAAGTAGTTGATCACAACCTCAGTTGATAAGGTGCTACTTAAGGGCGGTAATAATTTTTTATTTTTATTTAATTTTTTCCAAGATAAGAGAATATTCTTGACAATATAGGTTCCTTTATCTATATAACATGAGGGATAATTCTGGATGTATATTAAAGCTCTGAATTCTTTATTCTTCACAGTTGCTTTTTCTATTTGATACCACAGAGAATTATCTGAAGGATATAGCCATTTCAAAGCATGCATCAACATTACTGCATCCTGGTACGGTCTTAATAGGGGATATGAAATTCCGCCTTGAGTGAAGCGACGTGCCATGATTTCTCTCTTTAATCTGATATATTTTTTCAAATGAATAAATTTGTCAATGCTACTCTGGATTTTTGTTAATTTAATTGGAATACATCTGAAGATATAATTAACTCTTGGTAATAAACCCATTTTAACACAGGGGATCTCATGGATTTTCTGGTACAGTTTCCTACAATTGTATGATATTATTTTTTCTACTTCTTTCTTATAGATAATTCCTAAATGTTTTATAGAAGTGGAATCCCAATTAAATTTGTATTGCTCTTGAAGCAAGTTTATATTCTTAGCTGAAATATTAAAATACATTATTTTGTTTTTTTGAGCTTTCAATTTGTAATTGGATACTTGGCTAAAATGCTCAATTATTCTCATAACATCTGGCAGAGAATCCAACGGATTAGGTAATTTTAGAAACGTATTGGCTGCAAACATGGTAATCTTGTGCTCTCTCTCCCCCACCCTTATGCCCCCAGAGCCCCTTATGGCTTCCGCCCGCGGCTCCATAAGTAATGCGAACAAGGTGGGGGAGACAGTGCATCCCTGTCTAGTACCGTTACTAACCGTAAAATCTTCGGAAACAAAGCCATTGCTACTAACCACCACAGATGGTGCTGAGTATAAGGCTCCTATGGCATGGGAGCCAAACTGACCAAAGCCCATTATATTCAACGTTGCCTCCATGTACTCCCACACTACCCAGTCAGACGCTTTTTCAGCGTCTAATGACATGAATAGAGTGAGAGCACTAGATGTTTTTGCCTTGATCATCAGGTTCATTCATTTCCGCACATTATCTTGACCACATCTTCCTGAAATAAAACCAGCTTGGTCATTCGGAATCAATTTGTCAAAACATTTTTTTATTCTATTTGCCAAAATCTTTCCGTACAACTTCAGGTGGAGATTCATCTGTAGTTTTCACAAAGCTGAAGGTCCTGCCCTCTTTTTGGGATCATAATTATCTTTACCTTCAACATCTCTTCTGGAATTGATCCTTCCGAGGCAAAATCATTAAATAGAGTTTTCATATATTTACACAAAATTGGGTGAATTGCTTTATAGAAGGCATTGTTATAGCTATCTAAACCAGGTGTCGTATATGGTTTCAGCTTCTTAATGGCCTCCATAATCTCTACCTCAGCAATTGGCCTATTCAGTTCTTCTAATTCTGCACAGGAAATTTTTGGCAATTTACTTTCCTCCCAAAAATGTTTAATTTCTTCCTTTGTTGTTTTTTTTTTTTAATTCTAGTCACTTGCCAGATTATAACGCTTTTGATAGTATTTTGCAAAGGTATTAGCTATCTCATTTGGTTTGTAGATATACTTGCCTTCATTCCATAAGTATTCAATTCTAGCTCTTACATGTTTTTTAACATTTTGCTAATTTTATTATCATGGTAATGAAAGCTCTGTTGTCTCTTCCAAACTGCTTTATCAAAAATGTTATTTTATTTATCTAATTTTGTATATTCTTAATTTCTATGGTAATAGTATTATTAGGATTTATTTTGTTACTTTGATCTAGTTTATATAGTTGAATTAAAAGTTTATGCAGGGTTAAGCCTCTTTGTTTCTTCTGTTGAATTTTCATTTTGATAAAAATGCCTCGAATAAATTCCTTAAAAGTAACCCACGGTGTACTACTGCTTATACCTACTTGATCATTAATCTCAAAGAAGTTATACATTTCCTTTTCCAGTAAAAGTTTCGTTTTTTCCTCCTCTAGTATTGTATCATCCATTTTCCAAATGAATCTTCTGTGTTGCGAATTGTCTAATTTTATTTTCACTATAATATGAGCATGATCTGATATCATAATATGACCCAAATCTACTTTATGAACTAAATTTATGTCTAAAGTCTCCATAAAGACCAGTTCTATGCTTGAATTGGCCTTGTATGTGGGGGAAAAACAAGGGTAATCCCTCTGGTTCGGATGTAATAACCTCCAAACATCGTACATGTTGTAATCACATATAATAGTTCTCAAACTACGGGACGTTGTCATGCTTTGCAAGCTCGCAATGACTGCGTCCCTCGCAAAGCGAGGACCGCAGTTCGGGCCGCAAATGCGGACCCTTACGAAGGGATGGGCCGCATTTGCGGAAGGTGGAGGCTTTACGGCACATGACTTTGGAACAAGACCACCTGTAACTGAGTTGGAACGCAAAGTCCAATATCTCCGCTGCTATACCGTTAAATATCCATATAGAAGCACTGAAGTCTCACCAGCCCCAACCTCCCATATTGGACGACACTCAATTGGGAGTCAAAGAATACTGTCTTTATTTTGTTATGCAGAAATATATATACACATCTCTTTCCACAGGCAATACACATCCCCCATATTTGGCCACACAATACACATAGAGAGACAATAGGTGTGGTCACACCTCCCTGAGGCTACCTGGCTACTTTGATACAATCAGACATTGATCAGATTATCCTTCTCTTTGTTCTATGTCTCATAATGAAAACACTTTATACAATAGACTTCCTTATCTTAGGAGGAGTCTCTGTAATAGGATTATCTATTAGCCTAGTAGCTGTAATATTCTGAGCCAATATATTCTGTAGAACATAAAACAACATATCTACAGTACAGCAATGTGATCATATTTTAACCATAACCATAAAACAGGGTAAAACAGTGATGGGTTCCGTTACACACCTCCCCCGTGACCATAAGCCAGCATACACGGTCTCTAGTTTGACAACCCATCAGCATTACTGCAATTCACCTTTACTCACATTTCAAGAACAAAATAAATGCACACTTCATACAGCATTCACAGCAATAAACATTTCAAGGAGAGGGAAAATACATTTTACAAACAGGTTTTACAGAGGCCTCTGTACTGGAGACAATGGGGAAAGTAATCCAATTATCCAGGGATAGAGGCAGACTCCATTGAGCACATGGTTGCAAAAAGACATAAACCACTTTAAAATACATAAAGTCATCTTTTACACATAACACACAGACATTTCACATATACCCAGATAGCTGGGATCTGAGCGGACAAAACTACCGAATAGCGCTCAGATCCTATTCACACAGTTCAATTGCCAGGTAGCTAAAGTCTTTCCCATAGTCTTTCATTATATGAATGGGCTCCATGGCATAGCTATCTGGGGTATCACCGCTCCCACAGGGCAAGTACCGAATGACCCCACTGTATTTAAAGGGCCAGAATGAGGGACATACACTCTGGTATGGCCGAATACTGTTTTTAAAGGGCAATATGTCCCAGGGCGATAGTCGCAGGGCAGGAGGCTGACAATAAGTCCTCTCCAGGACAAAGTGGCGAAGGGCACTTCGTCACACATCTTCCCTTTGGGGGGAAGTCTAACCAGGCACCTGGATATTTCGCTGTGGTGATGGGGCCACACGCTGAGGGGACTTGAGGGGCAGAGGCCAGCGACACTCTGCCCTGATGCCAGCTCTTCTGCTGGTATAACCTGCAGGACATACTGCTCTGTACAAGGGACAAAGGACTTCCTTATCTTAGGAGGAGTCTCTGTAATAGGATTTTCTATTAGCCTAGTAGCTGTAATATTCTGAGCCAATATATTCTGTAGAACATAAAACAACATATCTACAGTACAGCAATGTGATCATATTTTAACCATAACCATAAAACAGGGTAAAACAGTGATGGGTTCCGTTACACCACCCCACACACCTCTAAACTCGCAGCACTTAGTCCTACACCACTTAATTAACCCTGTCACGCATGGGGGTCAATACAGACCCCCATAAGCCAGTAAAACCATGTCACTCATGGGAGTCAGTACAGCCCCCCATAAGCACTTAATTAACCCTGTCACTCATGGGGGTCAATACAGACCCCATAAGCCCCTAATTTACCCCGTCACTCATGGGGGTCAATACAGACAGATAAATAATATATAAACTACAATAAATCCTAACTCTCTAAAATACATATCCCTATCTAACATACAATAAATACTATCTATCTAAAATACATACCCCTATCTAACACACAATAAATACTATATCATATACAATAAATCCTAACTATACAAAATACATACCACTATCTAACATACAATAAATGCTATCTACATACACAAACCCTAATTCTAACCTAAAATAAAATAATTAAGACCACTTACCTTTGCAGATGTCGCTTCAGATCACCAGCCTAGGAGGGGGGGGGGAAATTAGTACAATACATTTACAATAAATAAACATTATAAACATTCTAAATATTCTACTCACATTTCCAGCATGTCCCCGTCCTTCTTTTCTTCTCCGGCGCGGCCCCTGTTAAAAAAAACCCATTACATTAGTACAACATACATATAAACATAAAATAAAATATACATACTATACATTGTACTTACCTCCCCGCGATGTCCCCAAGGATTTATTGGATATTAGATAGGATTGATTGTATGTTAGATAGATAGGGGGATGTATTTTAGATAGATAGGGGGGTATTGTATTTTATTTGTATTGTATTGTATTGTAATGTATGTATTCTGTATGTATTTCCTTTTTCTGTAGTGGGGGGGTTGTAATGTATTTTTTTTTATTTTCTGTAATGTACCTTTTTTTATTTTCTGTAATGTAGATTTCTTACATTTTTGTGACTTTTTTTCTGTAATTAAAGTGGTGGGGGGGTTTATTAGGTGGTAGGTAGGTAGTGTAGGTAGGTAGTGTAGGTGTTAATAGATTAGTGTAGAGAGGTGTTAGTTTAGATTTAATGGTTTATTGGGTTGGGTTTAGTGCAGTGTAGTGTTTGTATGTAGTGTCATGAATGTACTGGAAAACCCTTATAGCACTTACGGGGTAATGTTAGGCTTCTAACTGTCCCATGAGGGTCTTTAAATACCCTTATGGGACTAAAGGGGTTAAATAGAGGCTTTTGAGGGTCTGTATAGACCCCTATAAGAGACCGGGTTAGAATGGTTTAGTGCTTACACTTTGTGTCATGAGCGTCCTGGATGACCCTCATGGCACTTATAGTGTTATTACATGCGTTCATTAGTGTGTTATAGGGGTCTATATACAGTAGTTGAGGCACACAGTACACTCACATTGTGGGACAAACAGCATTTCAACACTTTTTTATTGCCCCATCTTTTTTGACGGGCAAGTCGCTAGTCACATATAATAGTTGTCAAACTGCTAGTCGTCATCACGATTTGCAAGCTCGCAAAGCGAGCTCGCAAGAACAGCGTCACTCGCGAGACGAGGGACAAAGTTTGTGCCGCATTTGCGGAAGTTGGAGGTCCAACGTCAGCTGCAATGAGCCGAAGGCTCATTGCAGGCTGCAAATGCAGACCCTCGCAAAGCATGGGGCTGCATTTGCGGAGGTGGAGGCTCCACGGCACCTCACTCGCAGTTACAAACAACCCAGAAAAGTGGGACTTTGAAAAAAAACACCCACGACGCAGGACTTAGAAAAAAACACAATAACGCACAATGAGGAAATACGGACTTAGACAAGAAAATACAAGCCGCAGGACTTAGAAAAATACAAAATTATGAGGTCGCAAAAATACGACATTAACGATTACAAGGTCGCAAAAATACGACATTAACGGCCGATACACGGACATCCACAAATAAAATAAAAAACAAAAACACTTCCAAACATTTATTTTTTTTAAAAACACACTCACACAGCATGGGGGGACACCCACGACATCTGCCAGTGAGTTTGCACGCAAATTAAAGTGGAATTTAAGGAGTTTTGCAACTTCAAAATCGGCTAAGCGAGAAGAAAAATGGCGGGCAGAAAAAATGAAAACGAGGCTACACGACCCAAAACCTGCAAATAACAGCCAGTCATGTATGACTTTTTCCAGGGTGTACAAGGTACAAAAATGCAAAATTACAAGTTTGCAAAAATACAAACTTAACGGCCGAAGCCCGTACATCCAAAAACTCTAAAAAACACTTAAAAATACACAAATTACAAATAATAAACACACACACAGCATGTGGGGACAGCCACAACATCTGCCAGTGAGGTTGCACAAGAATTAAAGTCTAATTTAATGAGTTTCGAAACATCAACATTGCCTAAGCTCGGAAAAAAAAAAACGAGCCTACACGACTTTGAAGCACGGATCACACAGCCAGGCACGTACAAATTGTCAGAGACGTAAGACCTACAGAAACACACAGTTAGAAATCACGCAAAATGCTCACGAAACGCGTAAAAAATCAAATATCGACACCACTTTACAACACTTACTTGGAAATCTACACATTATGATTCTGAAATGCCGGCTTTCCCGCCTAAACCAACGGTTTTGTCTTGCGCACGCAGCCTATATATAGGGCACACTTGCCACAGAGCTCACATTTTCTCCTCAGGTAATGACAGTCTGACTGGACATTTTCTGCTGCCGGAAAATCCAAAGAGTTTGTTAGCTCTTCAGGATATTGATTGCTGACGATTAATTATAAATAGGTAAAGTATATTAATTTATTGATTAATTAATTATTAATAAAAAAATATATTTATATTTAAAAAAAAAAATACAATCTTAGATTTTGCAATACCTTTTATTTATGAATACATTAATGGTTAATGCTTTTAAATAAATGTATTCACTAATTAATAATTTTTTAATGGACATTAATTTAGTAATTATTAATTAATAATCATTATGAAAAAAATATATATTTGTGACTGCTTTTTACTTTATGAATATAGTAAAAGCAGTCACAAATATATATTTTTTTCATAATGATTATTAATTATTGTAATTAAGCAATTAATGAACATTAATAATGATTAATTCATTATTAATGTTCATTAATTGCTTAATTACAATAATAATTAATTAGTCATAATAAAAAAGGCCATTTTACACTACACTTATATTTTTGTGTTGCTGCTCAATTATTAATATTCATTAATTACTTCATTAGTCATTAATTAGTTATACTGAAAAAAAATGTTTTTAAATTACTGTACTTATATTTCGCTGTTGCTGCTCAATAATTAATGTTTATTAATTACTTAAGTAGTCATTAATTAAAAAGGGGTAAACTGACCCCAAAAATATGTACATTTTACACTGCACTTATATTTCTGTCTTGCTGCTCAATTATTACTATACTTATATTTCTGTATTGCTGCTCAATTATTAACATTCATTAATTACTTAATTAGTCATTACTTACTAATAAAAAAACCAAACATTTAAACTGACCAAAATAACCTGTACATTTTACACTGCACTTATATTTCTGTGTTGCTGCTCATTGCCTGACAGGGATAGGATCCTCAAAGCACTTCAATATTGAAATCAGTTTCTTACATTATGACACCTGCTACATTTTATATTTTATAGTGAATTTATTTATGAATATATCCATGCTTACACCTTTACGTTTTGCATGTATGCCACTTAAAGATCATACTCTTAATGATTGACACAGTTGGATTCAAACATTAAAAATGCTTTTCTTTGTATTTGACAGTTTCAGTCATCATATCTGCAGCTGACTGAATACACAGAGTGACGTTTGCAGCATTTCATCTGCAATACCATCACCTTTACAGGTATATTATTTAATGATGCTCCTTTTAAAGCTTTTTGTTTTCAATTTATCACTGTTATTGATTAATTAATTAATTAACATCTATTAATTAATTAATTAGTAATTAGTAATTATTATACAACAAAAATATTGTCTATTTTACAGTGCATAGATTTACTATTGCATTTACATATCTGAAGTACTGATTATTAACGTACATTCATTGATTAATAATTAATTCTTAATATAAAAAAAAAAAAATAAAGTTCAGAAAAAATGACGTACATTTTCAAATGCACTTACATATCTCTATTCCTGCTCATTGAGTGACAGGGATAGGAGCCTCTAAGCAGTTAAATATTTTAATCAGTTTATATTATGACATGTGCTATATTTTATATTTTTTCATGCATTTACCTAGGAATATATTGATGATTAGGCCTTTACGTTGTGTATGTATGCCAATGAAACAGGATAGTTTCAATGATTAATGAATTCATTGAATCAAAACATTACAAATGCTTTTTTTCTCATTTTACACAATCCTCATCTCTGCACCTGCCTGAAGACAGATAGTGACAACTTGACAGTTATATTCGTTAATTATTAATTATTAATTATTATATAATACAAAACATATATTGTCTATTTTACAATGCATAGATTTAATATTGTATTGACATATCTGAAGTACTGATTATTAACATACATTCATTGATGAATTATTAATTCTTAATAATTAAACAAAACAAAAAAAAAGAAGAAAGTTGAGAAAAAATTAAGTACATTTTCAAATGCACTTAGATATCTCTATTGCTGCTCATTGAGGGACAAGGACAGGAGCCTCTAAGCAGGTAAATATTTTTTTTCTCATTTTACAAAATCCTCATCTCTGCACCTGCCTGAAGACAGACAGTGAGATCTGCATGATTTCATCTGCTATAAGATCAACTTGATAGGTATATCATTAAATGATGACATTCTTTAGGAAAATAGGATTAACTCTTTTTATTTTGCATTGATGACAGTTTTTAATTTATTAATTAATCATTAATCAATAATTAAAAAAATATATATAAATACATCTACGCATAGCCATTTATCTTTTAATGAATGACAATTACAGATCATAGCTTCATTTATTTATTAATTCATTTAATCAAAACATTCTAAATCCTTTTCACACAAATCAATACTTAGCTCATAGCTATCTGTGTTTGCCCTTCTTTACGAACACATGATTATCTGTTTATGTTTTGCATTGATTGTTTATTTCATTAATGTATATTCTTTCATTAATTACTTCATAATTCTTTATAAAAAATAAAAAAAATAACATTAAATTAGTGATCAATATATATATCCTTAGCTCTTTAGCTTTTAATCTATGCAGATTCAAAATAATGCATTGGTTGATTAATGAATTCATTTAATGAAAACACTATAAATGGATTTCAAGTAAATTTTAAAATTCATTACTGATATTTAGGTTTTGCATTGATGACAGGTCAAAAAAATCTGTACAATAATTTTTTTTTAAATATTTTACACCTACGTTTACAATTACAGATTACAATGGCAGACAATGCAGACCACAAGAATGAACGTAAAAGAAGAGCGGCAAGGGAGCAGAAGCAGAGATGGAGAGATTTACAGTCCCCTGAGACTTCACAACGCTTAAGGGAAGAAGATCAACAGAGACTTCGAAATAAAAGAAAAATCACTAAGACAACACAAATTGGGTGTGCTGGAGCTTCAAAGGAAAGAAAAAGTAAACAAGAAAATGTCTGTAAAACATTGCCTAATGACCCAATATTGCCTCATGAAACCAATGTTCATACACATGACACCAATGTAGATATAGAGAGTTGTAGTGATATCTATGTTGAGGAAGCTCACGATAGTGTTTTATTTATAGCACTAACAGTAGACACTCAATATTGTGGTTTAATGAATGTGATATGTCAGTTTTGTGGGGCCTATCATTTTCTGAAAGAAAGACCAACTGATGGAGAGTTTATTAGTTGCTGTCAGAAAGGAAAGGTAATAATTCCACAAACACACACATTTCCAGAATACTTACAAAGTATAATGAGCAATCCAACATTTCCAAATTATACAAATTTAAAAAAAAAATCAGATCTTATAACTTTACAACAATTTCATTTGCTTCTATGAGTGCTACATTAGCAGAAAATTTCCCAGGACATGGTCCATATTGTTTTAAAGTACAAAGATAAATCTACAACCGGACTTCACATTTACACCCAGAAGCAGGAGAGCAAAATTTGCACATTTATATGTCCTTGATACAATGGAAGCTGTTGAACAACGAATGACGCTTCCTGAAAATAAACAATGCTTACCCATAGTCTTTGAACAGCTTGATAACATTATGGCAAACAACCCATATAGTCAAGCATACAAAAAATTAGCAGAGGTTGAAAAAGAACAACAGGCACATGCTCAAATAAATCAATTGCCAATGCCAAGAGTAAATATGGTTTTCAAAAGAGATCGCCATACTGATCAAAGATGGTATAATTTACCAACAGCAAATGAGGTTGCCATGGTCTTTAAAAATGATGATGGTGAACCACCATTTGAGCGGGATATTAGAATATATTCACGCAATGAAGACCAACCTTTTATAAACATAAATATTTTAAGTAGTAATTTAGATCCAATGACATATCGAATTTTCTTTCCAAATGGTGAGCCAGGATGGCAACCAAAATTACCATTGCAAAGTTATCCCAATAGTAAAGTTTGTGTTAGAAACAATATTTCCATGCTGGAATATAAAGTGGCACAAACTGCTATTCGGGATAATTTTAATACTATTTTGTGTGGTTGGAAACTCAGACAACAATAGAAGTCAAAGCAAATAATCTAAATGTTGTAAAATTTCAACAAAACAAGTTTCGAGTAGAACAGTATTGTGGATTGATGGATTATGTTGCAGAATTGGCTGCAAACAGAGACATTCCTGCTTGAAGAGCAATGTTTTTGCCATCCTCTTTCCAAGTATACAATGATGCCATGGCTATTGTCACTAAATTTGGTAAACCAGATGTATTCATTACATTTACATGTATTCCACAATGACCAGAGATCAAAGAAAATGTAAAACTTGGACAAAATACTTCTGACTGACCAGATTTGGTGGCTAGAGTATTCAAAAAGAAGTAAAACTAACTAACTAACTAAAGCACACTTATTTGGTAAATGTGTGGCTTTTGTTTATACCATTGAATTTCAAAAAAGAGGCCTGCCACATGCACAAATACTTTTAATCCTGCAGTAAAATGATAAACTGAATACTGCAGAGAGAGTGGATTCAGTAATTACTGCTGAACTGCCACATCCAGAAAAACATTCTAAACTTTATGAGATTGTAACTCATAGAATGATTCATGGTCCATGTGGAGATACCAATCCAAATTCACCATGTATGGAAAATAAAAAATGCACAAAAGAGTTACCAAAACAATTTGAGATGCAGACTTATGCTAATTGTGATGGATAACCCTTTAAATAAAAGAAGAGAAGGACAAACAGCTATTATCTGTGGCCAGAAGGTTGATAATAGATATGTGGTTCCATACAATCCACATTTGCTGATGAAGTACAATGCACACATAAATGTGGAAGCTTGCACTTCTATCAAATCCATCAAATATGTGTAAAAATATATATATACACAAAGGATATGATGCAGCAACTGTTGTTGTGCATGGTGCACAAAACGAACAAGACAAATCAGTTTTACATGACAAACTTTCATCTTACTTAAATGCTCGCTATGTAAGTGCACCAGAAGCAATGTGGCGTCTTCTGAAATTTGAGATGCATGATTGGTCACATCGATTAGCTGTACATTTGCCACAAAGTCAATTTTTTTGCTTCACTGCAGGGAATGAAAGAAATGCCTTACAACAAAGTGAACATAGAACAACAACACTTACTGCTTGGTTTCAATTAAATTGTCAGGACACTGAGGCCAATTTTTATATATTGACTTTCCACAGTACTATGTATTGGTAAATGGCCAATGGCGACAACGAAAAAAGGATAATCATAAAATTATTGAACGTTCGAGCTTAAGATTACTTCTTTTACATGTTCCCGGTGCACATAGCTATGAACATTTACGCAGAGTGAATGACATAGTTTATGATACTTTCCAATTAGCTGCAAGACATCAAAACTTCCTGGCAGATGATACCGAATGGGAGAGGTGTCTGGAAGAAGCAGCACTATGTCAAATGCCAAAGCAAATGAGAGAACAATTTGCTTTCATTTGCATCTTTTGCAATGTTCCTGATGCATTGGCTTTGTTGGAAACATTTAAATTACATATGTGTGAAGATTTCTTGAAACGTTACGATGAGACCATTGCGCTATTTAAAGCATTAATGGAAATTCAGGAAATATTTCTTTGTCATGGGTTAAATTGGGCCAATTTTAATCTGCCTGATCCAGGAATTATAGATGAAATTAACTTTGGCGAGTATGACACTGAGATTGAATACCAAAAAACACAAAAACAAATTGGAACTTTAAATACGTTACAATTGGAAGCATTTAACACCATCACAAATGCAATAGATGTTGACATGCTCAAAGAGCGTTTTGTCTATCTAGATGGCCCTGGTGGATCAGGAAAAACTTATCTATATAATTTATTGATGAGTTGCATTCGAGCACAGGGTCAATTAGCACTGCCATTTGCAACCACTGGAATTGCCACACTTTTGTTAGAAAGTGGTAGAACTGTGCATAGTGGATTTAAACTGCCAGTTCCCATTCTAGAAACATCAGTGGCGGATATTCGATTGAATTCATTACAAGCCAAAAAAATTCACAAGAGTAAATTAATTATAATAGATGAGGCAACAATGATGTCATGTCATGCCCTGCAATGTATTGATCGATTATTATAAGAAGTTATGGCTAATGATTTGCCATTTGGTGGAAAGGTGATGTTGTTAGGAGGAGATTTTAGGCAAACATTACCTGTTGTGCCACATGGCAATAGGACTGAAATTGTCGAAACGTGTATAAAGAGAAGTAAACTGTGGAAAATATTAACACCTTAAATTAGAAATAAATATGAGGAATGAAGGCCAAAATCAATTCAATGATTTGCTAATTCAGATTGGAGAAGGAAAACATCCAAAAATAACTAATTTACCTGATGATACTGTTGAAATTCCATCAAAAATGATTTGCAAAGAATCACTAATATCGACAATCTTTCTCAATACCATCAATAATGAGAATAACTCAGACATTGCAAGCAAAGTCATATTGACATCAAAAAATATAGTAGATGCCTTGAATCTAAATAATGAAATTTTAAAATTAATCAATGCACCCCAAAAAAAATATTATAGTGCAGATTCCGTTCTCGCTGATGACAAAGACAGTGAATCTAACTTTACTATGGAATTTATTAATACTTTAACTCCCTCTGGAATGCCACTACATATTTTGCAACTTAAAAAAGGGGCAATTGTCTTGCTACTGAGAAATATGAATCCCAAAAAAGACTTTGTAATGGGACCAGATTAATTGTGAAGGATTTAAAAGATCATTTTATACATGCAGAAATTATGAATGGTAGCGATAAAGGTGAACCAGTTCTTATACCAAGAATTGATTTGGCTCCAAGTGAGAGTGGTTTGCCTTTTGTCCTTCAAAGGAGACAATATCCCATTATCATGGCATTTGCAATGACCATTAATACATCCCAAGGACAAACTTTTAAGTCTGTGGGTATTTTTTTGAAGGAACCTGTCTTTGCACATGGACAACTCTATGTTTTATTTTCAAGATGCAACAATCCAGAGGAAATGAAAGTTCATATTGAAGAAAACCCAAGTCAATGGGATTTATTGGAGGATGGACGCATTTTTAGCAAAAACATTGTGTACTATGAGGTTTTGTAAATATAGAGAACAGTGGTTTTATTTTGAGGATGCAAGTTGATGTCGCTCAGGCTCTTTTTAGAGGACTACCATTTCAATAAGAAACTCTATAAAATGGCAAAAAACTTAGAGAACAGTGGTTTCACTTACAGGACAAACTTAGATGTCTCTGGGACTCATTTAAGAGGACCACTATTTCACATAGGAAACTCTATGTGCCATGTTCACGAACTATAACAATAACAACCTAAAAAAAAAAGGCAAAGAAAAATATTAACATATTGGAATGTGTTAGAAGTTACCTTTTTACATGATTGGCACCACAAAACAATTAGGTGGCATTTTCGGACAATTCAAGGTTAAATTTAAGTATTTTAAGTTAATATTTCAGATGTTAACATTGTGTTTTAAAAGGTGTGCAAAGTTGTTTAATTGTATATTGTATATAGTTAAGGATTTATGATAGTATGAGGACAATTTGTTAATACATTTAAATGTATAATTAAATACAAAGTATTGATTCAGGGAATAATCCGATCGCCAGTTAATGGGGTCAGGAAGGAAACATTTTTTTCCCTCTTTGATACAATTGGCTAAGTTTCAATGGGGTTCTTTATTGTTTGCCTTCCTCTAGATTCAATACCTATGTGGTTTACCAGTAGTTTAAAGAAAAGTTGAATGTTACAAAGTATTATTTTATTGTTGCAAATACTTATTCACAGAAAGTTCACATATTCTTATGTTACTCATGCATACCTATAAATTAAAAATGTTAGTATTGTTAAAAAAAATGCTTCAAGATTGTTTAAAATATAAGTTGCATGTTACAAAGTTTGATATCATGCTTTACAAGATGTATTCATTAAAATTTTGCAATTCTTATTTGGTTCTTCCATATATGACAATAAAAATACTTAATATTGAACAAAAAATATGGTTTACATGTTGGTGAAATACAAGTTGAAAGTTAAAAAAATAAAACGTTTTATTCAAAATGTTGTACTTCTTTGTAGATAACAAAAAAGGTTAAGAGTATCAGAGTGTCACATTGTGTGACGGGCAAGTCGTTAGTCTTTTAATAATCTCTGAAATTGTTGTGCATTTTTCAATAAATGCTCCATATTTTTAACTGTTCTTTGAGACTTTTGGTCAAGATCAGGATTACTAGTCAAATAAAAACCACCCGCCATTATTACAGCTCCTTGTGCAATATTTTTTTTATTTTATTAAACATACGTTTTAAAAGCGGCAGCTGTTTTTTATTTGGGGCATAAATGTTAAGTATTGTGAGTTTCTGCTCATTAACTTCTCCCACCCATAAGATGTATCTACCTTCAAAATCAGCTTCTACAAATTCTTCCTTAATTCTCAAGTTGTTATAATAAAAATGGAAACCCCTCTAGAGTTTTTCTTGTATACAGAGTTATATTTATAGCCAAATGCGTTCTAACTAAAACTATACATTCTATTTTTAACCCAATCTAAAAATGGCATTTCTTTTATAGGGTGAGTTTAATCCCCTGACGTTAAAACGCAAGAGACTAATGGACATACATTGATTATTGAGCTACAATCTACTCCATTATTAACTGCTCATAATAATCTCCTCTTTACATAAACTGAAATAACTATACAAAATAAGTAATATTTTTCCCAAATTTTTTTTATAAACACATTCATACTACCTTTCATACTGACATACATAAATTTCCCCACTGATCCAACCCTAGCAGAGAAGCTAACAGGGCTCTGCGCCATTGTAAAGAAATACTAGGTCTTTTTAATTGAGGGAGGGACTTATCTTAACCATAACTAGAACATAAGCAGTACTATATATATATCAGTGATTTAATATCTCACCTTGATTTCTGATATTTTTAAAGCTTACTCAGAATACCAAAAGGGAAGAACCACTATTCCAGCTGATTTAACCGTTTATTCTCATATTTGAGATATTATATTGACAAACTATAATTAAATATTATAAGTGTATAAATTATATGGGCAATCCCTTATCACCTTTATCTTCTGTCTATAAGTGTCTTTATGGTTTTTCCCCTATTAGATCTAACAATATAATTATAATATTTGCCAAACTCCTTCCTCTTTATAGTGATCAAATATTGAGTTATTTTATCATAAATAAGTGTCTATATAAAAAAAAGAAATAAATCCTAAGTCTGTGTTTCTTTTAATTATGAATTTCCTTACTGTGACCCCAAGTTTTAAACTTCATCACAAAAAAAAAAAAAAAAGAAGAGGAAAAATCAAACAGTAAATTACTAGTCCTTGAACATATATAGTTCCTTTCCATCATGTACCTGTGGCCCTTAACTCAAGCTATATTATGTTTGCTATCTTAATGGTTGAATACATACTAAATAGCTTATTTAGTGTTAACAGCTAACTAGAGCCTATCTCTTTAAAGCAATACAAACTTCATCATTTTTGTCTGGTTAAGTTCAATTACATATTAAATCTCAGCAAATAATGAAAAGGTCAACCAGTCCGTAGTTATATCATATTGTCCACAATTCTCCAAATTATTTCTGTTGCCATTCTGAATTGGATAAACGTAGGATTCAAGGGACTTTGTCATTGTTATCAAAAGAAAAGTTCCAGGTCTTTAACAGATCTTCTCCTTTACCAACCAAGCTAATTTTATGCCATCTGGTATTTTTCAGGACTAACAAACCCCCTTGAGACAACCATTTATAGTTTACTCCTTCTTTCATTAACAATTGAGTAATCCTAACATATTCTTTCCTTCTGGAAAGTGTTACAGCAGATAGATCTTTATAGATCTTAATATGTTGGTAAGGAGCCTCCAAAGTATTTACTTTAAAACTATCTTTTATTATATCCTCTCTAGATGAAAGATGATGGAATTTGACTATAACATTTCTGGGAGTAATTTCGTCAATATAAGAAGGTGTATTAATCCGATGGAATACGTCTAGTTTAATTTCATCTTGTGACAGGGTAGGAACCAGTGATGAAAATAACTCGGATAGATACATTTTTAACTCCTCCTTTGAGATAGATTCTATTATCCCTTTATTCTTAAATTACATCTTCTCGACCTGTCTTCCATATTGCACATTTTGTTAGACAGCTCATTCATTTTACCTTCTAGTTTTGTAGTGTAAGCCAATAGTGTGTTATGATCCGACTAGCTTTTCAAATTTGATTTCTAAATCAAGTGTTTTGTAATTTACATCTTTAATTGCTTTAGAGTTTTCTAATATTTGAGCTTTAATATCAAACAGGTAGGGGATTCTATTAAAGAAAGGTAGACAGGGTGATTTGTCACACAGATCACAGCAATCAAACAGTTTGCTGTCTCACGGGTGCTCTGGTTTGGAATGTTGTGGATCGAGTAGATAAATTATTGGGGGGGGGGGGGCTGGAAATGACAAAGTTAGTGAAGGTTAGAGAGTCCTAAAGAATGGTTTTATAGAATTAGGTAATAAGCTGAAGGCGAGGACCTCCAAGGTAGTATTTTTCGAGATGATACGAGTGCTACGTGCTAGCCCCGGAAGGCAGAAGGAGCTTAGGGAGGTTAATGCTTGACTAAAAAAAGAGGTGCATTAAGGAGGGGTTTGGGTTTTTAGAGCACTGGGTTGACTTCTCACTTGGGTACAATCTCTATAGTAGCGATGGATTGGACCTTAATGAAGGGGTAGCTAATGTGCTAGGGGAAAGGATGGTAGAATGGCTGGGGGAGTTTTTAAACTAGTAGGTGGGGGGGAGGGACTTGATAGAAGTAATGGAGTAGAAAGTGTAGAGGGGGTAAGAAACAAATTAACTAGTCAAGGGGGAGGTGTTGGGGGAGGGCTAGCATAATTATTAAGGAGGTATTGTTAAGTAACTCAAGTACAGTGGCACTACAGACTCATAACATAAAGTGTATGCTTGCTAATGCCAGATGCTTGCCAGGTAAAATGGGAGAGTTAGAATTAGCAGTTAATGAGAAATGGGATTTAATAGGCATTACTGAAAAGTGGTGAGATGAATCACAGGACTGGACTGGATGGTTATAACCTATTTAGGAAATATAGGGGACAGGGTAAAAGAGGAGGAGGGATTTGTCTGTATGTTAAGCCTGAATTTAAGTCTATAGTCAGAGAAGATATTTACGGTGGAACTAGCGATAATGTTGAATGTTTGTGGGTAGAGTTAAATAGCGGAGGAGCAAATTCTAAAAGAATATTGGTAGGAGTATGCTTTAAACCCCCAAATATAATTGAAAGTTAGAAACTGCAATTATTACCGATTGAAATGCAGTTAAGCATGGGCAAGTTCTAATAATGGGAGATTTTAACTACCCTGAAACAAACTGGATGAATGAGACCAGCAGTTCAGCGCAGGTTCTTGAGTACACTCAGAGATCATTATCTGGCCCAGGTTATACAGGAGCCTACTACAAATTACACTATCTTGGATTTAGCCATCACAAATAATATCAATATACTATCAAATGTTGAAATAGGGCAACCTTTGGGAAACAATGTTTACAACACAGTCTCATTTAAAATACTCAAAAAAATGATCTTTGTTTATTTTTTAGGCCTAGGTGTTATTACTTAAATGCGTACCAAAATATTGTCCTGTGGATTCTATTTAGGAATCCTTGAACAACCAACCAAGGTTGTACAGAAACACCTTTTATGCAGCCTTTATTTAAATTATTATTGCCACATACTAATTTTAAAAAATTCTATCTTTATTTGTACATTTAAAATGTTGTTAAAAATGCAACGATTAAAAAAATCATGTTAAACCCAAGGTGTTTAATCCTTTGGGTTTTTTGACGTTCAGCAAATTAATAGAGGTTTATTTAAGTTTTATTGTTGTTGTTATTATATTCTTTGCTTTGATCACAGCTTTTTTTATTTAATTACTTTATTATGCTCAAGTCAATAAAAGATTTGGTTTTTCAATTCAATTGTATTTGTGTATTTTTGGTTATGTTTCCTTAGTCAAATCCTTATCAGGTACCCTGGATTTTAATTTACATAAGATTAATTTTTTTACATAAGATTAAGATAAGGTTTTATAATCCTTTTGTCTGTTGTATAGTTTTGTTTATTCATACAGCACATCACTGGAGTATATGTTTTAAGTGCTTTTGCATTTCTTTTGTGTTAATCTTTTATCCTATTTATTTATGTTAATTCGGAATTCTATTACTTAAAGTGCATTATAATTCAAGTTGTGTTATTCAAAAATTCTTATCTTAAAGTGCCCCTAATGAGTGAGAGACTGATAGAGCCTCACGAAACGCGCGTCGGGAGATTGTGACATCATCAGTAAGCGCAATCACAGCGCAGACCACGCCAATATAGCGTGGAGCATGATAGATACAGCTCTAAAGCTCCGGGTCCACTACTAACTTAAAAGAAAGATAGAAAGCCAATTCCTTCACCACAAAGTCTCAATATAGTAACAATAGAGTAATATACAAAAATAAGGAAATAGAAAAGTAAGAAAAAGGAAAAAGGAGTAAAAGCATAATTAAAGCAAAAAAAAACGGAAGAAAAAGGAGGACATAACCTCCTTCTAAAAAACAATAGACAGAAGCATTAAGGTAATATATAGTTTAAGAAACAGCATAATCAGGAGTGTATAAATTTTTTTAAAAATAGCACAGCATTAGCACTATAAATGAATAAGGTAATGTAGTGACTGTGATAGACTAACAGTCACGAGGTAAAAGGGTAATATAAGAAGAAATAAGCACTAAGTCAAATAGCACAAGCACTTTAAGATAAGAATTTTTGAATAACACAACTTGAATTATAATGCACTTTAAGTAATAGAATTCCGAATTAACATAAATAAATAGGATAAAAGATTAACACAAAAGAAATGCAAAAGCACTTAAAACATATACTCCAGTGAAGTGCTGTATGAATAAACAAAACTATACAACAGACAAAAGGATTATAAAACCTTATCTTAATCTTATGTAAAAAAATTAATCTTATGTAAATTAAAATCCAGGGTACCTGATAAGGATTTGACTAAGGAAACATAACCAAAAATACACAAATACAATTGAATTGAAAAACCAAATCTTTTATTGACTTGAGCATAATAAAGTAATTAAATAAAAAAGCTGTGATCAAAGCAAAGAATATAATAACAACAACAATAAAACTTAAATAAACCTCTAATAATTTGCTGAACGTCAAAAAACCCAAAGGATTAAATACCTTGGGCCTCATTCTATTACCGGCCGTAAATCGGCCGTAAGGCTGCGATTCCTTGCGGGGGTTCAGTTAACTCGCGATTCTATTATACGGCCCGCAAGGATCTCATCTTACGGCCGGCCGCATATCTTGGAACCGGCCGTAAGCTGTGAAATATAAAAACTCAAAAATAAATTCAAGCCTGCACTGTACAGCTCTGTAAATGCTAGGGATCATATTGGGGGACATGAGGATTAAAAGGAACCCACTCTCAAGCTTGCACATCTGCCCAAACCCGAGTTCAAATTAACTGTTTATTTTCCGGCTGCGGCGTGGGTGTGTCTGAGGTGCTCCAAGCACTCTGGACTTTTTACATGGATATTTTACGGATATTAAAAATAAAATATTTTACGGATTTGAGTACAGGATAATTATGTGCTATTTTTTCTAACACCTAAAATCCCTTTATAGTCTTCTCAAAGTGCAGGATGGCTTTATTTGAGCTATTTTATGTGCTTAATTGGTGCTAGCTAGCTGCGGCTCGCTTTTAGCCTTGCAGAGAGGTTTCCCGGAGCAATTGAATTGCAAATCTCTTGCGGCCGTTTTAGATCAAAGGCTTTCCTCTGGCGCGAGCGGCCGCAAGAGATAGCAAGGCACCGGCCGCAAGCCTGCCGGAATCCCCGGCCGTAAGGGAATAGAATAGCAGAATAGCTTGCGGCCGGTCCTTGCGGTCCCGCAACGGCTGCGGCCGCTAATAGAATGAGGCCCCTTGGGTTTAACATGATTTTTTTAATCGTTGCATTTTTAACAACATTTTAAATGTAGAAATAAAGATAGAATTTTTTAAAATTAGTATGTGGCAATAATAATTAAAATAAAGGCTGCATAAAAGGTGTTTCTGTACAACCTTGGTTGGTTGTTCAAGGATTCCTAAATAGAATCCACAGGACAATATTTTGGAACACAGTCTCATTTAAGATTGAGTTAAAAAACAAAACTGTAAGGGATCAACAAAAACTCTTAATTTTAAAAGGGCAGATTTTATTGGTGTAAGGGTAGCAATACAAAGTATAGACTGGGACAAAGAACTGATGGGTAGAAATACAGAACATAAATGGACAATATTCAAATCCTTACTAAATATACTTTATTATCACAAAATACCAAGTGGGAATAAAAGTAAAAGGAGTAAATCACATCCCATGTGGCTTAATAATGAATTAAAGATATACAGTGCCTTGCAAAATAATTCACACCCCTTGACTTTTTACCTATTTTGTTACATTACAGCCTTAAGTTCAATGTTTTGTTAATCAGAATTTTATGTGATGGATCAGAACACAATAGCCTAAGTTGGTAAAGTGAAATGAGAAAAATATATACATGAAACTATTTCTTAGAAATAGAAAACAGAAAATTGTCATTTGCTTATGTATTCACCCCCTTTGTTATGAAACCCATAAAAAGCTCTGGTGCAACCAATTACCTTCAGAAGTCACGTAATTAGTGAAATTATGTCCACCTGTGTGCAATCTGAGTGTCACATGATCTGTCATTACATATACACACCTTTTTTGAAAGGCCCCAGAGGTTGCAACACCTAAGCAAAAGGCACTACTAACCAAACACTGCCATGAAGACCAAGGAACTCTCCAAACAAGTAAGGGACAATGTTGTTGAGAAGTAAGAGTCAGGGTTAGGTTATAAAAAAATATCCAAATCTTTGATGATCCCCAGGAGTACCATCAAATCTATCAAAACCAAATTTATAGAACATGCCTCAACAGCAAACCTGCCAAGAGACTGCCCCATACCAAAACTCACGGACCGGGCAAGGAGGGCATTAATCAGAGAGGCAGCACATAGACCTAAGGTAACCCTGGAGGAGCAGCAGACTTCCACAGCAGGGACTGGAGTATCTGTACATAGGACGACAATAAACCATATGCTCCATAGAGTTGGGCTAGAAGAAAGCCAATACTTTCAGCAAAAAACAAAATAGCACGTTTTGAGTTTGCGAATAGGCATGTGGAAGACTCCCAAAATGTATGGAGGAAGGTGCTCTGGTCTGATGAGACTAAAATTGAACTTTTCAGCCATCAAAGAAAATGCTATGTCTGGCACAAACCCAACACATCAGGTCACACAAAGAACACCATCCCCACAGTAAAACATTGTGGTGGCAGCATCATGCTGTGGGGATGTTTTTCAGCAGCCGGGACTGGGAAATGAGACAGAGTTGAGGGAAAGATGGATGGTGCTAACTACAGGGATATTCTTGAGCAAAACCTGTACCACTGTGCGTGATTTGAGGCTAGGGCAGAGGTTCACCTTCCAGCAGGACAATTACCTTAAACACAGTGCTAAAGCAACACTTGAGTGGTTTAAGGGGAAACATGTAAATGTGTTGGAATGGCCTAGTCAAAGCCCAGACCTCAATCCAATAGAAAATCTGTGGTCAGACTTAAAGATTGCTTTTCACAAGCGCAAACCATTCAACTTGAAGGAGCTGGAGCAGTTTTTCAAGGAGGAATGGGAAAAAATCCCAGTGGTAAGATGTGGCAAGCTCGTAGAGACTTATCCAAAGTGACTTGGAGCTATGATTGTCGCAAAAGGTGGCTCTACATTGTATTGACTTTAGGGTGGTGAATAGTTATGCACATTGACTTTTTCTGTTATTTTGTCCTATTTGTTGTTTTCTTCACATTAAAAAGAACTAAAACATCCTCAAAGTTGTGGGCATGTTCTGTAAATTAAATGATGCAAATCCTCAAACAATCCATGTTAATTCCAGCTTGTGAGGCAACAAAACACGAAAAATGCAAAGGGGGGTGAATACTTTTGCAAGGCACTATATACAGAGTAAAAAACAGGCATTTAAATTATACAAACAAGAGGGCTTGCAAAATAACTTGCAAAATGGCTATTAGATTGGCTAAAATAGAAAATTAAAAGTTAGTTGCAAAGGAGAGTAAGACTAACCTTGTAATATTTTTCAAATACTGTATATTAATGGGAAGAAGGCCAGGAAGGAAGCTATAGGAACATTACAATGTGACACAGGCCACCTGACAATTGTGACAAGTGACCAGGAAAAGGCAGATGAGCTAAATAAATTATTTTCTTTGGTATACACAAGGGAGGTACCAGTGGTTGGGACACTGTAACATAATGGGGCTACACTACCTTCACCAAATAATTGGTTAAAGCAGGAAGAAATCTGAAAGAGGTTGGAAAATATAAATGTTAATAAAGCTCCAGGTCCTGATGGAATACATCCAAGGATAACAAGGGGACTAGTTCTGTAATAGCCAAACCATTATATCTAATTTCTCAAGATTCACTCACCACAGGGTCGCTACCAGATGACCGGAGAAAAGCAGAGGTGATACCTATATTTATGAAGGGAGCAAGAACAAATCCAGGGAATTATAAACCTGTAAGCCTCACTTCTGTAGTGGAAAGCTTTTAGAATGGTTAATAATGGATAATATACAGTAATATGTCTGTTTGAACAAGATTATAAGTAGGAGTCAACATGGATTTATGAGGGATAGGTCATGTAAAACAAATTAGTTTCTATGAGGAGGTTAGTAGGAACTTGGACCAAGGCAACTCAGTGGATGAAGTATTTTTAGATTTTGCTTAGGCTTTTCGTACAGTGCCACATGAAAGACTGTTGTGCAAAATAAGGGATACATGAATTGCAGTAAATATCTGCTCATGGATTGAGAGCTGGCTAAAAGACAGGAAGCAAAGGGTTGTTGTAAATGGAACATACTGCAATTGGACTAATGTGGTAAGGGGGGTTCCCCAGGGTTCAGTATTATGTCCTCTCCTTTTTAACATATTTATTAATGACTTAGAAGTAAGATAGCAAATTATTGTCTCCATTTTTACTGATGACACTAAGTTGTGCAAGCTAATTAAAATCAGGTAATGACATACTTTTCCTCCAAAGGAATTTGCATAAATTAGATAATGGGCAACTAAATAGCAGATGAGTTATAAAATGAATAAATTAAAGCTATGCACCTGGGAAGGAAAAATAGCCATGTCATTTATAATCTTAATGGAGCAAATATAGGGGGATATTGAAAGGGATTTGGGAGTGCTTGTGGACAGCCACCTAGGTAACAGTGCTTAATGCCAAGCAGCATCTGCAAAGGCAAGCAAAATATTAACAAGTATTAAGAAGGGTATAGAAGCAAGGGAAGCAAATATAATTCTGCCACTATACAAATCCCTAGTACACACTCATTAGGAATATGGAGTACAATTTTGGGCACCACTATATAAAAAAGGACATTTTAGAGCTGGGAAAAGAACAGAGAAGGGCAACAAAACTTATAAGGGGAATGGATGGCCTAGGTTATGAACACATACAAACCAAATGAAACTTATTTTCTCTAGAAAAAAGTTGTCTAAGAGGGGATATGATTACCTTATATAAATATATCCAGGGTCAATACAAAGCTTTGTCAAGTGAGTTTTTTGTGCCAAGAGGTTTTCAACTGACAAGAGGACATCCTTGAGATTAGAGGTAAAAAGATTTCACCTTAAAGAAAAAAAAGGTTCTTCACAGTAAGGGTGGCTAATCTGTGGAATTCTCTACCAAAGGAGGTGTGACAGCAGATTTGATAGATAACTTTAAAAAGGTATTAGATATATTTTTAAATAAAAATGGCATTCAGGGTTATCCTGGATAATTAGAGAAAGAGTATTGATCCAGGGAGGAGTCTGATCGCCAGTATCTGGGGTCAGGAAGGAATTTTATATTTTTTGCCCTTTTGAGACAATTGGCAATTGTTTTTTTTTTCTATTTGCCTTCCTCTGGATCAATTAACAATTAACAATTAAAACGGTTGAACTTGAGGCACTAAAATTATTTTTTCAACCTCAATTACTATGTAACTATGTAGTAATAATCTATTTTGAAACTTTAAATAAAAAAAAATGCCCTCCCTAATACATTCTGGCTAGATTATTACAAGCTTAAAATAGCTTTTTCAGAACACAAAAAGTATTTAAGTGCAAATGGACCCTTAACATCTTTTGAAAAGCTGCTAACCCAGCATGAAAAAACACATATGGTTTCTAAAAGCTTCAATATTTTAAGGGGAGACCCAGACAGGAAAAAATCCTGCAAAATGAAAAGCTGGGAAAGAGACTTACAAATTTTGTGGACCAAAGAGGCTTGGTCTGGAGCATTAACATACTGTATACAGACATCAAAAATGCATCTTACAGAGAAATATTTTTTAAATGTATGAATAGATGGTACATAGTCCCAACCAAATTTGCCCAAATCTCTAAAAGAGATCACCAAAAATTCTGCTGGCGAGAATGTAGATCCATAGGTTCATATACACAGATATGGTGGAATTGTGACAGAATTCAAGAATTCTGGACGAAATGTTTCAGACAAGTTTCAATAATGACTAAGATCCACATTCCTGCAATGCCAGAAATAGCTCTACTACATATTAACCATACAGGTTAACCTTGGACTTCAAAGCTTTTATACTACAGATAGTAACGGTGGCAAAGTGGTTAATTGTTAGGAAATGGAAACAAAAATCAGTCCCAAGCTGGCCCGAATTGGTAAATATGATATAAAAAAACAGAAGACTAGAAAAAGACCTTGTAGAAATCGGTATGGCAAACAATTTTAAAGTAAAATTGCATATTTGGGATAAGCTACAACATGAAAAATCATGAAAGCCACCTAGCCACCAAAAGTGAACCCGACCTACCTATCACAAAAAAAAACAAGATTGCTATCAAATGTTTGCCCTTTTACTTTTTTTTCCAGAGTGTACAGCTACTACCAGCTCTCCAGAGTCTACAGCTACTGCCAGCTCCCCAGAGTCTACAGCTACTGCCAGCTCCCCAGTGTCTACAGCTCCTGCCAGCTCCCCAGTGTCTACAGCAACTGCCAGCTTCCCAGTGTCTACAGCTACCGCCAGCTCCCCAGAGTCTACAGCTACTGCCAGCTCTGCAGAGTCTACAGCTACTGAAAGCTCAGTAGAGTCTACAGCTACTGCCAGCTCCCCAGTGTCTACAGCTACTACCAGCTCCCCAGAGTCTAAAGCTACTGCCAGCTCTGCAGAGTCTACAGCTACTGCCAGCTCCGCAGAGTCTACAGCTACTGCCAGCTCCACAGAGTCTACAGCTAATGTCAGCTCCCCAGAGTCTACAGCTACTACCAGCTCCCCAGAGTCTGCAGCTACTGTCAGCTCTGCAGAGTCTACAGCTACTGCCAGCTCAGCAGAGTCGACAGCTACTGCCAGCTCCCCAGATTCTACAGCTACTGTCAGCTCCCCAGAGTCTACAGCTACTGCCAGTACCAGAGAGTCTACAGCTACTGCCAGCTCCCCAGAGTCTATAGCTACTATCAGCTCCCCAGAGTCTACAGCTACGGCCAGCTCCGCAGAGTCTACAGCTACTGCCAGCCCCACAGAGTCTACAGCTACTGCCAGCTCCACAGAGTCTACAGCTACTGCCAGCTCCACAGAGTCTACAGCTACTGCCAGCTCCGCAGAGTCTACAGCTACTGCCAGCTCCACAGAGTCTACAGCTACTGCCAGCTCTGCAGTGTCTACAGCTACTGCCAGCTCTGCAGAGTCTACAGCTACTGCCAGCTCCCCAGATTCTTCAGCTACTGTCAGCTCCCCAGAGTCTACAGCTACTGCCATCTCAGCAGTCTACAGCTACTGCCAGCTCTGCAGTGTCTACAGCTACTGCCAGCTCTGCAGAGTCTACAGCTACTGCCAGCTCCCCAGATTCTTCAGCTACTGTCAGCTCCCCAGAGTCTACAGCTACTGCCATCTCAGCAGTCTACAGCTACTGCCAGCTCTGCAGTGTCTACAGCTACTGCCATCTCTGCAGAGTCTACAGCTACTGCCAGCTCCCCAGATTCCTCAGCTACTGTCAGCTCCCCAGAGTCTACAGCTACTGCCAGCTCCCCAGATTCTTCAGCTACTGTCAGCTCCCCAGAGTCTACAGCTACTGCCAGCTCCCCAGATTCTTCAGCTACTGTCAGCTCCCCAGAGTCTACAGCTACTGCCAGCTCCCCAGATTCTTCAGCTACTGTCAGCTCCCCAGAGTCTACAGCTACTGCCAGCTCTGCAGAGTCTACAGCTACTGCCAGCTCTGCAGATTCTACAGCTAATGCCAGCTCTGCAGAGTCTACAGCTACTGCCAGCTCTGCAGTGTCTACAGCTACTGCCATCTCTGCAGAGTCTACAGCTACTGCCAGCTCCCCAGATTCTTCAGCTACTGTCAGCTCCCCAGAGTCTACAGCTACTGCCAGCTCCCCAGATTCTTCAGCTACTGCCAGCTCCACAGGATATAAAGCTACTGCCAGCTCCACAGAGTCTACAGCTACTGCCAGCTCCACAGAGTTTACAGCTTCTGCCAGCTCCACAGAGTTTACAGCTACTGCCAGCTCCACAGAGTCTACAGCTACTGCCAGCTCCATAGAGTCTACAGATACTGCCAGCTCCACAGAGTCTACAGCTACTGTAAGCTCCACAGAGTCTACAGCTACTGCCAGCTTCCCCGAGTCTACAGCTACTGCAGAGTCTACAGCTACTGCCAGCTCCACAGAGTCTACAGCTACTGCCAGCTCCACCAAGTCTACATCTACCGCCAGCTCCCCAGAGTCTACAGCTACTGCCAGCTCCACAGGATATACAGCTACTGACAGCTCCACAGAGTCTACAGCTACTGCCAGCTCTACAGAGTTTACAGCTACTGCCAGCTCCACAGAGTCTACAGCTACTGCCAGCTCCACAGAGTCTACAGCTACTGTAAGCTCCACAGAGTCTACAGCTACTGCCAGCTCCCCCGAGTCTACAGCTACTGCAGAGTCTACAGCTACTACAAGCTCCACAGCGTCTACAGCTACTGCAAGCTCCAGAGAGTCTACAGCTACTGCCAGTTCCCCAGAGTCTACAGCTACTGCCAGGTCCACCAAGTCTACATCTACTGCCAACTCCCCAGAATCTACAGCTACTGCCAGCTCCACAGAGTCTACAGCTACTGCCAGCTCCACCAAGTCTACATCTACCGCCAGCTCCCCAGAGTCTACAGCTACTGCCAGCTCCTCAGAGTTCACAGCTACTATCAGCTCCCCTGAGTCTACAGCTACTGTCAGCTCCCCTGAGTCTACAGCTACTGCCAGCTCCCCAGAGTCTACCGCTACTGCCAGTTCTGCAGAGTCTACAGCTACTGTCAGCTCCCCAGAGTCTACAGCTACTGCCAGCTCCGCACAGTCTACAGCTACTGCCAGCTCCCCAGAGTCTACAGCTACTGCCAGCTCCCCAGAGTCTACAGCTACTGCCAGCTCTGCAGAGTCTACAGCTACTGTTGGCTCCCCAGAGTCTACAGCTACTGCCTGCTTCACCGAGTCTACAGCTACTGCCAGCTCCCCAGAGTCTACAGCTACTGCTAGCTCAACAGAGTCTACAGCTACTGCCAGCTCAACAGAGTCTACAGCTACTGCCAGCTCAACAGAGTCTACAGCTACTGCTAGCTCCACACAGTCTACAGCTACTGCCAGCTCCACAGAGTCTACAGCTACTGCCAGCTCCCCAGAGTCTACCTCTACTGCCAGCTCCGCAGAGTCTACAGCTACTGTTAGCTCCCCAGAGTCTACAGCTACTGCCAGCTCTGCAGAGTCTACATCTACTGTCGGCTCCCCAGAGTCTACAGCTACTGCCAGCTTCACCGAGTCTACATCTACTGCCAGCTCCCCAGAGTCTACAGCTACTGCTAGCTCAACAGAGTCTACAGCTACTGCCAGCTCAACAGAGTCTACAGCTACTGCCAGCTCAACAGAGTCTACAGCTACTGCCAGCTCCACAGAGTCTACAGCTACTGCCAGCTCCCCAGAGTCTACAGCTACTGCCAGCTCCACAGAGTCTACAGCTACTGCCAGCTCCACAGAGTCTACAGCTACTGTCAGCTCAACAGAGTCTACAGCTACTGCCAGCTCCCCAGAGTCTACAGCTACTGCCAGCTCCCCAGTGTCTACAGCTACTGTCAGCTCCCCAGAGTCTACAGCTACTGCCAGCTCCACAGAGTCTACAGCTACTGCCAGCTCTGCAGAGTCTACAGCTACTGCCAGCTCCACAGAGTCTACAGCTACTGCCAGCTCTGCAGAGTCTACAGCTACTGCCAGCTCCCCAGAGTCTACAGCTACTGACAGCTCTGCAGAGTCTACAGCTACTGTCAGCTCCCCACAGTCTACAGCTACTGCCAGCTTCACCGAGTCTACAGCTACTGCCAGCCCCACAGAGTCTACAGCTACTGCCAGCTCCCCAGAGTCTACAGCTACTGTCAGCTCCCCAGAGTCTACAGCTACTGCCAGCTCCCTAAAGTCTACAGCTACTGCTAGCTCTGTAGAGTCTACAGCTACTGCCAGCTCAACAGCGTCTACAGCTACTGCCAGCTCCCCAGAGTCTACAGCTACTGTCAGCACCGCAGAGTCTACAGCTACTGCCAGCTCAGCAGAGTCTACAGCTACTGTCAGCTCAGCAGAGTCTACAGCTACTGTTAGCTCAGCAGAGTCTACAGCTACTGTCAGATCCCCTGAGTCTACAGGTACTGACAGCTCCCCAGAGTCTACAGCTACTGGGACTACCACAGACTCCACAGTTATTGTCAGCTCCACCACCACCAGTCCACCAGCAGGTAAGAAACTCCTTGTTTATTCCATTATTAATATGCATGCATACAGTTGACTCTATAATTAGGATTTATATATGTAGCCTGCGGTTCATTTTCACTATAAATATGTTACTGCATTTCTAAAATCAATGGTAAAGTTGCACTCAACAGGAAGGAAGCCAGAGGTTGAGAGGTTTAGAGCCAGGGACATCATTCCAGAATGTTATTTTGTTGATAATCAAGCATAGAGAGGATGAGACAGATAAAACATAGTCAAGGCAATCAGGAATCAGTAGGCACACCAGAACTAGTACAGCTGTCATCCATTGCTACTTGTCCAGCGATGGTGCAAACTGTACACTAGCAGTATGTGAAACTTCTGAAACTGTTGAGAGGGAGTCTGTACATGCAGTGCCTAGATGCAGGGTGATATTTTCCTTGTGAAAAAAAAGGTAGGTATATGAAATGATTGATTTATTTTAGTTTTCCCTCTACATATTTAAGGTAACTAGTATTTTTCCCTGTACAATGCTGCCTGTGTTTGAGGATATACAAATATTATTTTTGTGTTAGAAAATAATTTTAATAAAAAAATAATTGTTTGTAATGGATACTTAGAATAGAGTAGGGGTAAACCCATGATAACTGGAAAGATTATATATGTGTTTGTTAATGGCAGTGACTAAATGCAGGTGTAAGTCTGAGTTGGATTACAGTGACTGTTTATCTACATGTTAGTATGGGCACCTTTAAGTGTCTATAGTTGACAGTATATTTTTCTAACTGTACACTCTGAGTGTATCTAAGCCAGTCAGTGTGTCTGAGGGACATTGATAAGAAAAATGGAAATATAGAAGACTATATAAAAGTTAGGAAAAATAAGCAGTGTCTGATTTGAATCATATGTTGCGTTTAGTCAAGTAACGGGTTTTGTTAGGTGAGGTAGTTAACTCACTTGGACAAAAAGCCATAGTATGCTAGTATAGTGGCTACTCGAATGGTGAGGGAAGTGCTGAGATAGGCAATAAGTTGTTTGAATATGTTGCCTGTGATGGGTGTCTGGAAGTATTTGGTACGTGTCTTCCGTATAGATAGTAAAGACGAGACCTGAGGGAAGAAGGCAAATAGCCTTGTTGGACATGGAGGGAAAAGTTGATGACATGTGAATGTGGTAGGAATATGGAATCTTTGAGAGGTAAGATGGGCTGAAAGGAATGAATGGTGAAGTAATCGATTGAGGCAATTATTGAATTGAGGAGACAAATGACAAACCTGGCGGTATTGGAATTAGTTATTGGCGATGAATGAGGCACAAATGAATGCTAAATGTGTAAATGAGAAGAAATGCTAGAGTGTGGATAGGTGGTGATGTTTGTCAAAGGAAATGTTGGGACTAGAAGTGGTGTGGATTGAGGCTGACGTTTGCTGGTCAGATGGACTATTAACGAACGGGTAGATGTTGAGTGGTAACTTAATCTTAGCGAGTGGCTTAAAAGCCTGGTTGTAAGAAGTGGAATGAGGAGTTGAATAATAGCGAGGACATGGGATGTGCTTAAATGGTGTTTGGAAAAAGAGCTGGTGGTTGTGGCTGAAATTAGTAGATATGCTTTAACTTAAGTTTAGGACATAGACAGTAAAGCGGAGAAGGGCGTTCTACTGAGTGATTGAGTCGTGAGTGTTGTTGGTATGCTGAGGCAGATTGAATGGATCAGATGGTGTCAGGAGATATGACGCATACTAGCTGGTATAGATAGTAAAGCTGCAGAAGGAAAAACAACGGAGAGCTTCGAGGGGGAGTGCAAATTGCTGGGAATATGATGAATAGCAAGGTTGATCCCTATGGAAGTGGCAGGAATGAAAACAATGGAAATGTTGGAATTGAGTGAAAGGTGAGAAGATAGAGTGATTGAATGGAGGAGATCGTAGGGAGTGAATGTTATCATCTGCATTAAAGTTGATGTGTCAAGTGATAAGTCCTGTGAATAACGGAGTGGGTTACCAGGGCGGAGGGTTTAAAACCTGCGGAAGGGGTTGGAGAGCTGGAAGAAAGCAGTTATGATAATATAAAAAATGAGAGGTAGTAAATATGTGTAAGTAAATGTGTAGGGTTGGTCGAGTACAGTAAGGAATGGCTAAATAGTGGACCTGAGAAAGAAAGTGGGATTACTAGTGGAATAGCTGCAGAGTGGTGGTGGTGGTGCCTAGTGAAAGCTGATGTGGGGCTTGTGCATATGATGAAGCCTAGCAAGGGCAAGTGCGACTATGAAAGCATGATTTAGATAAAGCTTGGCAAAGGCCGTGTGGCTTGCGAGAGTAGTTGAGTCTAGCAAATGGGATTATGAAAGCGCATTTTAAGTGATGCCTACTGATGGCAGTATTGGACTTACGGAGACACGCGATGTGGTGCCTAGAGGGCAGAGTAGAGAGTGTAGGAGGGCAGACGTTTAGCAGATTGGTATCAATGATGAATTCGAATGAGAGATAGCGAATATTATGTACGTGAACGTGTAGGGTTGGTCAGAATACAGTATGGAATGGATGGATAGATGCTCCAAGAATTAATGTGGACTTACCTGAAGAGTAACTGCGAAATGGTGGCGGTGGTACCTAGTGAAGGCTGATGAGGGGCTTGCGAGTATGATGAAGCCGAGCAAAGGCAAGTGTGACTATGAAAGCATGATTGAGGTGGAGCTTAGCGAAGGCTGATGAGGGGCTTGCGAGTATGATGAAGCCTAGTGAAGGCAAGTGTGACTACGAAAGCATGATTGAGGTGGAGCCTAGCAAAGGCTGATGTGGCTTGCAAGTGGGGTGGAGCCTTGTGAATGGGACTATGAAAGCGCGACTGAGGCGGTGCCTAACGAAGGCAGTATAGGATTTACGGAGGCATCGGAAGTGGTACCCAGTGAGGGATGAGTAGAGTGTAAGGAGCGTAGACGTTTTGTAGATCTGGGCTAGAAACTACATGATTAAGGCGTAGGGAAGCCAAGGCGCTATCTTGGACATGGGCATATACAAGTAGGTTCAGGCCCAGATCTATAGTAAGGAAGCGTAAGGAAGACAGGATAACTTACCTCAAAGGAACCATCGCTCTCCAGAAATAAGAGTGCCCTTTCGGGCGGGCTTGACAATGATGAATGAAGTATGACCGTGAAAGTGAGATGATGGACGAAGTGGTGATAAGCGAGGCGGAGTCGATTGAATGAATAGTGGAACGAATGTATGTAGTTACGAAATGATGAGAATGTAAGTGAGACTGATAATAGGCCTGGCGTGCAAGGCTGTATAGATAGCTGAGGATAGTGTCAAAGTCAGATACGAGAATAAGTGAATCATAGCGATAAGACGACAGGTACATGAGGTAGGTCCGGATAGAGTAAACAAGATTAAGGACGAAGCCTGATGAAATTAAAAGGGCAAAATTCAGTGACAATGACAGCTCTGAGAGAAAAGCTGGTGGAAATAGGAGCATGGATGAGCAGGGAGTGAAGGAAATACAGCTAGGTAATGGGCCATGCTGAGAGAGGGACAGGAGAAATACAGGCCTGAGCATCGAAGGATAGGTTAGACTAGGATGTAGAAGCAGAAAGTGAGGGAAGAAAGGAGCAAGAAAGCAGTGGTGAAAGGGAGAGGAGAACGCTGGTAAAGGTGGAGTGATATGGCATGAGCAGCAGAGTAAGGGAGATGGTCAGAGGAGGAGACCGAGTAGTGTAGGAGACGGAGAGCCGAGAAAAGGTAGAAAACCTCGCCAGGTGATGTAAATGAAAAGCCCTCGATGGGCGCCAAGGCGGCGATAACAGAATGAGCTTTAACGGAAATGGCGATGGGTGAATTGATCAGAGTGAGAGGAGGGTATTTGCTGATGGGATAGAGAAGCATGGGTAGCAGATGGGTAATTTAGGTAAAGGTAGACGGTATAGGTAGAGACAGAAGAAAGGGTAGGAGAAGTGATAGCGAAATAAGGTTTTTAGGAGCTTATGGGTGAAATGGATAGAAGTGTTTAGTGGCAGGGGATAATGCAAAAGAATTTAAAGGGTTAAAATTAAAAATCAGTGTGAAGGTTGTGAGAAGGTTGAATGAAGGGAAAATGTATTAATAAATAATGGGGTCGGTGCACTTTAAGTGCATGAGCAGAGTATTGTACTGGGTAAATGAAAGTGCAGGGGATGCAGCAGAGTGCTGAAATCTCTCAGCAAACTATACTGAATTCAAAGTGACACTTGAAATTGCCTGCCAGATGCAGGAATTGAACATTAGAGTTTAATGTGTTTACCCACTGAGCCACAGAGGCTCTGCAAAAATTCTAACAGACACCAAAGGTATGCTAAATATGGGGCTTGAACTTGTAGCATTGTGTATAAGAGCATAATACATCTACCTACTGAGCCAGCCAGGTAAGCAGGGAATAGAAAATGAAACTAAAGGGCTGAAATCACGCTAAGAGAGTAGAGAGAGCTTAGAAGAAGCTTGGAAGAGAGACAGAGGCTGGAGGTGCGTGGGGGAAGCCCAGAAAGGGGACGGTGTAAAAGCCGGAACGGAACAGGCCGGAACAGGCCATTTATAAAATAAATCAATGACAATATCACTGGGATGTGTTAGATATTATTGAGAACAATATTTAAGAACCAAAACAAATTCAATATAATACTTTTTTAACCCTTTAAAAACCCAAAAATCAAACGGAACAGGCAAAAACAGGCCGGAACGCACACTTTATGAAGGCAATCCATGCTAAAATCATTGGGATGTGTTAAATATATTTGAGAACTATATTTAAGAGCTAATTCCAATCTAATAGTATGCTTTATTAACCATTTAACATGCCAGAATACAATATTTCAGAAAAATGACCCAGAACGGCGGCTTTCCAGATGGTCAAAAATACCAAACTCACCAAATACACAGAACTAGGTGGGATTCATGTAATAACCTTCAGAAATTCCATAGAAACTAATTTCAAGTACCCATTCCGGGCCAAAATACAATATTTTGCAAAATGACCCAGAACAGTGGCTTTTTAGAGGGTCAAAAATACCAAATTCACCAAATACACATAACTAGGTGGGATTCATGTAATAACCTTCATAAATTCCACAGAAACTCATTTCAAGTACCCATTCCGGGCAAAAATACAATATTTAGATAAAAATGACCCGGAACGGCGGCTTTCCAGATGGTCAAAAATACCAAACTCACCAAATACACAGAACTAGGTGGGATTCATGTACTAACCTTCATAAATTCCACAGAAACTAATTTCAAGTACCCATTCCGGGCCAAAATACAATATTTCGCAAAATGACCCGGAACAGTGACTTTTTAGAGGGTCAAAAATACCAAATTCACCAAATACACAGAACTAGGTGGGATTCATGTAATAACCTTCATAAATTCCACAGAAACTCATTTCAAGTACCCATTCCAGGCAGAAATACAATATTTCGCAAAATGACCCGGAACGGCGGCTTTCCAGATGGTCAAAAATACCAAACTCACCAAATACACAGAACTAGGTGGGATTCATGTACTAACCTTCATAAATTCCACAGAAAATAATTTCAAGTATCCATTCCGGGCAAAAATACAATATTTTGCAAAATGACCAAGAACGGCGACTTTTTAGAGGGTCAAAAATGCCAAATTCACCAAATACACATAACTAGGTGGGATTCACGTAATAACCTTCATAAATTCCACAGAAACTCATTTCAAGTACACATTCCGGGCAAAAATACAATATTTCGCAAAATGACCCGGAACAGTGACTTTTTAGAGGGTCAAAAATACCAAATTCACCATTATAAACATAACTAGGTGGGATTCATGTAATAACCTTCATAAATTCCACAGAAACTAATTTCAAGTACCCATTCCGGGCAAAAATACAATATTTCGCAAAATTACCCCGAACAGTGACTTTTGAGAGGGTCAAAAATACCAAATTCACCAAATACACATAACTAGGTGGGATTCATGTAATAACCTTCATAAATTCCATAGAAACTAATTTCAAGTACTCATTCCATGCCAAAATACAAGATTTCGCAAAATTACCCGGAACAGCGACTTTTTAGAGGGTCAAAAATACCAAATTCACCAAATACACATAACTAGGTAAATAAATGGCCCAGTTTAGGTAATAATGCCTATTTAAAGGTATTTTAAATAGGCATTGAAGACAACCGAGCTTGCAAATCCATTCAAACAAGGACGTAAACTAAGATCAAAAACGTAACTACAATTAGGCTCCCAACTTCGCTAATACGGCATAAAAAAGGCTGTAAGTTCACACACAACACCCAGGGCACCTACCACCATGTCACTGAAGTTGCAAGCCAAAACGAGCAGTATTTAAAATGTTCTAAATGAAAGAAAAAAATATGCGGGGAAAAAAATGGCTGCCGCAAAAACGTAAAAAAAGAACGTAAAAAAAATGAAAACGAGGCTCCCAGTGTTAAAGTATAGGGAACCGAGTTCGCAAATCAAGCCTATATCTAACTAGAGACAACCGAGCTCGCAAATCAAGCCTATATCTAACTAGAGACAAACGAGCTCGCAAATCCATTCAACCAAGCACATAATTGCAGATCAAAAACGCAAATACAATTAAGCTCATAACTTTATTAATACTACATTAAAAATTTACACACAACACTGTGAGGGGCCTAGCAGCATGTCACTGACGTTTCAAGTCAAATGGAATAGTATTTAAGAAGTTATAACAAAATAAACAAAAAATTGCAAAATAAATAAATAAATAAACATAACCTACACTTCAACCCTACACATGCGCTCCTCACTGTACCAACATAGCGCAGACGCACGAAGCGCGTCAAGCTGTCTGCGTGCTAAGCACCCAGTGTTGACTTCAAAACAACACGTGAGGAGTGCGTTGTGGGCTTCACTGCACCACAGAACGCAGACGCGCGTAGACACCTACACTTCAACCCTACACACGCGCTCAATCACGTAACATGCATAATCAACAACACACACTGCCAAACACATCAAACATTAATACACTATCCTCAATTCGCTAGTCATATATATAATTATTGGTTTGCGTTTTTGTTGGGAACGTTTGCAAGGTTTTCCCACAACCCCGCAAATGTGACCAACAAACCCTCAAACTGACTAACCCCCCTCCCTCCCATCTCTTCCCCCCTCTTCCTCCCCTGCTGTCTTCCCCCCTCTCCCTACCGTGTGTCTCATCCCCTCTATTCCCCTTACCCCCAGACCTCCTCCTGCCCCCCCCCCCCCCGATGCTCCCTTGGGCAGCCACTTACCTTGCTGCATTGCACCGACGTGAGCTACGTCACTACGCTGCCAGGGACGTGCCGCCAGGGCTGGAGCAGCAAGGTAAGTGGCTGCCCAAGGGAGCATCTGGGGGGGGGGGGTAAGGGGATTAGTGGGTTTGAGACACATGGGAGGGAGAGGGGGGAAGGAGACAAAGGAAGGGGTGGAAGAGACACATGGGAGGGAGAGGGGGAGGAGACCGGAGGGGGGAACACAGGGGAAGGGAGAGGGGGAAGAGACTCAGGAGAAGGGAGAGGGAGGAGAAACACAGAGGAGGGAAAGGGGGTGAAACACAGGGGAGGGGGAAGAGACACAGGGGAAGGGTATATACAGTATATATTTATGTGTATATGTGTGTGTATATATATATATATTTTTTTTTATATAGAAATAAATATGTATATATATATATATATATGTGTGCGTGTATACATATGTATATATATGTATATACATATATATTACATATTATATGTTTATATTTTTATATATTTTTATTATATATATTTATAAATATCACATATAATAGTTGTCGTAATTGCGAGTTGTCATCACCCAATGATAATATTTGCATGACCGACAACTCGCAATTACAAAAATTTGCAAAAGTTGCGAGTTGTGCATGCGCATTGTGACACAAGTCAAGCATGCTCATTGCGCAGACGGCCAGGGGCGCGCTCGTGGCCAGCACAGACGACACAATAGCAAAACAAAAGGGGAGGGAGAGGGGGAGAAAAGACACAGTGGGGAGAGGGGTGGAGGATAGAGACACAGGGGTGGGGAAAGAGGTGGGGGGAAGAGACACAGGGAGAGGGGGGAAGGGGGAAGAGACACAGGGAGAGGGAGAGGGGTGAGGGCTAGAGAAATAGAGGGGAGAAAGCGGTTGGGGGAAGAGACAGAGGGGTACCTTTGATACATTTGAAGAGACACAGGGGGGAGAGGGGTATGGGGGAAGAGACATAGGGAGAGAGAGAAGAGAAATAGACACAGTGGAGAAGAGGGGGGAAGAGACACAGGGGAGGGGAAGAGACAGGGAAGGGAGATAGGGGGAAAGGAGACACAGGGGAGTGAGATAAGGGAAGGAGACACGGGGGAGAGGGGGAGGAGACACAGGGGAGAGAGAGGGGAGGAAAGAGACACAGGGGGGAGAAACACAGGGGAAGAAGAGGGGGAAGAGACACAGGGGGAAGAGGGGCAGGAAGAGACAGGGTAGGGAGACACAGGGGAGAGAGATGTGGCAGGAGACACAGGGGAGGGGGATAAGGGGAGGAAATTCCAATTCTTTATCAAAAATTTTTTTTAAATTTAGGCCATAGGAAATATGTTGAAAACATTTCAAAATAGCATATCACATTTCAAATATTACTTATCTGTCAATACAAGATATTACATGTTTGTAAATTGACGGGAATATAAACTTCACAATTTAATTGCAGCAATATTTCTTCAGGGGTAAGAAAGCTCTAGCATGTCTCCCTGCATCCATCTTGTTGTCTTTCTACCTTATGAACTAAAATTAAGTATTTCCTGTTTTATGCTTAATATTCCTGGAAACTAAAATTTATTTTCCATTTTTTCCCCCAACTAAGATTTTAGATACAATTTTTCCATTTATACCAATAACCAGTCATTCTGTATTCAAATGCATCAAAGGTATTCAGATACCCCCGTAATATGTATCCATGAACTTCTTTTTTGGATCTTGCCAGTATGAAGCTTAGTAGTTTTTTTGCTCTCAAAGTAAAAATTTTTGCCAGGATTATAATAATCTGTACTTATTTATGTGAATTAATATCAATATATTCCAATGTATCAATAACAATTTCTCTTTTATAAAAAAAATGGATTTATCTTAATCAGATTATTCAATGAAACTTGTATTTTATTTCAAATTATTCCAAATTATTTACATATTTTATAACAATATACATAGCAATATAGCAATATACAGTATAATAGGATACAATTTCTTAGAGTTAGTAGCAACTTCTTAATATTGGAATAATATTTATACTAAGCTTACATGTTTTATAGTTATGAAAGTTGAACCATTGCAGTGTCCCTTTAACACTTTTCAACACTGAAATAATAATCTGACATTAAGCAACATCATGTTATAGATGAAAACATATCAGCCTTCAGCATTGTTTTGACAGCAGTTTGGACATTTGAATATGCCACGGGGAGCCTGAGTTATTTCAAGGCAGGATAGATGGTACCAGTCCTGACATACTCCCTGGCACAGAACCATTGTGTCATTCTTTGGTTTCTTGCACAAATTGCCCATTAAACACAAAGTCCAACTTGAGGTATAATATTGTTCAATTGCTGAAGATAAGAATTCTATTGTGGACAATGATTGATTAGGCACATTTCTTGAAACAGGGGTTTTGAAATTGCTCATGACTTTATGATGTATTTGCTTCTTCATTCTCCTTTGTTGACTCTGAGTTGCACTTGGCAGCGGAAGAAAGTTTTTTTTGCTGAGAAGTTCCGTGACAATCCACTGCCTTACAGGCACCATGTCTACTGGGAATGGGACTGAAGAGCCACTGCACAACACATGTGCAAACAGACATACAAATACCCCACAATTGTAACTGTCTTGTTGAACTGGTATATCAGTAGGTGCATGAATGATCCACTCAGACCAATTTATTGATGAAGCTGACTGCATCTCTAAAAAAGTTTGCAGGATATCAGTATACTTGGAGAAACCATGTTTGGAATCAAGATACAGAATAATTTTCCATTTGAAGAACACAATAATTAATATCCAGTGAGAATTGTATATGTTAGTTGGGATGAGCCAGATGTCCTTCACCATAACATCCAAGTTTGTACCAAAGTTATGGACACTTGTTGTATACCCTTGCAATTCTATGGACTGCATAATAAACGGACTGATGACACACACATCAACATCTGTACTTTTAACAGTCTCCAGACTAGCTCTAGTATGTAGGAAGCCCTCAATGACAGTATCAACTAACCAAATTTGATCCAGAAGCGATTTCATGTCTATTGCATTGATGTAGACTCTTTTTATGGTTGCATTTCTCATGCGTGGATAGCCTGTTGTAGATTCCCATGGAACAGGTTCATATTTTCTTACAAGTTCTCCTTGTTTAATTTTTTGTGGGGTGCTTGTAATATAAGGGACTCCTTGTTCAAGATCCAAGGCAAAGGATGATAGTACCATTTCTTTATCACTATATTTATTTCCATTTGCTTTCTTTTCCAGTTGGGAGGCTTCATTCGTAGTATAAGAATTTATCAAAAGGGAATCGGATGCAGGCAGTATGGTTAACTCATCCTTTTGCCTTGGTTTTTTTCTTCCAGATTTTTCTTTTCGTTCACTCATCCTCAGTTTTTTCAAAGAATGCATCACCTTTGTCTCATGTAGACCCTTTCCTACAGAAATCCGGGCTGCCATAATATGGTAGCATGACCTGGAACTGTTGCAAGAACATGTTTCTCTTGGGAATAATTTCACCACATGTTCTTTCTGACGTAATCCTCTGATAACAAAACAGCCAGACTGTGCTTGTAAGAAAATGTGGTTCTGTTTTATTATTAAATCTGCTAGACCTTCTATTGTCTTTGCTTATGGTCTTTTCTTTGAAGTTCATGTACATGGTCTGTTTCCATCTTTCCCTGCTTTATGAAGTACACAATATCATCCACAGGAACACAGTCTTCTGGAAACTGTGTAGTATCGGGATTTAGTTGTCGAATGCCATGTTCTGCTGAGAGGTGGTAATTTCCAGTTCCACACAGGCCTCTAAGAATTTCTTTTTGATAATATGTCTGAAGGAAATAAAATGTTAAAACCATTTCATCCATGTTCACTTCCTTCTCCATACAAAGCCTCTTGAACACAGCATTCATGCTCTAAGATACATACATTAGTGGTAATGCCACTGGTTTTCTTGTAGATCCCTCTTTTTTCCAAGAGCCATCTGCCACAGTTATTTACAATGTTTTTTTTAAGCTTCTGATTAAAATAGTCAAGAAAGCCTGCACTACACTTTACCTCCAACTTCTGAAGCAATTTCTGAAACTCGTGTTCACTCTCACTATCCATAAGTTTAAGGATATTGTTGGCATAAACTTTCTGATCAATTTTTCCTCCTTCATGTGCTGAGACCCAGAACTCTACATCTTTTATAATATGATTCCAACAAAGCGTACAACCTGGAATTGCTTTCTCAATAGCATTCACAATGGCTGCTTCTCTATCAGTGACTATAACAAGAGAATCATTGTTGATCTGGGGTATGCGTTTTCCTACAAATGAAAAAAAACCCTCATGCACAAGTGTTTTTGCCCGACTGCTTCTGACAACACAGATGGCATGGTACGTACATGACCTCTCATTGTATATTTTTTCATATTTCCATGAGGTATAGATGGCTGAGATCTCTCATCCTGTCCCAGATAATGGACTTGTGAGGAATTGACTCTGCTGGGATTCGAACCCTGGTTTGCATGTTGCTAAACCTCTTCCCTACCGGTACGCCAGCCTGCCTCTTGCAGATTTACCTGAGATCTGATACCTTGACTCTAAAAGCAATGCAATCAGTGACAACTCTCTTTAGCTGTGTGTGGTCAGCTGTCTGGTTCTTGGCCTATATAAGGCACTTCCTGTCTCTGTATCCTTGCCAGATTATTGTTGGTTCTTGATCCCTTCAATAAAGCTTGTTCCTGTTTCACCTACAAATTGCTGAAATGGATTATTGCTGACCTTGGCTACTGGTCTCCACAACCTTGTGATTCCTATATCATTACAGAGAAATCTGGCCTTTTCATGGAGACCGCCAGGTCAGATTCTGCATTGGCCCAGCAGGTTGCTTTATTTGCAAGAACTGTGCAGACCCAGGCACAGACCATTCAAGTGCTGCAGGACCAGGTAGCTGAACTGCAAAATAAATTTCAGTCAATGCACAGTGAGTATACCAGCTACAGGGCACGTGATGTTGCGGCTGCTACTGTTACACCTGCACAAGATGCCCGCTTGCCCCTGCCAGAAAAGTTTGGAGGAGATAGCAAAAAATTTAGGGGTTTCCTAAATCAATGCCGTTTGCACTTCATGATGTTACCTCACAAATTTCCATCTGAAAGAGAGAAGGTGGGATTTATATTTTCACTATTCAAAGATGAAGCCCTGGCTTGGGGCTCCCCTCTTCTGGAACAGGAGAGTCCAATCTTGGGTAATCTAAATGACTTTCTTGAGGCCATGTGCCTAGTTTTTGATGACCCCAATCGATGTGCTACAGCAGAAGCCACTCTCCTTCATTTGCATCAAGGGAGGCGCTCTGTGGCTGAATGTGCTGCTGAATTCAGACAGTGGGTTGCTGATACTACCTGGAACCAATCAGCCCAGAGGTTCCACTTCAGAAAAGGCCTCTCAGAAGCTATTAAAGATGAGCTAGCTCGTGTTGATCTTCCTGCTGACTTTGAAGCATTTGTGCGTTTGGCTATCCGTATCGATCAGAGACTTTCTGAAAGAAGATTGGAAAGACAGGGCTCTTTTAGACCAAGTGCTACAACTATTTCCTATTCAAGAATTTCTACTCCGACCCCACAAACACCTACAGACTCTGAGCCTGAGGCTATGCAGGTAAATCTAATAAGAGGACCATTATCCAATGAAGAAAAACAGCGGCGACGCACTCACAATTTATGCCTGTATTGTGGTAGTGCAGGGCACTATGCCATCAATTGCCCTAGCAAATCCAAAAGAACAATAGCTATGGCTGCTGAGGGCGCACAGATTCGACACCAATCCCAGATTGCAGATCAACTGGATTCTGTCACACAACCCTTGTTTTCTCTGGCTCATGGTGAAGAGGGTATGTTGACTCAACATCCTCATTTTGTGGTGCCTATCACGTTGCAATGTGGTGATCGTAAAATTTCAACTACAGCTATGATAGATTCTGGAGCAGGCGGAAACTTTATGGACATTAAATTTGCAGCAGGAAATAGAATTCAGTCTATCCCTAACCCTTCACCTGTGTTAATGGAGACAGTGGACGGTTCTCCACTTACGTCGGGCCCGGTTACACATGAGACTGTGCCCTTAAAGTTGACTCTGGAAGTGAATCGCCATGAGACTATATCTTTCCACCTAATTTCCTCAACACAGTTTCCAGTGATTTTGGGGGTACCTTGGCTTGCTCTGCATAACCCACAGATTGATTGGAAGATCAGAACTTTGTCCTTTCCTTCAGAACACTGCTTCATGAATTGTCAACCCTCTTAGGTAACACCTGTTGCCACACTAATTAATGAAATGGTTGCTACAAACTTGACTAAGCTTCCTCTACAATATCGGGATTTTGCAGACGTCTGTGATAAGAAGAATGCTGATCAGCTTCCACCCCACAGGCCTTATGATTGCCTAATAGAGCTGTTGCCTGGGGCCGCTTTCCCATTTGGCCGTATATATTCCCTTTCTGAGCCTGAATTGAAAGCTCTTCGTGAATACCTACAAGAAAATCTTGCCAAAGGCTTTATTCGACCATCTACTTCTCCAGCAGGAGCTCCTATTTTCTTTGTAGAAAAGAAAGATGGCAGCCTATGTCCATGCGTTGATTACAGAGACATTAATAACATCACTGTTAAAAACCGCTACCCCTTGCCTCTGATTCCTGAACTTTTGGAGAGACTTCGCTCAGCTAAAATATTTATGAAGCTTGATCTTCGGGGGGCATATAATCTGGTTCGCATAAGACCAAATGATGAATAGAAAACAGCTTTCAGAACCAGGTACGGACATTACGAATATCTAGTAATGCCATTTGGGCTGTGTAATGCCCCTGCAAATTTCCAGCATCTTATCAATGATGTACTACGAGATCTCCTGAATCAGTTTGTTGTGGCATATTTGGATGATATCCTAATATTCTCTGATAATCTTGAAACCCACAGAAAACAGGTCCGTATAGTTCTGGAGCGCCTTCGTACCCACAACCTATACATTAAACTGGAAAAATGTGAGTTTGAACAAACAGAAATTCAATTCCTGGGGTATGTAATAACTCCCAAAGTTTTAAGTATGGATGCAAGTAAAATTAAAGCTGTGCTGGACTGGCCCATCCCCAAGAATGAAAAAGATGTTCAGAGATTTGTGGGGTTTGCCAATTTTTACAGGCATTTCATTAAGAATTTCTCTGCCGTTATTACACCGATCACTGAACTCACACGTAAAGGGACTCCTTTTCAGTGGTCCGATAAGGCGATACCGCATTTTCCCGATTGAAGACTCTGTTTACCTCTGCCCCTGTCCTGGTACATCCTCAGCCGGAATTACCATTTATTGTGGAAGTTGATGCTTCTGATTCAGCTGTTGGTGCTATACTGTCTCAGAGGACTGGACCTAAGATGCTCTTACATCCGTGTGCCTTCTATTCCCGCCAGATGGTGCCAGCAGAAAGGAACTATGACATAGGGAATAAAGAACTATTGGCTATAAAAGCTGCCTTCACCGAATGGAGACATCTCTTGGAGGGAGCTACCCATCCAATTACTGTCCTCACAGATCACAAAAATCTGGAATGTATTCGATCAGCAAAGAGACTGTCAGCCAGACAAGCACGCTGGTCCCTATTCTTCTCGAGGTTTAATTTTTTGGTTACATACCTTACATACCGTCCTGGCTCCAAGAATGGTAAGGCGGATGCCTTGTCTAGAATAGCTGACCCCCTCCATACTACCGTAACCAAGACCACCATCTTGCCAGAGGATATATTTTTAGGAGTTACATTTCCTTCTGATCTGATGTCTCGCATTAAAAAGGGCTACGCTGAAGACCCAGTTCTTCGTGATCCTCCTCGTGATCTCCATATGACGATGCTTAATGGATTTTGGATTTTTCAACAACGTCTGTTTGCTCCCGAGTCAGTGCGACTGGACCTTTTACGTCTTTACCATGACTCAAAACCAGCAGGTCATCCAGGAATCCGAAAGACACAAGAGCTACTTGCCCGATCCTTTTGGTGGCCGAAGTATCATGAGGATGTTAAGAAGTATGTGTCCTCTTGTGATGTATGTGCCAGACATAAGACTCCTCGCTCATCCCCTGTTGGCTTGCTTCAGCCTCTTCCGATTCCTCATCGTCCCTGGGGGTCGATATCCATGGACTTTATTGTGGAACTACCTCCCTCTAAAGAACACACTACCATTCTTGTTTTTGTGGACAGGTTAACTAAGATGGGTCATTTCATACCAGCTCATGGTCTCCCTTCAGCTAAACAGACGGCTGACCTGGTTATTCGGGAAATATTTCGCTTACATGGAGTGCCCGATGAAGTAGTTTCTGACAGGGGAGTGCAGTTTACATCTCGTTTTTGGAAACATTTTTGTTCTAATCTAGGTATTAATGTAAATCTGTCGTCAGCTTTTCATCCGCAAAGTAATGGACAGACTGAGCGAACCAACCAGACTTTGGCGCAATATTTGCGTTGCTATATTAGTTACCTGCAGGATGACTGGCTGGATTTTCTACCCACGGCGGAGTTTGCCTATAACAATGCCCAACACTGATCCACTTCTTTGAGCCCATTTTTTGCCAACTATGGTTACCATCCGACCTTTCTATTCAGTCTCCCAATTACTACTTCCATTCCTGCTGTCACTGACCGGCTAACCGCCTTACATGAGTCCCAAGCACTGTTGAAAGAAACTCTTTTGGAGGCTCAGGAATGTTACAAAAGAGCTGCTGATAGGCATAGAAAGGAGGCCCCAGTCTATCATGTTGGTGACAAGGTGTGGCTGTCAACAAAGAATCTTAAGCTTCGGATTCCTTCTCATAAATTGGGTCAAAGGTTCATGGGACCTTTTGAGATCATTGCTCAGATCAATGCTGTCACTTTCCGTTTGCAACTTCCAAATTCCATGAAAATACATCCAGTGTTTCATGTTGCACTGCTTAAACCTTTTCATGAAAATACTTTCCCTGGCCGAGCCCTGCCTGCCCCACCTCCAGTCCTCGTGGATGGTGAGGATGAGTACGAAGTGGAAAAAATTCTTGACTCCAGGATCTTCCATAACAAGCTCCAATATTTTGTTCGGTGGAAAGGCTATGGTGAGGAGGATAGATCGTGGGAACCAGTGGACAATATTCACACTCCTGATCTTCTTCGGTCTTTCCATGCACAGTACCCTGCTAAACCAGGTAATAGGTGAGGGTAATGTGAGGAATTGACTCTGCTGGGATTCGAACCCTGGTTTGCATGTTGCTAAACCTCTTCCCTACCGGTACACCAGCCTGCCTCTTGCAGATTTACCTGAGATCTGATACCTTGACTCTAAAAGCAATGCAATCAGTGACAACTCTCTTTAGCTGTGTCTGGTCAGCTGTCTGGTTCTTGGCCTATATAAGGCACTTCCTGTCTCTGTATCCTTGCCAGATTATTGTTGGTTCTTGATCCCTTCAATAAAGCTTGTTCCTGTTTCACCTACAAATTGCTGAACTGGATTATTGCTGACCTTGGCTACTGGTCTCCACAACCTTGTGATTCCTATATCATTACAGGACTATTATCCTGCTTATACTTCCATCAGGCACTTCATACGCATATCTGTGAAACAACACTTGCTCTGCATTAATTAGTCTTTGAAAGTAAATCTTTCTTATGAGAGGGTCCCTCCTTGGCCGCAAATTCCTTCCTTTCTGAATCCAATTGAACTGATCACATCTCCAGACACTTTTTTTATGAATATGTCCATCATAGCTATAAACAAACACCTGCCCACATCTTGGCTTAGCAGCTGGGAGAGTTGATATTTTTCCTACTACAGGATTTTTCAAAATCTCTGGAGCTTCAGTTGGTAGAAGTTGCTCAAACTTTGTCATATACACAGCACTCATGATGTAGAAAGACTTTTTATAATTAGTTTCTTTAAGCAATTAAAGAACACACCAATTGCTGCAAAAGATCCACCTCCACACCAAATAAGGGCAACCCTTTTCACTTGAAAGAGGGTCTACATTGTCTTTGCAGAAACCATAAGATCTTTAGCATCCCCAATAGGTGAAAAAGTAAAATGCATCTATTCAGAGCCCATAACAATACATTATATATTGCAAAACATCCTTGCTAAAAACAAACTGTGTGCTGAGTAATACTACATACTAAATAAAGAACATATTGACCTAAATCCCACTTAGTTATATGTATTTGGTGGATTTGGTATTTCTGACATCTCGTTTTTGGAAACATTTTTGTTCTAATCTAGGTATTAATGTAAATCTGTCGTCAGCTTTTCATCCGCAAAGTAATGGACAGACTGAGCGAACCAACCAGACTTTGGCGCAATATTTGCGTTGCTATATTAGTTACCTGCAGGATGACTGGCTGGATTTTCTACCCACGGCGGAGTTTGCCTATAACAATGCCCAACACTGCTCCACTTCTTTAAAGCCCATTTTTTGCCAACTATGGTTACCATCCGACCTTTCTATTCAGTCTCCCAATTACTACTTCCATTCCTGCTGTCACTGACCGGCTAACCGCCTTACGTGATTCCCAAGCACTGTTGAAAGAAACTCTTTTGGAGGCTCAGGAATGTTACAAAAGAGCTGCTGATAGGCATAGAAAGGAGGCCCCAGTCTATCATGTTGGTGACAAGGTGTGGCTGTCAACAAAGAATCTTAAGCTTCGGATTCCTTCTCATAAATTGGGTCAAAGGTTCATGGGACCTTTTGAGATCATTGCTCAGATCAATGCTGTCACTTTCCGTTTGCAACTTCCAAATTCCATGAAAATACATCCAGTGTTTCATGTTGCACTGCTTAAACCTTTTCATGAAAATACTTTCCCTGGCCGAGCCCTGCCTGCCCCACCTCCAGTCCTCGTGGATGGTGAGGATGAGTACGAAGTGGAAAAAATTCTTGACTCCAGGATCTTCCATAACAAGCTCCAATATTTTGTTCGGTGGAAAGGCTATGGTGAGGAGGATAGATCGTGGGAACCAGTGGACAATATTCACACTCCTGATCTTCTTCGGTCTTTCCATGCACAGTACCCTGCTAAACCAGGTAATAGGTGAGGGTAATGTGAGGAATTGACTCTGCTGGGATTCGAACCCTGGTTTGCATGTTGCTAAACCTCTTCCCTACCGGTACACCAGCCTGCCTCTTGCAGATTTACCTGAGATCTGATACCTTGACTCTAAAAGCAATGCAATCAGTGACAACTCTCTTTAGCTGTGTCTGGTCAGCTGTCTGGTTCTTGGCCTATATAAGGCACTTCCTGTCTCTGTATCCTTGCCAGATTATTGTTGGTTCTTGATCCCTTCAATAAAGCTTGTTCCTGTTTCACCTACAAATTGCTGAACTGGATTATTGCTGACCTTGGCTACTGGTCTCCACAACCTTGTGATTCCTATATCATTACAGGACTATTATCCTGCTTATACTTCCATCAGGCACTTCATACGCATATCTGTGAAACAACACTTGCTCTGCATTAATTAGTCTTTGAAAGTAAATCTTTCTTATGAGAGGGTCCCTCCTTGGCCGCAAATTCCTTCCTTTCTGAATCCAATTGAACTGATCACATCTCCAGACACTTTTTTTATGAATATGTCCATCATAGCTATAAACAAACACCTGCCCACATCTTGGCTTAGCAGCTGGGAGAGTTGATATTTTTCCTACTACAGGATTTTTCAAAATCTCTGGAGCTTCAGTTGGTAGAAGTTGCTCAAACTTTGTCATATACACAGCACTCATGATGTAGAAAGACTTTTTATAATTAGTTTCTTTAAGCAATTAAAGAACACACCAATTGCTGCAAAAGATCCACCTCCACACCAAATAAGGGCAACCCTTTTCACTTGAAAGAGGGTCTACATTGTCTTTGCAGAAACCATAAGATCTTTAGCATCCCCAATAGGTGAAAAAGTAAAATGCATCTATTCAGAGCCCATAACAATACATTATATTTTGCAAAACATCCTTGCTAAAAACAAACTGTGAGCTGAGTAATACTACATACTAAATAAAGAACATATTGACATAAATCCCACTTAGTTATATGTATTTGGTGGATTTGGTATTTCTGACCCTATAAAAAGTCGCTGTTCCGGGTCATTTTGTGAAATATTCTATTTTGGCCCGGAATGGGTTCTTGAAATTAGTTTCTATAGAATTTATGAAAGTTATTACATGAATCCCACCTAGTTATGTGTATTTGGTGAGTTTGGTATTTTTGACCCTCTAAAAAGTCGCTGTTCCGGGTCATTTTGTGAAATATTCTATTTTTGCCCGGAATGGGTACTTGAAATTAGTTTCTATGGAATTTATGAAGGTTATTACATGAATCCCAACTAGTTGTGTGTAATGATATAGGAATCACAAGGTTGTGGAGACCAGCAGCCAAGGTCAGCAATAATCCAGTTCAGCAATTTGTAGGTGAAACAGGAACAAGCTTTATTGAAGTGATCAGGAACCACACAATAATCTGGCAAGGTACATTGACAGGAAGTGCCTTATATAGGCCAAGGAACAGACACAGCTGAAGAGACTTAGGCACAGATACAATTGCTAGCAGAGTCAAGGTTATCAGATCTCAATGAAAGTCACATAGGCAGGCTGGCGCAGTGGTAGGGAAGAGATATAGCAGCCTGGGGACCAGGGTTCAATACCCAGCAGAGTCAATTCCTCACATTACCCCCGCCTCTATAGGTGCAGCCTCTGGATGCCCTATTACCTGGTTTAGCAGGGTACTGCACATGAAAGGACCGAAGGAGATCAGGAGCGTGAATATTGTCCACTGTTTCCCACGAACTCTCCTCCTCACCATAGCCTTTCCAGCGGACCAGATACTGAAGCTTGTTGCGGAAGATCCTGGAGTCCAGAATTTTCTCCACCTCGTATTCATCCTCACCATCCCCGATGACTGGAGGTGGGGCAGGGAAAGGTTTCAGCAGTGCAACGTAAAACACCGGAAGTATTTTCATGGAATCTGGAAGTTGCAAACGAAAAGTGACAGCATTGACCTGAGCGATGATCTCAAAAGGTCCCATGAACCTCTGACCCAATTTATGAGAAGGAACCCTAAGCTTAAGATTCCTTGTTGACAGCCAAACCTTGTCACCAACATGATAAACTGGGGCCTCTGTTCTATGCCTATCAGCAGCTCTCTTGTAACATTCCTGAGCCTTCAAAAGAGTCTCCTTCAACAGGTCTTGGGAATCTCGGAAGGTGGTTAGACGATCAGTGACTGCAGGAATGCAAGTAGTAATTGGGAGACTCACTAGAAAGGTTGGATGGTAACCATAGTTGGCAAAAAATGGGCTCAAAGAAGTGGAGCAGTGTTGGGCATTGTTATAGGCAAACTCCACCGTGGGTAGAAAATCCAGCCAGTCATCCTGCACGTAACTAATTTAACACCGCAAATATTGCTCCATAGTCTGGTTGGTTCGCTCAGTCTGTCCATTACTTTGTGGATGAAAAGCTGATGACAGATTTACATTATTACCTAGATTAGAACAAAAATGTTTCCAAAAACGAGATGTAAACTGCACTCCCCTGTCAGAAACTACTTCATCGGGCACTCCATGTAAGCAAAATATTTCCCGAATAACCAGGTCAGCCGTCTGTTTAGCTGAAGGGAGACCATGAGCTGGTATGAAATGACCCATCTTTGTTAACCTGTCCACAACAACAAGAATGGTAGTGTGTTCCTTAGAGGGAGGTAGTTCCACAATAAAGTCCATGGATATAGATCCCCAGGGACGATGAGGAATAGGAAGAGGCTGTAGCAAGCCAACAGGGGATGAGCGAGGAGTCTTATGTCTGGCACATACATCACGAGAGGACACATACTTCTTAACATCCTCATGATACTTCGGCCACCAAAAGGATCGGGCAAGTAGCTCTTGTGTCTTTCGGATTCCTGGATGACCTGCTGGTTTTGAGTCTTGGTAGAGACGTAAAAGGTCCAGTCGCACTGACTCCGGAGCAAACAGACGTTGTTGAAAAATCCAAAACCCATTAAGCATCGTCATATGGAGATCACAAGGAGGATCACGAAGAACTGGGTCTTCAGCGTAGCCCTTTTTAATGCAAGACATCAGTTTAGAAGGAAATGTAACTCCTATAAATATATCCTCCAGCAAGATGGTGGTCTTGGTTACGGTAGTATGGAGGGGGTCAGCTATTCTAGACAAGGCATCCGCCTTACCATTCTTGGAGCCAGGACGGTATGTAACCAAAAAATTAAACCTCGAGAAGAATAGGGACCAGCGTGCTTGTCTGGCTGACAGTCTCTTTGCTGATCGAATACATTCCAGATTTTTGTGATCTGTGAGGACAGTAATTGGATGGGTAGCTCCCTCCAAGAGATGTCTCCATTCGGTGAAGGCAGCTTTTATAGCCAAAAGTTTGTTATTCCCTATGTCATAGTTTCTTTCTGCTGGCACCATCTGGCAGGAATAGAAGGCACACGGATGTAACAGCATCTTAGGTCCAGTCCTTTGAGACAGTATAGCACCAATAGCTGAATCAGAAGCATCAACTTCCACAATAAATGGTAATTCCGGCTGAGGATGTACCAGGACAGGGGCAGAGGTAAACAGAGTCTTCAATCGGGAAAATGCGGTATCGCCTTATCGGACCACTGAAAAGGAGTCCCTTTACGTGTGAGTTCAGTGATCGGTGTAATAACGGCAGAGAAATTCTTAATGAAATGCCTGTAAAAATTGGCAAACCCCACAAATCTCTGAACATCTTTTTCATTCTTGGGGATGGGCCAGTCCAGCACAGCTTTAATTTTACTTGCGTCCATACTTTAACCTTTGGGAGTTATTACAAACCGCAGGAATTGAATTTCTGTTTGCTCAAACTCACATTTTTCTAGTTTAATGTATAGGTGGTGGGTACGAAGGCGCTCCAGAACTATACGGACCTGTTTTCTGTGGTTTTCAAGATTATCAGAGAATATTAAGATGTCATCCAAATATGCCACAACAAACTGATCCAGGAGATCTCGTAGTACATCATTGATAAGATGCTGGAAAGTTGCAGGGGCATTACACAGCCCAAATGGCATTACTAGATATTCGTAATGCCCGTACCTGGTTCTGAAAGCTGTTTTCCATTCATCATTTGGTCTTATGCGAACCAGATTATATGCCCCCCGAAGATCAAGCTTCGAAGAAATATTTTAGCTGAGCGAAGTCTCTCCAAAAGTTCAGGAATCAGAGGCAAGGGGTAGCGGTTTTTAACAGTGATGTTATTAATGTCCCTGTAATCAAAGCATGGCCGTAGGCTCCCATCTTTATTTTCTACAAAGAAAATAGGAGCTCCTGCTGGAGAAGTAGATGGTCAAATAAAGCCTTTGGCAAGATTTTCTTGTAGGTATTCACGAAGAGCTTTCAATTCAGGCTCAGAAAGGGAATATATACGGCCAAATGGGATAGCAGCCCCAGGCAACAGCTCTATTGGACAATCATAAGGCCTGTGGGGTGGAAGCTGATCAGCATTCTTCTTATCAAAGACATCTGCAAAATACCGATATTGTAGAGGAAGCTTAGTCAAGTTTGTAGCAACCATTTCATTAATTGTTGTGGCAACAGGTGTTACCTAAGAGGGTTGACAATTCATTAAGCAGTGTTCTGAAGGAAAGGACAAAGTTCTGATCTTCCAATCAATCTGTGGGTTATGCAGAGCAAGCCAAGGTACCCACAAAATCACTGGAAACTGTGTTGAGGAAATTAGGTGGAAAGATATAGCCTCATGGTAATTCACTTCCAGGGTCAACTTTAAGGGCACAGTCTCATGTGTAACCGGGCCTGACGTAAGTGGAGAACCGTCTACTGTCTCCATTAACACAGGTGAAGAATTAGGGATAGACTTAATTCTATTTCCTGCTGCAAATTTAATGTCCATAAAGTTTCCGCCTGTTCCAGAATCTATCATAGCTGTAGTTGAAATTTTACGATCACCACATTGCAACTTAGGCACGATAGGCACCACAAAATGAGGATGTTGAGTCAACATACCCTCTTCACCATGAGCCAGAGAAAACAAGGGTTGTGTGACAGAATCCAGTTGATCTGAAATCTGGGATTGGTGTCGAATCTGTGCGCTCTCAGTCGCCATAGCTATTGTTCTTTGGATTTGCTAGGGCAATTGATGGCATAGTGCCCTGCACTACCACAATACAGGCATAAATTGTGAGTGCGTCGCCACTGTTTTTCTTCGTTGGATAATGGCCCTCTTATTAGATTTATCTACATAGCCTCTGGCTCAGAGTCTGTAGGTGTTTGTGGGATCGGAGTAGAAGTTCTTGAATAGGAAATTGGAGTAGTACTTGGTCTAAAAGAGCCCTGTCTTTCCAATCTTCTTTCAGAAAGTCTCCAATCAATACGGATAGCCAAACGCACAAATGCATCAAAGTCAGCAGGAAGATCAACACGAGCTAGCTCATCTTTTATAGCTTCTGAGAGACCTTTTCTGATGTGGAACCTCTGGGCTGATTGGTTCCAGTTAGTATCAGCAACCCACTGTCTGAATTCAACAGCATATTCAGCCACTGAGCGTCTCCCTTGATGCAAATGAAGGAGAGTGGCTTCTGCTGTAGCACATCGATTTGGGTCATCAAAAACTAGGCACATGGCCTCAAGAAAGTCATTTAGATTACCCAAGACTGGACTGTCCTGTTCCAGAAGAGGGGAGCCCCAAGCCAGGGCTTCATCTTTGAATAGGGAAAAAGTAAATCCCACCTTCTCTCTTTCAGATGGAAATCGGTGAGGTAACATCATGAAGTGCAAACGGCATTGATTTAGGAAACCCCTAATTTTTTTGCGATCTCCTCCAAACTTTTCTGGTAGCGGCAAGTGGGCATCTTGTGCAGGTGTAACAGTAGCAGCCGCATCATTACGTGCCCTGTAGCTGGTATACTCACTGTGCATTGACTGAACTTTATTTTGCAGTTCAGCTACCTGGTCCTGCAGCACTTGAATGGTCTGTGCCTGGGTCTGCATAGTTCTTGCAGTAAAAGCAACCTGTTGGGCCTGCAGTTCAGCTACCTGGTCCTGCAGCACTTGAATGGTCTGTGCCTGGGTCTGCACAGTTCTTGCAAATAAAGCAACCTGCTGGGCCAATGCAGAATCTGACCCGTGGTCTCCATAAAAGGGCCAGATTATTCTGTAATGATATAGGAATCACAAGGTTGTGGAGACCAGCAGCCAAGGTCAGCAATAATCCAGTTCAGCAACTTGTAGGTGAAACAGGAACAAGCTTTATTGAAGTGATCAGGAACCACACAATAATCTGGCAAGGTACATTGACAGGAAGTGCCTTATATAGGCCAAGGACCAGACACAGCTGAAGAGACTTAGGCACTGATACAATTGCTAGCAGAGTCAAGGTTATCAGATCTCAATAAAATTCACAAAGGCAGGCTGGCGCAGTGGTAGGGAAGAGGTATAGCAGCCTGGGGACCAGCAGAGTCAATTCCTCACATTGTGTGTATTTGGTGAATTTGGTATTTTTGACCATCTGGAAAGCCGCCGTTCCGGGTCATTTTGCGAAATATTGTATTTTGGCCCGGAACAGGTACTTGAAATGAGTTTCTGTGGAATTTATGAAGGTTATTATGTGAATCCCACCTAGTTATGTGTATTTGGTGAATTTGGTATTTTTGACCATCTAAAAAGTCACTGTTCCGGGTCTTTTTGCGAAATATTGTGTTTTGACCCGGAATGGTTACTTGAAATTATTTTCTGTGGAATTTATGAAGGTTATTACATGAATCCCACCTAGTTATGTGTATTTGCTGAATTTGGTATTTTTGACCCTCTAAAAAGTCGCCCTTTCCGGGTCATTTTGCAAAATATTGTATTTTGGCCCGGAATGGGTACTTGAAATTATTTTCTGTGGAATTTATGAAGGTTATTACATGAATCCCACCTAGTTGTGTGTATTTGGTGAATTTGGTATTTTTCACCCTCTAAAAATTTGCCGTTCCGGGTCATTTTGCGAAATATTGTATTTTGGCCCGGAATGGGTACTTGAAATTAGTTTCTATGGAATTTATGAAGGTTATTACATGAATCCCACCTAGTTCTGTGTATTTGGTGAGTTTGGTATTTTTGAACATCTGGAAAGCCGCCGTTCTGGGTCATTTTTTTGAAATATTGTATTCTGTCATGTTAAAGGGTTAATAAAGCATACTATTAGATTCGGGTTAGCTCTTAAATATAGTTCTCAAATATATTTAAAACATCCCAATGATTTTAGCATGGATTGCCTTCATAAAGTGTGCGTTCCGGCCTGTTTTTGCCTGTTCCGTTTCATTTTTGGGTTTTTAAAGGGTTAAAAAAGTATTATATTGAATTTGTTTTGTTTCTTAAATATTTTTCTCAATAATATCTAACACATCCCAGTGATATTGTCATTGATTTCTTTTATAAATGGCCTGTTCCGGCCTGTTCCGTTCCGTTCCAGCTTTTACACCGTCCCCCCAGAAAGCACCCAAACTGAGGAGCAGAAGGGGCAGACAGCCAGGAGAAGCTGGGAAACGGGAGGACAAACGGGTGGAAGGGAGGAACAGGTGAAACAAGCACAGGTGCAAACGGAGGGAGGAGAGACAGGGAGATAAGGGAAGGGAAGGCAGGAAATGGAGGCACACTGAGGGGAGAAGGGAGAGGACTCACAGGCAAAAACGGGAGACCACGAAGAAGCAGGAGAGGAGAAAGAGCACACGCAGCGCAGCAGCAGACGTGACAGCGCTGGAGAATGGGTAGATGTGTGCTTGGGGTTTAAGTAGGGTGGAGGGAGAGGGGACCCTCCCACAAACCCAGGTGTGCTAACCTTGTAATATATATATATATATATATATATATATATATATATATATATATATATATATATATATATATATATATATATACTGTATATATATATATATATATATATATATATATATATATATATACATATATATATTTATACATATATATATATATATATATTTTTTTTTTTTTTTATGTTTCCCTTGTATGAGTAAGCTGTTATTTAGAGTCAATAACCTTAGTCTTACATCAGTGTCTCAGTAGTAGTGATGCCAGTATATTGTGTACAGTGTGCTGGCCTCTTCAACAGTCTTCAAATCTTCCTCAGTATGTTCTTGTCTGCCATAACACATTCCATCCCTATACCTCAATGCAACTTATATCAATGCTGAAGCTCATTCTCATTGATATCTCTTTATCTAGGGCTTGCCTGTGTCAATGGTTATTATGATGGCACAAAGTGTGTGTGCAAGAAAAACAGCTACGGGAGCCTGTGTGAATTCATTTTAAACCAAATATTTCAAGGTATGTTTACAGTTCTTCTCTGTGAATTTCAACCAAGAAGCATTGGCATAATGTTGTTTTGTTTGTGTCCACAAGTAATAGTAACAAATCAGATATCCTTGGATTTTTCATAGCAGACAGTCCTCACTCCCATCTGTAGCAGTTAAAGGACCAATGTAGTGCATTTACAAGTAAAGCTCATATGTTTGTTTGCTGCTCAGACTGAAGCTACACTGGTCAGACTTTATTTTTAGTCAAACACACCAGATCTGGCCAAGGCCCCTGGTAAACACAGATAGAAGGGAATTTGCAGCTCTGCTTGAGGAGAAAACAAACAGTTTATAAGCTAAGAAACACTAGTAACTTTTATTTCATTTATGTAAATCATTTTTATTTATTTTATTTAAGCTGCAGTCTGTTTTAATAGCCTATATGCAGCAAACAAATATATGAGCCTTACTTGTAAATCTACTACAGTCGTCCTTTAAATAGCAGTTGACATTAATGGAGCAAGCAGACTTCCTGCAATGTCTTGTGTCACTTTAATTTTATTTTTCAAAAACAGTGACTTAAAAATGTTTTACCGCAAACAATGTAAAATTTGGGAATTCTGTGACATTATTTTTATCATAAGTGAAGTCACACCCTATATTAGAGTTTGTGCTCTCTTTTTTTGATACTAGACGGTTCATGGTGATGACAGCAATATCTAGCTAGGTTCTGCTAATTCTGTTTATCTAATCATAGATGAAGTCACTGCAAAGGTGGAAATCACTGTCAGAGTGATAGGAAACTTCACAGAGGAGCTAAATAACACAGAGTCCCTGGCATACAAGACATTTGTGGTGCGATTTGAGAAGCAGGTATGCAGATCATCTATTTCACTGGTGATGGTCATCTTTCAGTGATGTCACTGCTTTGCTATAATATTGGATTGTTATGTCATTTTCTTTGATGACAATGATAATGATATCACACTTATTGGTTTCACTACTTTATGTAAGTTACCCTGCAATCAGCATAATGAGTGATAACAGCAATGCAAATTGTATTAATTATTGTAATGATGCATTGCATTAGAGACAAAGCTGTTTCAATGAGAAGAGTTTTGATAAGATAATGTGACCATATCTTCTTAAAAACCTACACTGCATATGTAAATGCATTCACACATAATGTTAAAGTGTACACTGCATACACATACACACAAATGCATATTTAAATGACTACTGATTCAATATCATTATTTATCAAATAAAATATTCACAAAATAGCTAAAAAAGCTAAGCTTCATAAAGTTTGGCCCACTAAACAAAATAACACACACACAATGAAAAGAAATGGCAAAATAAAACATGAATGTTGACCTTTTTTTTAAGTAAGGTAAGGGTATTCTCGCTAGTAAGATGACTTGATAGCATTCTCATGTTATACTCTTGAGAAAAGATTCCATAGAGAAATGTAGGTTTATAGAACAATATAGGAATTGGAGAGGTCTCACTTCACTAGTGATAATGTTTTCAATTGTGTGATGAATATAGCTAATTTGCCGTTGGGTTCTCGGCACCAGCACCCTGATATCTGGCTTCTGTATCAGTCAGGGTCTCTCCATCAGGAATCGGCACTTCCAGGAGTCTCAGTTACCTTCCTGTTATAGTGACCAGGACAAGTTACTTGCAGGGTGGAGATAGGATCAGTATTGCAGCCACCAGGAGCAAAGAAGACCATTCTATATGTCTCAGCATTTATTTTGGGAAAGTCAACAATATTTATAGTGGTTAGATACATAGGGGGTGTATACAATACAACAGTGACAGGGAGTGGCAGACAAACACAGGAGATTGACTCCACATGGGGTCTAATAGTCTGGCATCATGGCATCCTGTCTGGCACCTGTGAACAATAGGCCAACCTCCAAACACACATAAAGCTGTCTCCATGTCTAATGGTCCAGACCTTAAATAGAGTACATTAACTTTACCTGGCAAACAATGGGACAAAACTGATTACCATACAATGGAGGTGTTTAATCACAAAGTCCAGTGGCTGTAGCCAAGCAGTCTGTCCTTTATAGTGGCTCAATGGGCTAATATCCAGTGACATTAGGGTGTAGTATGCTGGCCCAGTCTTGGGGCGGTTGTCCATCTTTTAGGAAAGTGTCCACAGTCTCCATCCCCAATTTCTGTAGGGTCTTGGCGAACACAATCCATTTGTACAGTCCTTCCACGCCTCAACTTGGTCCTTCCTTAGGTTCTCAGGGCCATTCCCCTTAGCTGAACTCCCACACTTATCTGGATCCGCCTGATCCATTCTGGGGAAGAGCTCCAGGGTCTCAGGTGATTCCCCCTCTCCTGATAGCCTTATGCCCCAATCTGGCGTCACACTCTCCATGACTGTCAGCCCTGTTATCTCCAACTGTTTTCTGACTGCCTGGAAATCAGCAGTCTGTAGTTTAGGGCAGGAAACAATCCATGGGTAGTTGGGCAGACTCTCAGGACTTGCACCCTCCTTTGCCGACTGTTCAGTCTCCAGCTCCTCGCCCTTGGTTAGCGGCTGGAACTTCTCTGGCTGTTGGCAATCTCCCAGTGACTGGTGCTGCTTAACACTGCTCCAAGGTCTTGCATCTACCAGGGTCTGGACTGCTGGACTGTTCTCCCGGCCTCTCTCAGCAGTCCCTCTGATCTTGCCTGTTCTGTAGCGGTCAAATCTCCAGGTACCCTCTGGTTTCATTCCTCCACATTATAGGGGTGTAGCCAACAGTCCATTCCCTCTGGCAGTGTATCTTCTGCTAGCTCAGCTGGGGAAGCATGGGGTAACTCCGAGTACTTGAGCCACCTCCTCATGCAGTTCCTTATACTCTTTTTCCATTTCTTTATAGACCAACGGTTTGAGCAACATTTCTTATTCTGTCTTTGGGTCTATTTCCACGTTCTTTTGGCGTTGTGCCAATAGGATTTCTTAGTGCTCTGCAGTTCCAAGACCACACTTTGGATCTCCCTGCGGCACATCCGGGAGCCCTTAGACCAGTCCAAGCCTGTAGTAGGAGGGCCATTGTGATTAACCGGAAGCATGAGGTCCTCATACTGACCTTCCAAGTCAAGCTCCATCCACTGCAGGTCCTCAAACCCCAGCCATCTGATGATTCAGAAGAGCTGTTCCCCCATCGCATTCTGTGGCAAGGCATTGCCATCACCGCTTCCTCATAGTGGTGATCGGGCTCCATTTTTTCTGGAACATCTCCAACCTGCAGGTATCCCTTGGGCTTGTAGGTCTGGATAATTTGCTGATAAGTAATAAATTAAAGCTTGTATTATTTTTGTATTTGCAATTTAAAAATATAATCACAGTGATCCTTTAAGGAGCAGGTAAAGCAAATCTAGAGACAATTATATATGTGTTCTTATGAATAATAAATGATTACAATAACATCAGGTTAAAAAATTGTTAAGAGAACATTAATACACACCAATGACCAGAAAAAAAACATCTTATTAACATCAAAATGCCTGTTAGCCCTCCTTACCACAAACTTCCTCATTAAGCAGAAGGTATCTATGCCTGTCTGTGTGCAGAGAAGTTTGACATTTTTTGGGGGAAGGAAGCCAGTGCATCTACAGCTACCTGTAGTGCTTCCTACATTGTACCTTGTAAATAGTCAAACTGCCCGATACAGATCTAGGGCCTTTTTAAATTCCAGCCACGTAAATCCAAAGTGTAGATATTAAGCCCTACGTGCATGAAGTTACGTTGCTATTAAATTGGAAGGGCTTGGAAGGGCCTGCAAGCAACGGGCGGGAAGCTGAATCTTAATCCAGTCTCTTGAACGTTGGATGTGCAGCTGGGATAAGATCAATTAGTCAAAACTGTAGCATTAGGTTTGACTTAGCCAATAGCAAAACAGATGGTTATAATGGCTAAAGTCTGCTGGATCACCCGCAGGCTCCCGACATCAGCACTTGATGCAGGAGTTCCTATACAGACCCTTATGGGACACTACTTAACCCTATTAGTCCCATAAGATTCTATACAGACCCTTATGGCACAATAATTAAACCCTATAGTAACACCATAAGTGCCATGAGGGTCCCCATGACACAAAGGACCCCATGACACAAAGTCCAAGCACTACACTATTAACCCTAACTATACCCAATTGACCCATGCTAAACCCCATTAATCCTAACTATACCCCATTAACCCATACTAAACCCCATTAACACTAACTATACCCCATTAACCTATACTAAACCCCATTAACCCTAACTGCACACATTAACCCCCTACCCTATTAACCCCTACCTTACATTATTAACACCTATCCTACCCTTTACCATTCTATTATCCCCTCTAACTAATTAACCCATTAGGTATGGTGAGGGTTACATAGGGTTAATTAGATGGGGGTTAATTAGTTAGAGGGGGGTTAATAGAATGGTATAGGGTATGGGTTAATAATGTAAGGTAGGGGTTAATAGCATAGGGGTTTATTGGGTACAGATATGGTTAATGGGGTATAGTTAGATTTAATAGTGTAGTGTAGTGCTTAGACTTTCTGTCATGAGGGTCCTGGAGGACCCTCATGGCACTTTTGGTGTTAATATGGGGGTTAATAGTGTCCTATTGGGGTATATAGAAACGCCTTTTGTACTGAGGGGGTTCATTTTCTTCTCATGAGGGTCTATATTGACCCCCATGAGTGATGGGGTTAATCAGTGTCCCATAAGCCTCTGTATAGACCCTTATAGCGTTGCCGCCTAGCACTCCGACTACACCCGGTTGAGTTATTGTTTTACCTAAGGGGTGCCCATGATCCTTGATTGTAATTTATGCAGATGGGAATACTTGGTGCTCGTTAGTCTGTCTAGACACATGTGATCTGAATTAGAGCGGTCCGTCTTCCTCTATTGCTTTGTCAGTGCTCTGATGCCATAACTAATACCTACTTAGGGAAAATACAAACTTTCAGAGCTACAGCAGGGGGTAGACCTCAATATGACGAGACATTGAGCCTAGCGCAAGACATGGTTCTTAAGAGAGTTTGCTGCAAATTACAGTTTTTTGCAAAACAACAGCTCCGGAGTATAGGCCTAAAAAGCCAGAGCAGAGGAAAGACCTAGAAGAGACAGTAAAAGGTGCATAGTCTGTGGAAGTGACAGCTGTCGTAGACCGCTACTGTGCTCCCTTTCTGCTCTAAGGGGATGAGGCCCGAAGGTGTAAATAATCAAAAATAAGGGCTGACATCACTGCTATAAGTGGGTCTCTAATCCCTCTACAGAGTTACAGCAATACAGCGAAGCCATAGATCTCCATTTCTTAATTATTTTCTTAGGCTGTCAAAACGCAGCAACAGGATATCTCCTAAGTGTGGAAGAAGTAGAACTCACTAAGGTATTGAAGAGACAATGCAAGGATCAATAATGAGCTTTGCTACAGGGATGTTTGGCCAATTATTGCTGTAATATCTTCTAGCTACTACAATGTGCTTAAAGATATAAAGTAGCGTTCAAACATCTATACCTCTCTACTGAATGAGTGGAATGTTGGATAGACCAGGGCCTGAACCAACCCCCCAATTTTTTTAAATATCCTTCTAAACTATAATTTTGCAGGTCTAACAAGAGGGGAAAACATACAGGGAAATCTCAGAGTGTCTGGGAGTAAAGGAGGGATACGCTTAGAGTGCATATGCTGATACAGATAGCCCTGTAAAAAGATCTATCCGATGACAGATAATGAATTATATTGGACAATGACAAACACACCTCTCTAATAAGATGTCTCTAATAAAGTATGATGTGTTTATAACTTTAAGAAAGGTTATAAAAGAACAATAGGAGGTACAATTGAAGCCCAGTATCAACTATTTGAACCCAAGGCCAACTTTTGTATGGTCAACATTACTCCAAATCTTGAAACCTGACTGAATTTAATTTATTTCAAGCTCTACTGTTATGGATTCAGAACTTAATAGAGATGTTTTGATAAAGACAACAATCAACACAGGACTTTATGACCAACTAATTATTTAAAAATCTACATTGTACTGAGATTATCTTTTTGTTGTTTTGAATACATTCTTCAAGGGAAAAAAAGCTGCATGTGGGGTTATCTTCCCTCTAGATTTAAACAAACTTTTGGGGAATTAATAATCTTAAAAATAATACTTTGAATATCTGGATGTGAACTTGGCTCATTTAAGCCAAACAGATAAAACTCACTTAAAAACAGCTTAACCCATACATGTTTAGTACGATTGTCATCATTAAGCTTTGTAGAGTAAAACATCTTATATAGGAAAGCAGCATTAAATGCCAAATTCTAGAAAAAATTGTGGCATAGGCTGGTAGTTAAGAAAGAATTCTAGTTTATATTTGAAAGAGTTATAACTCAATCCCTAACAACTCTCCAAAATGAAAAGAGACACTCAAAACTCTAAATCTAAAGCAAGGAACAAGAAAAAAACAAAGGCCAAAACTCCAGGTATTTTTTTTTCTCCTGGAAATAAAAATAAAGATCTAGACAAAAAGCAATTGGAAGATGATTGCATAGGAAAATCAGATCTCTCAGTTAATCAATCTAGTGTAGAAGAGGCTACAGAGCTTGAAGAAAGCCATATTTTAAATAGACCTGAGGAAGACAGACTCACAACTACAATATTGAAAACAATATTATCGGAATTTAAAAACTCTTTACTTACAGATTTAACGGCAGAAATAGCCAAAAATGTAAGGGCAATAAATAAAATGGATCTGAAAATAGATGCATTAGAATCCAAATATAATCTGACCGGTAAGGAACAACAAACTATTAACTCAGAGACTTCAAAATTAAAGGAGGAAATATCTGACTTAAAATTAAAAATCAACAAACTTGAAGACTATTCCCGACAAAACAACATTCGCATAAGAGGTATCGCTGATAATATCTCTCAGTTAGATTTAAATCAATATATCCTAACTTTTCTTTCTCGGATGTTAAAAACAGTGCCCACTAGAACAGTTGGTAGATAGAGCGCATCGAATTCCACTCTCCAAAAAATTAGAAAGAGATGTCCAGAGAGATGTTATTGTCAAATTGCACGCCTCATTACATAGAGAATCCATTATTAGAAAAGCCTTTGAAGTTACAAAATGTGACTCTCCTTATGAACATCTCATAATTTTCACTGATGTTTCAAGAGAAACATTGAATAAAAGGAGAGAATTGCAGAAGGTACGAAAACATATATAACAATATAAGATACAAATGGGGTTTTCCGACTAAACTAATTATAACCCATGAATCAAGGAGAATAATTGCCACTCTCCACTAGAAGCTAAAAAAGTCATGGAAGAGTGGAATTTAACAAGCTGATTAAGTGAGTACATTGACTTAACACCTAAATTCCTTTTTAATCTTGGGAGTACCACCAACTTTCATTCAAACAATCTAAAAAAATGTGAATAATAGGGCATGTCTCAATAGAGAATGGAAGTTGACAATTAAAATTAACTTAATAGATTTGGAAAAATGGAAGTTGTTGATTTCTGAGAGAATTTTTGTAAATGTTTTGGTGTAAAAACACAATAGTAAAATCACTTTTTCGACAAAACAACCAGGTAGTATGTAGTTTCTCTGCTTTAACAATTTAAATTAAAGAAAAGCACTTAAGAGGGAAATATCTATTATTCCCATCACTATAACAATTTAGCACTTCCTTCTTAGTTGTATTTCTGTTAATATCATCTAACTATTAGATTAAAAGTTAATTATTTTTGATAATGCAATACACTTTATTGATAGTTTGCACAGGTTATTATACATAATCACTGAGATTCATAATTTTACAAATTGGTGGTAGAAAGTTTTTATAAGAATGTGAAGGGTTCCTTCTTAAGAGAAACTTATGAAAATGAATCCTTTAAAAAATTTTCTTTACACTAAAAATGGTCTGCTGCTCAAATCACCTATTATTGAATTTTTAGATTAAAAATAAAAGTGTTTGAAAAAAATGCAACATATAGCACTGGTAGATTATGGTACCTAAGTGAATAGCTTTTAAGGGATGTCAAAAACTTTTACAGAACCTTTGAATGAAAGACAGAATGGGAATTGGATATATTTATTAATAGACAGATTCTTACCAAAAGGATGTCATAAACTCAGACCTTTTGTATATGAGGTCATGTACCAGGTGTTTTTAGGAATAAAAGAGAAGTTACAAAGATCTTTTGAAAAAGTTAATTAATTCTCTTGTAACTAAAACTGTTACTCCTTATACAGCAGGGGGGCAATATGATTTTAAAACCTCAGCAAAAGAAGCTAGAAAGTAGAAAATTAACATGACTACAAATAGAACGGGAATGTTATATTTGTAGACCTCGATAAAAAGACACTGTCTGCAAAAAGACAAGTTTTCTTTTTATATGTTTTTGCTCTGTCATAAGATATATAAGAATTGCACCACTGGAAACCGCCAAGGACTTTTCTTGAACTTAAGAAAAGTCCATCCGATTTTTGGCTGGCTCCCATGGGAGAGAGGGCAATTTTCCCCTAAGAGTCTTTTTTGATGTGTATTTTGATTGTGTTCCTTTTTTTTTATGTTGTCTTTTCTACTCTTTTTGTTTTTCTCTTTTCTTTTTATATGCCGGGAGGAGTGGAGGGAGAGTTAAGTCTTGCATATGTAAGTAGGAGGTTTAATACCCTCAAATGCGTCAAAATGTGTGGGGATTAAACTCTCTCGGGAAAAGATCTATTTTTTAATGCCTTCTATAAAAAAAAATGCCATTATAGTGTGTCTACAGGAAACGTATTGGCAGTCAGATAGAAACCCAAACTATATAGACAGACACTTTGTGTCCGTTAGCAACTCAAAAAAAAAAAAAGCTAGAGGTTCAGTTATATTTTTTAATAGAAGGCTTAATTGGAAAGAGGAAGTCTCTGTGACTGACCCAGAGGGTCGTTTTTCCTTTTGAACAGGGTTAATCAGTAACAACAAAGTTACACTTCTAAATTTGTACGCCCCAAATAAAGGACAGAGTAAATTTGTTAATAGGATTCTAAATTTACTGAAGAAATATTTTTCAGGCATGCTTATAATATGCAGTGACTTTAATATCTTTCTCAAACCAGATCTAGATGGAAAAACAAGGCCTTTAACAAAAAACTTGAACTTTAACAAAATCTTGTACAAATATGGTTTATTTGATTCATGGCGTTGTCTTTATCCTACTGATAAAAACTACATTTTTTATTCAGCTAGACACTCATCATACTCAAGAATAGACTAAATCTTAGTAAACGATCTGGCCCTTAAAAAACTTATCTCTGCTGAAATCGATCCAATTAACAGATCTGATCATGGATTCATTTCTGCCACTCTGAAAATAGGAATAATATCAAAATATTTTTCCTTCATGGAAACTAAAGAACTTCCTACTTAAAGACCTGGGGCCTCATTCTATTACCTGCCGCAGCCGCTGCGGGGCCGCAAGGACCGGCCGCAAGCTTTACGGCTATTCTATTCCCCTCCGGCCGGGGACTCCGGCAGGCTTGCGGCTGGCGCCTTGCTATCTCTTGCGGCCGATCGCGCCGGAGGAAAGCCTTTGATCTAAAACGGCCGCAAGGAAATCGGCCGTAAGAAAAGCCTGGTTGTGATTCTATTGCACCGGGAACCCTGTCTGCAAGGCTAAAAACGAGCCGCAGCTTATTTGCAGCAAACAGGTCCCGCTAGCACCAATTAAGCACATAAAATAGCTCAAATAAAGCCATCCTGCACTTTGTGGAGTCTATAAAGTGATATTCGGTGTTAGCAAAAATAGCACATAATTACCCTATACTCAAATCCGTAAAATATTTTATTTTTAATATACGTAAAATATACATGTAAAAAGTCCAGAGTGCTTGGAGCACCTCAGACACGCCCACGCCGCAGCCGGAAAATAAACAGTTAATTTGAACTCGGGTTTGGGCTGATGTGCAAGCTTGAGAGGGGGTTTCTTTTAATCCTCATGTCCCCCAATATTATCCCTAGCATTTACAGAGCTGTACAGTGCAGGCTTGAATTTATTTTTCTGTTTAAAGTTTTCTGAGCTTACGGCCGGTTTCAAGATATGCGGCCGGCCGTAAGGAGAGATCCTTGCGGGGCCGTATCATAGAATCGCGAGTTAACTGAACCCCCGCAAGGAATCGCAGCCTTACGGCCGATTTACGGCCGGTAATAGAATGAGGCCCCAGGAAAGCAAAATCAAACTTAAACAAGCACTTGAAGACTTCTTTTCCCACAATAGACACTCAGTACAATCCAATATAACAGTGTGGAATGCCCATAAGGCATACATGCGTGGAGTCTCTATTAAGATCCAAGCCCAAAAGAAAATGGAAAATAAAATTCCCCTTAGGGAATGACGCATCAACTTAATTAAAGCTGAAAATAAAAATAATCTCTGTCAAGCAAATTTGCAACAGATCAAGAAGTTACAAATGCAAATCCGATCAATTGAGCAAAATAAAATTGACAACTCTATATGGGCTCTCCAAATATGTTTACATCATCTTGGAAATAAAGCGAGTAAATTCCTTGCAAATAAATATAGAGCCAAAACTATTAAGAAAAGAATTGATCAAATTAGATATGAAAATAAAAATATATAAAATCTGCTTAAAATAGCCGAAGCATTTGGCAAATAGTATTACAGCGTATACAACCTGACAGAGAATGAGGTTAAAAAAAACTAAAAGTGAAATCCAACGGTTTTTAGATAAAATCCAAACACCAGAAATCACCTTGGAAAGTCTCGAATTACTAAACAAGCCGATTTCTGAAAAATAAATCAACTATGTGATTTCCAAACTAAAAATATCCTCAGCTCCTGGACCTGATGGTTTTATTAATATGTACTTTAAGACTCTTCAAAAGGAAATTATAAAAGATCTAGCTGGAGCATTTAATGAAATTAAAATGTCAGGAACTGCCCCAAAAGAAATGCTAGAAGCTTATATTACTACTACTCCAAAAAAAGAGAAGGATTGTTTGGAATGTAAAGATTTCCGACTAATTTCCCTTATCAATACAGACGTTAAAATCTACGCAAAAGTTTTAGCAAACAGGTTGAATATGGTAATAAAAGCACTTGTAGATAAAGACCAAAACGGTTTTATAGAAGGCAGACAAGGGACAGACAATGTCAGAAGACTAGTGAATCTCTTATCTTATACTAAAATTCATAAAACCCTGTCTGTTTTTATTTCCTTAAATGCGGAGAAGGCCTTCGACAGAGTCAGATGGGACTACATGGACCTGGTTTTGGCCAAATTCGATTTTGGTGACTTCGGGTCCAAGGCCATTAATGCCCTATATGTGGCCCCATCCGCCTCTGTCATGGGCCTAGGATTCAAGACAGACAGTTTCAACATCTCAATGGGACCAGACAAGGGTCCCCTCTGTCTCCGCTTATGTTTGCACTTCTAATGGAACCTTTAGCAATATCCATTAGAGCAAGAATATTCAAGGTATAAAAGTGGGTGAAATAGAACACAAATTGACATTGTTCGCAGACGATGTTGTTCTTTCTTTAGAGGACCCGGCTAAATCAGTTGAAAACCTCCAAGATTGTATAACAAAGTTCAGTAAAATATTTTTTTTTTTTTTTTTTATACATATTTATTTTATTACTGCCTTTAAGACTTTATTAAATTAGGTTTTACTTAACAATGGATATGTGTTACCAGTATCACATTTCTCATATAATTTAGTTTATCATCAATATAAAACCTCTGGGATGTAGAAAGCTCTGTGCTTTGTCTATTAAGAAATATGTTAATCCTCTAAATGTGGGATATTTCCTACCAACTTGAGCGTCACCTGGATGAATATGGCATCTGTGTTTTATACCATTAAAAATATATAATCAATGATGGGCAAAGATTAATATCATAACACAACATTTTAATACAATTGTAGTCCATCTCTAGCCTGGTAGTTTTATTGATTTGTAGACTGTACTCATGGAATCAGACAGCTGGGATATGTGAGCATGTTACAGTGGTTAATTAGAGTTTGAATAAGTATTCAGATTTCCTACATCAATGTTAAATAGCAGGATGATTTTCCTGGTTGTTGGACAAAGCATTAGAGCAGATAGTTATCTTTTGGGATTGTTTTTATTCAACTTTTGTTTACACCAAATGGTTCCTAGGTTCCACTCAACCCAGATTTGGAAATGCTAGTTTAGAGTATTCTAATATGGCACCTACCTCATTCACCGCTTCAGTGAATTTAGAAGAATATGACCTACAACACTACTGCCTGATTTAAGCTCTCTCGGTTTGTGGATTCTTAATGTAAAGTCATTTTATATTTATATTTTGATACTATATGTTGAAAGGAATCAGAATTCAGTTATACAACTTATGAAACATTGTAAGAGAAATTAAGGAATACATTGTTTTTATTTCCTTCATCATCATTCCTATCTGTCTTACTTCACACATAGATTATTTCTTAATACAGTATATATTGTTAGGTAAAAGGACTGTGCAAATAGTTATCACTTTAAGTTTTGATAGGCCATAATATTTTTTAATTTTTAAGGCATAAGAAATCAAACCAGATGTTGTAATCCTACATTTACAATTGAAAAACTCTCATGCTAAAAAATAAAGAGTTTTATTCTGTTAATATATTGAGTTACACATAAAAATCAATTAAGCATATTTATAATTGAACAATTTGCCTTATTGATGTAGATATTAACATATCAATACGCACAGATATATCTGGGTAGTATTTTAGAAAATCCTGCCGTGTTATTGTGATTTCTTGCACATTATATTCCGAGGATATATACAACTAAGTGTGTGAAAACAAGATGGATTTTAGGGATATATGTTATAGTCACTCAAATCATTTGAATTAATTTGGAAACTATAAAATAATGAGAGATACCATAAAATATTGAATTATAAACTCAACATGTCCAAATCTGAAGCACTGATGACTAATGTAAAAGAAGAAGAAAGTACATATTTAAAGATCAATTTTTCATTTAAATGGCAAACAAATATAAAACATATGGGCATAGAATTACAAGCAGATTTCAAGAAGGTAAATTGAACAACATTTTAAACTGACACTCGCAAACTTGGTAGACTGTATTGATAAATGGAAAAACCTTTATGATTCTTGGTTGGGAAGAATTATAGCGGCAAAAATGTTTCTGTCCCCAAAATTACATACCTACATACCTAATGAGATGTATTCCTCTCCACCTATTAAACCTTCAAATTAAAACATTTAAAAATATTCTAGATACATTTATCCATAAAGGAAAAAAAAATCAGAATATTTGATTAACAAATTCCAAAAAAGGAGGTATGGCATAACCTCTTGTTAAAAAAATGTCAGGAAGCCATCACTATTGAACATATTATTAGATGGAATGAACATTGGGATTCCAGGCACTGGCCCCAAAGAGAGATTTGCAAAGTCTGGTATTCCAAAACAACCCAGAATGTAAAAACTTAGAACTAATGGGGGAAACATTAAGGAATAATATTGAACAATGGAAAACATTTAATTTAAAATATTCCTTAATCTTTTTTCCCAGTCCATTGATGCCTTTGGTCTCCCTGTCTAAGGTACTTGATATCCCCCTGCTAGATAGCTTGGTTAAAAATGGGGTGGTATATTTAGGAGACCTTTTTCAGAGAGGCACCATTAAACCTTTAAAGGAATAAAAAGATAACTACAAATTACAGAACTCAATGTGGTTAGAATATCTTAAAATGTGTAGACATGTGTACAGACCTCTGTACTGTGAAAAATTGATTCAAGCGGCTGATAAATCTCATTTAATAGCTAAATGTCACAATGTCATCAAAAGTAAGCAGGCCCCAGTTAAATCTAAAAGATTAAGACTTTGGGAGAAAGAGTTGAAAAAAGAGTGGCCTCTGGAGACATGGCATATGTCCTTTTATATTACTGACACATTTTTGAAAAATGCTTCCCACAGAGAAACCTTTTTTTAAATCACAAATAGGTGGTATATTGTCCTTTTAAAAATGTTTCAGATCAATAAGTTGATTGAAGCCAAATTGTGCTGGCACAAATGTGGACAAAATGGAACATGCACTCACTCATATCTGGTGGAGGTGCACAAAAATACAAGCTTGGTGGTCAGAATATTTATTTCAAATAAAATTAACATTTAAGCTAAATCTTCCATTCAACGCTTAAATTGCCCTTTTTCATATCTTTCCCGAGAAAGTTGCATTTGAAATCAAAGCTCTTTTGGTTCAGATATTTACAGATATTTAAGTTCCTACCTCGCCTGAAATACTTGTCAAAATTAGAAAAACTCATCTTTTAGAAAGGGATGTTAATGAAATTGGGGTTTTCCAAATTTCGCCACAAACGTGGAGAATATGGGACCAAACATATTTTGAATAGTCAAATGGATCCTCCCACAGTCATGTAATTTAATAGAACAGACTCTCTCCCTCGCTCTCTCCCCGCCCCTCTGCCTGGCAATGTTTTCTTTTTGTTTCTTTCCCTTCCTTTTTCTCCTTTTATTCTTTCTTGTCTTTTTTTCTCCTCTGTATGCATTGCTTGGATATGTTGGCTTTGTTGATTAGTGTTTTTTTTTCTCCCCATGTCTTTCCTTTAGGGGCTTTAATAATTCAATCTACCATAATTTATAGATATGAACCCTTTGGGGTTCCCAATGCTCCCCTATTTAGGGAACGAAAACCGCCAATAATTTGCTGAAACCACATAGCTTCTCAGAGATGCACTCATACGTCAGTGTTAACATATGGTAGTGCAATCAATTATAAGAAACTACTTTGACTATTTGTTCTGTATAACTTGATAATGCATGCAGAAGATGTTGAATTCACTCATTACTCATTTTTATAATTGTACTTACGCTGTTTTTTATGAAATTTCTTGAATAAAAACAAAATAAAAATAAATAAAAAAAAGGATCATGAAGGGAAATATGTGCTGGAAGTAGGAACGTGGGGGGTGATATATTACAATGTCCAAATAGGGGAGGGTGCCAGGGATGCCAATGGGTGGGAGGTGCTGACCTCTTTTATGTGTTTACAATAACTGTCTAGTACGAGGGATAGTGTTCTTTTGATGTTATCTCACAAAGTCACTGTTATTTCTTCTACAGATGAATCACTTTTATCAAGATGTTCACAACAAGATTGGGGTCAGAGTAATAAGCATGAGGTGAGGACACTTCCAGTATCACACACATCCCATCCAATAGCCACACAGAACATTTTGTGCCTCATCTATATATGATACCCTCACAATCAATGTATTTACCTCTGTCACTTCAATGACAGGAACACAGGTTAAGACATCTCATTATTGTATTATTTACTCTCACACTTTCTCAAATAATTCAAGAGCAGTGGTAATGACCTTAAATACAAGACCATTTTTGGACCATTGCATGGTGGGTGCCCCTTGGTATCTGTCATGCTTCTTAACCCCCTAAATTATTTCTCTCTCTTCTAGGAGGGGCAGTATTGTTGTGGATCATGTATTACTTCTGAAGGTTAACTTTAATAGATACACAGAGGAATATGAAGAGGCTCTGAAAGCACTTAATGGAACTCTCAACTATGCAAATTGTACAAATCAAGGTGATGAAGGTAAGTAAAATATATGCCTACATGACAGTTTGGGACTGTTATGATTTTACCTTATTTTTAAGAGAGAAATTAACAAGAACTGCTTATTATATTGCAACTAAATAGTCTTTAGATCTTCTTTAAATATTAATTGCTGTAACTACGAGTGTGAGACCGAATTTTGTTTACTATTAGTGAATTTAGTCCAGAAACTAAACTTATCAAATAAATAGCAAGTAATAATTATTATTAAATAGCCAAAAAATTCCATAGTTCACCTATACAGTCCCTTGACTTTTTACCTATTTTGTTACATTACAGCCTTAAGTTCAATGTTTTGCTATTCTGAATTTTACATGATGGATCAGAACACAGTAGTCTAAGTTGGTGAAGTGAAATTAGAAAAATATATACATAAAACTATATTTTAGAAATAGAAAACAGAAAATTGGCATGTGCGTATGTATTCACCCCATTTGTTATGGTGCAACCAATTACCTTCAGAAGTCACATAATTAGTGAAATGATGTCCATCTGTGTGCAATCTAAGTGTTACATGATCTGTCATTACATATACACACCTTTTTTGAAAGGCCACAGATTCTGCAGCACCTAAGCAGGAGGCACCACTAACAAAACACTGCCATGAAGACCAAGGAACTCTCCAAACAAGTAAGGGACAATGTGCTTGAGAAGTACAAGTCAGGGTTAGATTATAAAAAAATATCCAAATATTTGATGATCCCCAGAAGCACCATCAAATCTGTCATAACCAAATGGAAAGAACATGGCACAACAGCAAAATTGCCAAGAGACGGCCGCCCACCAAAACTCACGGACCGCGCCAGGAGGGCATTAATCAGAGAGGCAGCACAGAGACCTAAGGTAACCCTGGAGGAGCTGCAGAGTTCCACAGCAGAGATTGGAGTATCTGTACATAGGAGGACAATAAGCCGTACACTCCATAAAGTTAGGCTTTATGGCAGAGTGACCAGAAGAAAGCCATTACGTTCAGCAAAAAACAAAATGGTATGTTTTGAGTTTGTGAAAAGGTATATGGGAGACTAACAAAATGTATGGAGGAATGTGCTCTAGTCTGACGAGACAAAAATTTTACTTTTCGGCCATCAAAGAAAACTCTATGTCAGGCGCAATCCCAACACATCACATCCCCACAGTGAAACATGGAGGTGGCAGCATCACGCTATGGGGATGTTTTTCAGCAGCCGGGACTGGGAAACTGGTCAGTGTTGAGGGAAAGATTAATGGTGCTAAATACAGGGATATTCTTTTTTTTTTTTCATATTCCTTTTTTATTGGTCCCTTAAAGGGAGAAAAAAAAAATATTCCACGGTATATCAGTAAGCCATGATACGCAGATCAGGCAGAATCGTGCTATTTCACAACTTGTATAGGTGGAAATTTTAATTTAACCAGTCATGAGACCTCCTTAACACCTTTTTCAGTTTTCTAAACATTAAACATTAATAACTGTCGCTTTTAAAGACTGTTCAGTAACTATCACAGTAGTCCTTAGCTCGCAGGCTAGGATGGTGAGGCCTATGTTTCAATTGGTATATCATTGCCCGGACCCATCAGGCCTACTCAGCTATGACCTCTCCTCCCCCTTTCCTCCTATACATATACTAACTCTATCCCTTGGAGCTAGGGCACCTTGTTGAGATTAACTAAACAAATAGCAAGGTGTAATATTGTCTAAAGATAGGGGAATGTTATCCTCTTTATTTCCTTAGAGTAGGATACTCTATGTGGGGTCTAGGGTCTTCTTTAATGGGCTTCTCAGGAAGCTCCTGTACTAAAGGCCTCAACTTATTGGAACTTTAGAATTTACCCTTGTCTTTCCTTGCCCTTTTCCATCCCCTTTGCAATTAACCAAATCACCTTAAAAAACACTGAAAACTTAACTCAGTTTGGTCATTTGAATCGATCTGAATGGAGGAAAAGACCAAATAACCTTCTTAATGTAGGCTTATTATCTTACCTCCTTGCTGCGCCCAGGCTCCTCGCCGGCTCCCCCAGCCTCCTCATCACCGTCCCCTCCTCCTCCATCTCTTCTTGCTTTCTCTTTATCTTTGATTCTTCTTTTTTTTTTTTTTTGCCTAAGTTTACCCAACCCTTTGTTACCTTAATTGATTCCCACGGGTTCCTCTCTATCTATGTTCCCGCTGTTAGGGCCCTTGTTAACAAGCCACGGATCCCATATGTCCCTATACTTCTGAATAGCATCTGCTAGTATATGAGTCATGTGTTCGTTCACCGCTATATAATTTATTTTGTTCCTAATTGCCTGTAGGTCAAGTGTGTCTGACTTCCATTGCTTTGCAATGTGTGATTTAGTGGCTAAGTATATATATTGAGAAGCTTGTTTTGAGAGGGGGATAACCCCAAATCTGGGATTCCTAATAAACAGGTTTCCATTGTGCCCCCTACTTGTGTTCCCAATGTTTCCGAGGCAAGGTCTGACACTTCTTTCCACGTCTGTGAAACTATGGGGCAGTCCCACCACATATGCTTAAAAGTTCCTAGAGTGTGGCACCCTCTGGTACACATTCTCTCCCCTGTCTTGCTCCATTTTGTCAATCTCTCCGGGGTCAAGTATGTTCTATGCAAAACTTTAATAGCAGTTTCTAGGAGTGTTTGGTTTAGAGAGCCTTTGTATATGCTTTTCCATGCTTCCCCCCATCTCTCCTCATTCCATTGTTCGCCTAGATCCCTCTCCCACTCCTCCATATATCTGTCCCTTGTTCCCTCCGGTGGTTCGTTGTATATATCATAGATTCCCCCAATAATTCCCTTAGTTAAAGGGGCCCTCTGGCATATTACAGATAGCCAGGTTTTTTTGGGGGTCCCCCATGTTCTAGATATCTTGTTAACCAGGTGTTTGATTCTACAAAAGTTGAAATGTTGGCTAATGGGGATGTTATGGTGGTCTCTTAAAAATTCAAAAGTTATAGGGGTCTCAGAGCCCAGCCAAGCTCCCAATCTATCCAGTTTCCTAGATTTCCACCACCAGTTAGCTTCTGAACCTAGTCCCTGCGGCAGCCATGGATGGCAAAGGACCGACATCATTGGGGAGGGATGTTTGAAAAGGGATGTATGCTTTACTGCCCATTTCAAGCCTTGCACTGTGGTGGAGATAACCGGATGTCTAATCCCTCCTATTGTATCCGGAACTTTGTCTATCCATACCAATGTATCCCAGGAGTAAGGGTGTAGTATTTGATCCTCCATAGTCTCCCATAAAGGATGGTGGGTCCTTGAGTGGCTTATAGGAATGAAAGCTAACTGTGCTGCTCTATAATATTTCTTTAAGTCTGGGCATGACAGTCCACCCTTATCCTTGTGTTTAAACATTATTTCCTTTTTAATTCTGGGGGGTTTACCCTTCCAAATGAAATGGGACACCTTTCTTTGGAATCCTTTTAGTTCAAGCTGAATGATGGGGACCGGCAAGGTCCTGAACAGGTACAAGAGCTTTGGAAGAATCAACATTTTGAAGGCATTAATTCTGCCCAACCAGGAAATAGGATATCTAGTCCATTTCAGCATATCCTCGCTTAGTTTTTTATAGATCGGGGGGTAATTAGCCCTATATATGGAGTCTGTAGACGACGTTAGTTTTATCCCAAGATATTGGATGTAGGCTTTAGCCCATTGCAATTTGTACCTTTCCGTTATTATTTCCTTTGTTTTGGCCTCTACGTTTATTGCTAATGCTTCTGTTTTCTCGACATTTATAAGTAAGCCCGATCTCTGGCCAAATTCTGTTAGGGTGTCCAATAATAGTGGGATTGATTTGCAAGGGTCTGTAATTGTGCATAACATGTGTTCCGCAAATAGGTTGATTTTCAAATGTTGCTGCCCTATTTTAAGCCCCTTAATTCCTGCGTTCGTCCTAATCGCCTGAGCGAGAGGTTCAATCGCAATGGCAAACAGCAGGGTGGAAAGAGGGCACCCTTGTCTAGTTCCCCTCTCTATTTTAATGGTCCGGTTGTATTTGCCCGGAAGTTTAAGTCGGGCTACTGGGTATTTATAGTATGTATTTATTAAGTTTAAGAAACTCCCCTTAAATCCAAATTTATTTAAGACCTCTTTAAGGTATGGCCACTCCAATGAATCAAAGGCCTTTTCGATGTCTAGTGCTAACAAGCAGGCCGGGGTTTTGGTACTATTAGCGTGGTGTATTAGGTTCACCACCCTCCTGATATTATCTCTGGCTTGCCTATGGGGGATAAACCCCACCTGGTCCCTATGTATAATCCTTGGGAGAAATTTTTAAATTCTGTCCGCTATTATTTTTGCCAGTAATTTAATATCCCCATTTAGAAGGGATATGGGTCTATAGTTTTTAATCTCTGAGCTGTCCTTCCCTTCTTTAGGAAATAGGGTGATTTCCGCTAAGTTCATTTTGGGAGGGATCTCCTGACCAACCAGGATATGATTATATAGTTTAGTTAGTCTAGGTGTCAATATATCCGTAAAGGTTTTATAATACATGTTCGTGAACCCGTCTATGCCCGGTGCCTTTCCCAGTTTCATTGCCTGGATTCCCTTTCCTACTTCCTTCTGTGTAATCCTAGCATTAAGAGATTTTACCTCCGATTCCTTCAAACAGGGCAAGTCAAATCTATCTAGCCAGGCTCTGATACTGTATACGGTTTCTTTACTTGAAGCTGAGTAGAGTTTTTGGTAGAAATTATAGAAAAGTTCTTGTATTTTGGAAGGATCTGCTGTTTTGATATTTTCTTTATTCTTTATGCAATAAATTCTCGAGAGAGCTTGTTTAGATCTTAATTTTTTCGCTAACATCCTATCCGGTTTGTTCGCTTGGAGGTAAAATTTGTGTTGGGTTCTCCTAAGAATTTTCTCCGCCCCTTCCGAATAAATCTTATCTAGTTCTGCTCTCACGCTTTCTATTTCTCGCCTAATCTGAGTTTTAGGGTTTTGTTGATTTAATTTTTCTAATCTTCCTAATTCCTCTGTGAGTTTTATTTCCTGGGCTCTCTGTTCTCGTCTGAACTTAGATGCCTCTTTCATACAAATGCCCCGGATGTACGCCTTATGGGCTGCCCATACCCAGCCGGTCCCCACCCCAGGTGTCTCATTTCTTTCAAAAAAAAATTCCAGTTCCTGGGCTATTCGTTTTTTAACTATCGGGATCGTCAGTATTCTTTCATTCAGTCTCCATTGATAAGGGGGTTTAGTCATGGATCCTAGGTTTATGGTCGCCTTCACCAAACTATGGTCTGACCAGGCACACGGTATTATGTCCACGTTTTGAGAGTCATGTATAAAGGAAGGGTCGGTTAACAGGTAGTCTATTCTGGAGTATGTTTTATGGGGGTAGGAATAGAAAGTAAATTCCCTGTGTCCTAAATGTCTTTCCCTCCAGAGGTCCGCTAACTCGAGCTCTCTTAGCAGTCTGTTAATTTGTTTCAATCTTTTAGTGAACTTGTCTCCCAAGTCTTTCCCTGTTCTATCCTTTTTGGTATCTAGTACCAAGTTAAGGTCCCCCCCCAGAATAATCCTACCCTGCTTTACCAATGACAGATGTTTCAATGCCCTGATGAGATGTGTATGAGGAGAGATGGTAGGAGCATATATTACTGCTAGCGTGACCGGGATGTCTAGTACCTTTCCCATCAAAAAAAGATAGCTTCCCTGTCTATCTGTAATTTTTTTGTCCAGAGTGAAGGGAAAGTTTTTGTGGAGTAGGATTGCCACCCCTTCCCTTTTGGCACTGCTACTTGTTGTGTGGAACGTAGGGAAATTTTTGTTCATAAATGTCGGAATTTGTTGATGCTTAAAGTGGGTTTCTTGAATAAAAATTACCGCAGGGTTAAGTGTTCTGTAAAATTGAAACGCCTTGTTCCTTTTAGTGGGGGAATTAAATCCTTTAACGTTATGTGTAATAAAGACGTATTCAGCTTCACCCATAATCTAGAGTATCGTGTGTAGCTAATGTCTGCCGAGACTTACCCCTAGGGATAGAGGATTCGGAGTCAGCGCCCGAGGAGTAGGAAAGCCGGCGAGGAAGCCCCGCAGTCCTCCATCCGCCAATCTGGTTGTGGATAGTATGAAGAGAGAAAAATTGATGACCAAACATATACAAATAAAACTTTTCGGACCCTTGGTCCCCCCCCCCCCCCCCTTTCTTCTTCCTCATGATTCCTTTCATCTGGCACCTATTGTGCCTAGGGAGTAACCACTAAAAAACCCAGCATACTTCCCTAGAATGAGGAAATTCTCTTTCGTAATCTAACCCGTTCCTAAAACTGAGCGAGTCGAAAAGTACTGAACTGGAGTGCTAACCCCCACTACATTGGAAGGAGCAACAAGTAATGTAACCTGCAACTAGTATTCTCTTATACGAATCAGATATCGTGGATATTTTGGGAAACCTTACCCCAACTCTTACCTAAGTCTAATAATAGTAATTCCTGCGCTTTACAGTAAAGTCCATTAGTAAAGAATAACCTGATTGTCTCTGCAACCTTGGAAATCATCTTTAGAGAAAGTCACACCTCTCCTGGAGCATTCCCTTGATCAATTCTTACTGCTCTATCGCTCCGGTCCCTAAGCCCCTTGTTACTGTCATTCCTTTGCTTTTTCTTGGCAGAAACATCTATCCAGTCTCTAGTTGGTCTTTCCCTTGGCTTAGGCAATTGGCCCATTAGATTGGAGCCTTCTGGGAGCAATTGTAGGTGAATAAGCTTTTTTTGGAGCGCGCCCAGTGAATGTGCCACATGTGTTAGCTCATTCCATCGAAATTGTAGGCTAAAGGGGATTTCCCAGCGATACTGAATTCTGTTCTTTATTAGAATTTCCAAAGCCGGTCTCATTTCTCTCCTTTTCGCCAAGGTGGATGGAGCTAAGTCAATAAACAATTGTAATTGTGTTCCGTCCGGGCCAACTATTCTAGGCAATTTCCTGGCAGCTGCCATTAGCAGATCTCTGGAGCTCTGTCTCACAAAACAAACAACTATGTCCTTAGGTTTCTCTGAATTGATTGGACCTCCAAGGGCCCTGTGGGCTCTTTCAATGAGCAGCACCTCCTCTGTTTGATTCGGTTGAATGGTGGCAAATACCGCTTCTAGATAGGGTACAAGATCCTGCACATTTTTAGGGACACCTCTCAGCCGTACGTTATGCCTTCTGGATCTATTTTCCAGGTCTTCCAATTTATTTTCAAGAGCCTCTATACGAGTTGAGTTGGCGCTGATATCAATTTTATCATCCTCTTGTGTCTTTTTTCTAACTCGTGTGTTCTCTGACCTATTGCACCGATCTCTTCTCTCATCTCCTTTAGTGCTAATGCAAGTTGAGTTTTCAACATTAGTTCAAATTTTGCCATTGCCGAGACTGAGAAATCCACGTCAGTGATGGTGTTGGGCCTTTCCCCTTCATTCTCAGACATCTCAGATCTTTCTGGGGAGCTTTCCTTTGCTTTGGTTGCCAAACTGGACACTGCCTGGAAATGCTCAGGGATGCCTCTGGAGGATGTGCTTCTCTTAGCCTTCTTCATCTTTCGCTCTGTTTCCTCCCTGGCTCTCTTGTCTCTTAGGCGGCCACACTGGTAAAAGGGTATCTCCCCACTAATAGTTGTCTTGGCACCCCTAAAAGAACACTGAGTCCTGCTCTGGGAAGCGCCTGTGTAAAAATGTTATGGAAGGTGCTGCTCGAGTTGGGGCAATTTATAGTTTCATCTTTGTTTAGTCTTGCATTGTCAAAGTCTCAAGACTTTCTGCCTGTTGCTCCCCCTGTTGCTCTATCTTCTAGATTCCATCAATGAGACCCTTACAGAAAAAAAAGAAGAAAAAAAAGACAGTGGGGTGGGCGCTCACCCTCATGGTGGGATTCTCCACTAGGTAACGCCGGAAACATGTGCCTGTTAGGCCAAAGTCCATCTGCTGCTTCTGTGCTCCAATATGGCCTCCTAAGTATGCATTTTATTTAGATCTCAATTTGCTCTTAGCCCGTATCTTTGTTCTTCTTTTTTTTTTTTAGTATTTTTTTTCTTTTCCTCTTTTCTTTTTTTTTAGTATTTTTTTCTTTTCCTCTTTTTTTTTTTTTTTGTCTTTTATGGAGGGCTAGATGCCTTAAAGCCAATTAGGCGCATGCATTTGGAGCCTAAGAGAATTCCCCTTCAATTTAGGGATCCAAAATGGCCTCGCTTCTTCTAGGGATATTTTTTGGCACCAAATAGGCAGGAAAAAGAAGACAAAAATGGCTGCTCTGGGCTGGGAAATGGGGGAAGCTTCCTAACAGCTCTACTGCAACCCCCCACGCCGCCCTGATCTTCTGGCACTTATGAAGGGTATATTGCGTGTATGTCAATGCAGCACAAGCTGCTTGTCAGAGTCCCGTGGTCAGGCTGAGTGCCTGTAGTGTGATGTGGGTCCTGGCCTCCTACGAGGTAGCCTTTCCTCCCCTCGAGGGCCTCCGTGTCTTTTACCCCACTCACCCTCCTAGGTGCTTCCGTCACTCTGCGGTCTCTGCCACTGTGACGCTCCCCTTGCTGGGTGCCCCCCCGGGCCGCTTGGTCCTCTCCGACGCCACACTCTGGTGCTGCGATAGATCTCTCCTGCGCCGCCGACGCAGAGGCAGACCATACAGGGATATTCTTGAACAAAACCTGTACCACTCTGTGCGTGATTTGAGGCTAGGACGGAGGTTGACCTTCCAGCAGGACAATGACTCCAAACACACTGCTAAAGCAACACTTGAGCGGTTTAAGGGGAAACATGTAAATGTGTTGGAATGGCCTATTCGAAGCCCAGACCTCAATCCAATAGAAAATATGTGGTCAGATTTAAAGATTGCTGTTCACAAGCACAATCCATCCAACTTGAAGGAGCTTGAGCAGTTTTGCAAGGAGGAATGGGCAAAAATCCCAGTGGTAAGATGTGGTAAGATGTGACAAGCTCATAGAGACTTATCCAAAGTGATTTGGAGCTGTGATTGCAGCAAAAGGTTCCTCTACAAAGTATTGACTTTAGGGGGGTGAATAGTTACGCACATTGACTTTTTCTGTTATTTTGTCCTATTTTTTGTTTGCTTCACAATAAAAAAAAAATCTTCAAAGTTGTGGGCATGTTCTGTAAATTAAATGATGCAAATTCTCAAACAATCCATGTTAATTCCAGGTTGTGAGTTTGTGAGGCAACAAAACACAAAAAAATTTCAAGGGGGTGAATACTTTTGCAAGGCACTGTATATAGAACACTATAACAACTAAAACCTACAGACACAGTTTCAACAAATAGACACATTTGCATACAGTATATAACAAGGTGCATCCCATTCATGGCCCTTGGTTGGGGCCTTGAGGTGGTGGGAGTGGTCAAATAGGGACAGGTATGGTTGGGGCCATAGTTACAAGGTTTGAGAAGCAGAGAAATTTAACATGTTAATCAGGGTCTTTATAAGGTTTCTCAGATTTTCTGTTTGCAACAGTCATACAAGCTCATAACTGATCATTGTGTTTGCTTACAGAAAACTTGTGGTTTGTTGAAGGCTCTGCAGAGATCCGCAGAACAGAGATAAATATTCCAGGTAACAGTGAATAGAAAGGCATATTCCATATATGTATAAGGTATACTCTATAAACACTGTGTTTAGACAGCAGAGTATTACAGTGAACGCCTGGAGATCTTTTCCATTCCAGTGTCATCGCATGGGAGATATAAACCAAGATTTCACATTTCCAAGAGTTCTGCAAAGTATCACCTTTTAGTATACTCGGCCTGTGGTGGTAGCCATCAAGGAGAGATAACACATGGAGCAATTTGAGTACAGATCCCACATCTAAAATTAAAATAAATAAATACATAAACACAAATCTTAATTGGCCCTTCGCAGCAGGGAAGCGTTTGTCTTGAGCCATATTTTGCATTACACATTTTTCATTAGTATGTATACAAACACCATGTTGCCGGTGTCCTTGTAATAACCTGTATACTTGCTCTGTAGGTCTGTGTTCAGAGGAGCCAACCATCCCTGCAGAAATGCAGCCTTACTTTTATGGTGTGAATGTCTCCAATTCTCTACTTTGTGTGACCAACTGCAGCTTTGAAAGCAATCACACCATAGACTGTAACAAAGGACATTGCTCGGTCACAAAGAAAGGACCACGTTGCTAGTAAGAATCCACATGTAACATTTTTAGTTCTGTCTACTAGCGCTCTACTTCTCACTGCCCTCTATCAATTTTTTTGTAGACTTTATTGAAAAAGAGAGCATTATATATATATATATATATATATATATATAGTAAATCAATAGTACATCTGTGTTCACATTTGAATGTCTAAAGCAAGTTAAAAAAACTGCTTCCAGCTCAGCATTCCAAGAAATACAGTTATTACACTGCATTCTGGGAAGCTGAGCAGGGACATGCAAATGTGCCCACAAATGCCTCACTCTTCAATCCATAAACTATTTCAAACATGGCTTCCTTTAAGCTTATACCTGCTATATTACACAGCTTTATTGCAAAGCCACAATTGGATTTTACACAAGCTAAGAATCCTATCCATGTACACCTGTTTTAATAAATATTAAAATATATATATATATATATATTTATATATATAACTCTCTTTTTCACTCACATTTTTGCTTTAGTATTATATAAAGACTTTCTGGCCACACATCTTGTCTATACTTACATTTCCTCGATTATAACCAAGAAAAAGAGAGGACAACTAGGAGCAGAGAGCATAAGTAGAGTGTCAGATTGCCCACCCCACTCGGAGTAACCCTAATAAGACCACAGATGTAATTTCTTATTTTATTCTGTATGTAGTTGTTTTGCTTCTGACATATGTTCCTGTCTACTCTTTTGCAAGATGTACAGTATCTTCTATTTCAATATCTCTCTGCTCATTCTTGCTGTTCTTTTTCTCCTTATTGTTTATTTATCACTTAACTTTCATTCCTCAAATATTACCTTCATTCTGTCTCTATCCACTTAGTTCAATGGGATATATATATATATATATATATATATATATATATATATATATATATATATATATATAAAAATATAAATATTTAGGTGAGCACTATTGAAGCTAAACTCAACCAAATTTCTTGCACACTACCTGTGACTTCAATAAGAATCTCCATAGATATTTTAGAGGTTCCCTTCACATCTCTCACCTTACTCATTGTAGTCCACTGTATTTCTCTTCAGTTATTCACTTCATGATTCCTCTACTTTGTCTCTCTCCCTATTTATTCTCCCATTTCTCTCCTCACTTTCTCTCCTCAGCTGTGAGATCTCAGACCAGTTCTGGTACACAGGAGACAGATGCCAGATACCTATCAGTAAGCCTGGTGTGTATGGTGGGGTGGCTGCCGGACTGGCTGTGCTGCTCATCATTTTTATAACTCTGTCTGTCATCTCGTACAGACGTCGCCGAGGGCCACAGAAGGAGAGGTGAGTGCACAGGTGGCACAAAAATAAAGCACATGTATTAGTGTAACAAAGGACAGAAACTAACATGTCATGAGAGATTATGATTATAGAGGAGGATAAGAACTGGCTCTCCTTTATGATTAGTTACCACAAGTAAAGTGCAAGCTGCATGAGACAGGAATACACAGCATGTGCAAAATACCCTGAGTGGAAAGAGTACAATGCCACTTATAGTAGAAATAGATCCATTACTAATATTTTTTATTGCTTTGCAGAACTGAGGACATACAGGTGGATTGGGAGTATTATAAGATGTGTGAATGGTCATAAGAGCTTGATATCTTCAAGTGACAGACAGTCTACATCTGCTTTATACTTTCCATTGTATACCCATGAACCCTCCTCCAAACACTAAATATAGTTGCTTATTTTATTATAACAACCTGGTCTCAATTTGATATACTGGATATGTGCATGTATATTATTCTGGTTTCTGCCCCTTTTACCTCTCTGTCTACCCTCCTCTATTCTAAACTTTTTTTTTCTTCACCTCACCCTTGCCTCCATATAACAATATTTATTTATTTCTGTTTAATCCAGGTTAAAAGACACAGAGCATCGCTGGTATGAGGACAACTGGGAAAATGATAACCAGCATACTGGTAGCAATCAAAAATCAGTCAGTAACAATGGTGAGAGACCTGCAGAGTATTGCACAGAACAGGTCACGGTTAATAAAGAAATAAATATATATAACTTCCTCTACCACCACTACATTTTCATACTTTTTAGGGTCCTCCAGTCTCCAAAAGTTTTCATATTTTGATTCATCTAAGTTAAAAACCCAAATCTCAGAAAAAGAAATAACAAACACTATTGCTTCATAAAAAAATGGTAAATCACCAGGTCCAGATGAATCTTCCTCCCTATATTATGAAAGGTTAACAGCCTTATTAAATTGCAATTTGGCAAATTGAATAGGGCTCTAGATAAGCACATAGCATATTTTTTTACAGATGTTTTTAGTTCATGAACATCTATCCAAAAGTAAGGTCTTCACAAACTAAAAACTTCTGTAAAAAAATATGCTCTGTGCTTATATAGAGCCCTTTTCAATTGGCCGAACCGCAATTTAAAAAGGTTGTAAGTGTGCAAGTTGCTTCTTTTATGAAATGCATTTTGATTATATTATGACTGGTGGAGAATTTCTCTTAGAATATAACTAGGCACATATATGCTGCATTAGAAAAGAATGTAAAGATACTTTTGAACCCAAACATTTTTGTCCTATAATAAATTGTGATGTTAAAATCTTTGCTAAAATTATAGCCTCCAGATTAGTTAAATATAATAATAATAATAATATATTAATAATATAATGACAAGGTAGGAATTGTACCATGTTGTCAAGCCCATGATAATAATAGGAAAGAACTATATTAAATGTGTCCTGATTCGACTACAAGTAATGCATATGGAAAAGGCATTTGACTCTCAGGATAGACCATGGAGCTCATTAAATTCCAAGTCCGCAGTTACATATATACAGACCGTATGTCTGCGGGCTGGAAAATCTCAGTAGTTACAGAGCTACTAAAATAAGACAAGTCTGTAACTACAGACCAGAAGCCTTCAATCCGTAAACCCTGTTTCCCTATGTAAGCATTTCAGGGCTTACTCATGCAAGCCCGTAATTAAGGCTTACATTGAGCCAATAGTAAATGAGACCGTCATCATGACGTCAAAAAAGCATGTGGGAACCCCCGCAGGCCCCTGCAAGTTAGAGTAAACACAAGCTGAGTATCCAATCCATGTACAGCTGTTTCAAGCTTACTGGCTATCATCACCATGGAGCGGGGTCTCAGCTTGTGTTGTGGACCTTAGGAGAAGGTAGTTCACCACAACAATCATTTATAATATGGAGGGCAAAAGAGCGAGCCCTCCACCATACAGTAGCACAGTAAATAAATAGTACATCTGTGTTCACATTTGAATGTCTAAAACAAGTTTAAAAACCTGCTTCCATGTTTGATAATGGCTATAGATTGAAGAGCGAGGCATTTGTGGGCATATTTGCATGTCCCAGCTCAGCGTCCCAGAAAGCAGTTTAATAACTGTTTTTCTCGGAATTCTGAGCTGGAAGCAGGTTTTTAAACTTGTTTTAGACATTTAAATGTGAACACAGATGTACTATTGTATATATATAAAATAATATGTTGTGTAAATACTGTATAGGGTACCATATAGTATCAACCAAACAATGAATATAGAAGTATCTTATAATCTTAGAAAAAATACCAAATGAAAGGAAAATTAATTGGTCGTCTATAATCGGGTAGCCCAATAATATGATGTACATGAACTGGTATCCAATTGTGAGAATACACTTGGGAAATAAAATAAATAAATACAAATAAATATATATATACAATTGTTTAAGCGATATGTGCCTAAGGTGATGTACAGTATCAGCTATCTGTCTACTCTATGAATGCTGCTAGGTCAATATCTCTGTTTAGACCTTCTGGTTCTAAAGGTCCTAGTGCGTGAATCCATTTGGTCTCAGCCTGTCTGAGTTTGAGCATTCTGTCACCTCCCCTAGGTCCTAGTTTGATATGTTCTATAGCCTGTATTGTGACCCCCTCAATGTCCTTGTTGTGACACCTAATCATATGGGTAGAGAAGCCATTTGTGAGAACACCTTTAGTGACGTTGGCAAGGTTTTTGCTAAATCTGTTTTTTAGAGCTGTTTTCGTGTGGAACATTTACAAGTAATAGCGTATATAATATAATCTGATCCACAGTTAGTAAGGACTCTGATACAGAACTTCCATTTTTCACTGGTAGATACAATGCAGTTCTTATCTTTCATTTTTAGATGGCCACACGTAGTACATCCCTTAGTACCACATTTAGTGGTGCCAGTAATAGTAATCGGCGTAGCGAGGTGAGCCGTTAAGGCACTACAACTCGCAGCACTTGGGCGGCGAGCAGTGGAGGCAATGAACCACACGGGACTTACAGCCTTATTAAATTGTAATTTGCCCAATTGAAAAGGGCTCTATATAAGCACATAGCATATTTTTTCCAGAAGTTTTTAGTTAGTGAACACCTTGCTTTTGGATAGAAGTCCACTAACTAAAAACTTCCGAATCACAATTTAATAAGGCTATTAGCCTGCAAACACTTAGGAAACGTGGGATCCTTCTAGCCTGCAAGCACTTGACGAACGTGGGACTTAAAAAAAAAAAATGAGACGAGGGACTTAAAAAAAAAAATTACGAGAAAAATATGAAGTTAACCGACGAACTGCGCAAAGCAAAAAACACGAAACACACAAACAATAAAAAAAAATGCAACAAAAGCATCACACACCGCACGGGGGAACAGCCAGGACGTCTGGGAGTGAGGTAGAACACAAATTTACATGCTTGTAGATTTTGGAGAATTTCGCCACTCGAAAATCAGCTATGCGAGAAAAACGCCACCAATCGTGTACCACTTTTACCCAGGACCTTACGAGGTACAAAATTCACTATTACAAAGGACGGCAAATGCTCACGAACCGCGTAGCACATAGACAAACAACGCTATTTTACAAACATAACTTGCCACTAATAACATTACGCATATAAAGTAGCTCTTTACACAAATAAACCAACAGTTTGCCATTGAGCACGCAGCCTATTTCTAATGCACAGTTGGGACATTCATAAAACTATCTCCTCAGACCAGCAACAGTCTAACTGGACATTATATGCTGCAGGACAATAAAAAGAGATTGTTACCACTTCAGGCTACTGATTGTTACATATATTAATTAGAAAAAGGTAAACTATATTAATGTATTATTACATTAATTCATTAATTAGTAATTTAAAAAATATAGAGAGGAGCCAAAGGACAAGCGAGGAGAGGCTCGCAATGAGCGCCGAAGGTCCTTACAGGACAAAAGGCTTCAAATTTTATTGCCGTCATTTTTGACGGGCAAGTTGCTAGTATGTATATATATATTTTCAGTAATGTTAATTCCAACAAAAAAAACAAAGGAGATTTGCATACTCCATTGTATACATGGTACTAGTAATAGAGGTGTTTAATTGATAACATCTTTGTCTTTATACAAATATTCACCAGCTAGGCATGTCTTTAATCCTTAGCAACCTCATTGATAGTCCTTGATAAGGAGATTTAGAGAGAAGCATGTCCATTATGCTTAACATACCCAACATAATGCTCAATTATATATCATTTCCACATAATATTTTTTAATAACACCCATTAGCAAATATATTTATTTAAGTGTGTACTTTTCATTTCAGCAATAACTTTGACCTTTTCTGTCTCTCTTTAACTAGCTTACATTTATATAAACTAGTAGCAAAATGTACCTCAAAATCCTCAATTAAAAGTCTACTGTAATCTCATATTTACAATACATACTTGTGGTAAACTACAAATAGTTTTAGAATGGAAACAATATATAAATACAGCCTTTTGTTAACCTTCATATGCAATTATTCTTTAACTAGCCATTCATTAAAATGAGAAGTGAGCAACAGTTTAACACTTTGAGCAGGTCGTATTTTTAGGCTGTTTCATTTTTTTCCAGCATTTTTCTATAAACAGCTCATAATGATGGCACATACTGTGCATGGGCTTTAAATCACACTGAGAGACATACAAGTCATAAACCTTGATGGAGAGCTTGTAAGCACATATATGTGAGTGCAAGTGTGTGTGTGTATAATAATTATAATACAATGCAAGCATGTATTAGTGTGCAGGCGGGAGTGCCTGCACGTGTGTGTATTAAAAAATTTAAATGAGAGAAAATGTGAGTTAGAACATCTGTGCATGTGAGTAAGAGCTTGTGAAAGACTCTGTAAAAAACATATGCAAGGAGACATCTGTGCATAAGAAATTGTTAGACTGTCGATGCGGAGGCTGCACAGGCTCCCTGGGTCAGCCCACAGCGTCTCGTGACCCAGCGGAGCCTGTAAGGCTGATCAATCAGAAGAGGCGGGGGCGGGAGTCACTTCGGCGCAGTCTCCGTGGAAAACTGACAGAGGTCTGAGGGCTCCTGCAAAAATTATCAAAGTAGGAGATTTAATACTGAGATTACACCGCAGCTTTAATAAGCACATAAGGGGCAGTGTGAAAGTGTCTGCAGCATCTGGTGTGTGTTTTGTTTTTGTGTTTTCTCTGTCCTCGCGGTCCGTTTTTGTTTGTCTTGGGGGGGTCTTGTGTGCCTGGGGTATGGATATTTTTGAGCTAGAGGCCTTGCTGGCTGATGTTAGGACCCGGGCCTTAAACCAAGGGGTCAGGTGGGTGCAGGACAGGCTGGGCCCTCCCATGCCTTCTGTAGGAGGCCCCCATTACATTGGACAGGCTCAGCATGCAGTTGCTGGAGGCCTAGACAATATTGGGGGTGCCACTGGGCTTGTCTCCCATCCCTTTAATGCAGAGCCACTAGACCACCGTCCAGTGGATGACCAGGCCATGGGCAACAGGGGTAATACAGGGCAGGTTAGCCAGGACCCTTTACCCCTCAGGCAAGAGAGAGCCGGGCCCTCGGGCAGGGAGGGTGAGGGCCTAGAACTCCGGCCACCACCAGTCATTTTGCCCAAAGGGCCCCGGCCGCGGCAAAGGACAAAGAACACCCCTTTACCACCCAAAAAAGGGGGAGCAGGGGGTAATAAGAAAAGCCAGGAGCCCTAAAAAAGCTCCTACAGAAACCCAAAGTGCCGACCATGTGGTCCCCTCTAATCCCAATAGTAACAGCGCTTCTGGTGCTTTGCAGGGACGTAGCCACGGCAGAAAAATGGACATGGCTACCACGCGTGAGAGAAGAGACAGAGTGGTCAAAGAAATAAACAGCCAGGACAGCATGGTCGTGATCGATGACATGCCCGTAACAGCGGCGGTGGCGAGGCCGGCGCGCCCCACCTGAGCTAGGAAGACCACAAGCAGGTACAGTCCTCTGCTATTCATCCACACCCCCTTAAGACGACAGAGGACAGAGACTGAGGGCGTTACGGTTAGGCCACAGCAAAAAGTGACTAATCCTGACCCACAGGTAAAAGTTGCGACGCCCCAAGCAGTTTCAAGGGTACTGGAACAGAATGCAGAGCCAGCGGCGCTAGCCCATTCCAGCCGCGCAAGCTTAGGTGATCACGACCAGTCCTCAGGGGAGGAACAAACGGTATGGGCATGCAGGTCACAGAGAGCTAGTGACTGTTCCTCTTGCACCCATAGGTCTGGAAGGCGATCAAGATCGAGGAGAAGGAGATCCTGCCAATGTAGCTGTGCTTGCGGATCAGAAAGAGGACGGAGCCCGCGGAGGGCCAGACGGTCAGAATCCCCAGGACGTCAGGAGAGACGTCTACTCCGAGGCTCCCAGAAGCAGGTGAGGTCCCAGCAGTTGGTGGAGTGGAGGAAGCAGACAAATGCATACTGCCACACACAAAAGGGGGTTTCTTGGGGTCCCTTAAGGCCCTCTTAGCCACACACAACATTGCGGTAAGCGAACAGGAAATGGGGAAATGGGTGCGTGGATAGGGGGAGTAGCCAGAGGAGCGTGGTCAGAGCAGTCCAACAGCATAGGCAGTGGGGAGCGGGCCGCTGTTATGGCGGCACCAGCCCCCCCGGTTATTATGGGCGGGCCGGGCCCGCAAGCAAGTAGCACCAATGCAGTAGCCTCAGACGCAGCCATGAGATCAATCGTCTTGTGCGCGCTGGACAACCTGGGGGCGCATCTTCCCCAGGAGGTTAAGGAGAAAATATGGAGGAGGGAATTCGTCGAATTGTTCTCTCTTCTTCCCATGTCCAGACAGATGGACTCAGGCGAGAGAAGTCTACGAGAAGGAGATGATCGACGCAGGTCTCATAGGCGGTTGCCCAGAACCTTTGACACGTGGCTACAGGCCTTTTCAATTATGGCATGCGTGCTATGCGAACGGTACCCTGAGCAAGGCTCGGGGCTGTTCGTATACATAGACGAGATACGCAACGCCCACAAAGTGTACGGGGGCATGGTGGCGGTACGATGAAGAATTCCGCCAGTACCTGGCATCTAGGTCAGCTATGGCATGGAGCGACAAATCGGTGGCATACTGGCTTAACATTATGACACCGATGCGAGTCATGCCGCCCTTTCGTGACGGAGTTTGTGGGGTCAGGAGCCCTACCGCCACCCCGCTGCAGGTTTCAAGACCTGTTTTGCCTACAATGAAGGGGTATGTAAATGGGCCCCTAACTGCAGGTTCAAGCATGTGTGCTCCAACTGCAGCGGTGACCACCCCCTGGCCAGATGCACCAGGCCAAAGGAAGGTGGCAGAACAGAGCCCCCTGCCAAAGGGCAGGACGCCCATACGCCTCCCCAGCATGCTGCCATGGCTAAAACGTTATGGTAGAACGGAGGGCAACAGCGCCGTGGCTCGCCTCCTGGAAGTGGGTTTCCAGGAGGGATTTAGGATCCCATGCAGAACAGATTTGTGGGGGTCCAAAGCACCGAACTTTGCCTAATTCAAAGGTTTCAGCTCATTCTTGCAATGGGTTGTGCGCACAGAAGCCGGGTACAAGAGCATTACACACTATCTGGACGACTTCCTGTTCATTGGTCCAGCAGGGCAAGACACCTGCCGTTTCATTTTGGAAGTGTTCACCAAAATCTGTATGGACTTTGGGGTATCACTGGCCCACAAGAAAACCATGACGAAATTGACTTTCCTGGGGATTCAGATAGATTCCAAGACAATGGAATGCAGTCTTCCCCTGGAAAAGGTAGCGGTCATGAGAGCGGAACTCTGTACGCTAAAAGGAGCGCGCAGGGTGACCATGCGACGGTTACAATCCATTATGGGAAAGTTGACCTTTGCCTGTAGGATTATCCCTATGGGAAGGGTATTCTGTAGGAGAATGTCACTCGCTACTGCAGGTGTCATTAGGCCGCATCACTTCATAAAAGTGTCCCGGCCCATGCGCGACGACGCACAGGTGTGGTCGGTCTTTCTGGCCAATTTCAATAGATCAGTGATTATTCAGAAAGGGAGCGCTACTAGCGCCGATCTGAAACTGTTTACCGGGTGGTCCGGAGCAGTCGGGTGCGGCGCTTATTTTCAAGGAAAATGGTGCGCCGCGACATGGCCAGACGAATGAGAGGTCTTACAAAGAACCTGACATTCCTCGAACTATTCCCCATAGTAGTGGCGGTGCACTTATGGGGTTCAGAGTTAAGAGATCGCAGGGTGTTATTCCACACGGAAAGTAAGGAAGTTGGACAAGCAGTAAATAACCTCACCGCAACTTCCATACCGGTGGTAAGATTACTTCGGCACCTAGTGCTGTGCTGCCTTCGCCGGAACATATGGTTCCAGGCAAGGCAAGTACCCGAGTTAGAGATTGGCATTGCTGATGCCCTTTCTCGGTTTCAGGAAGAACGGTTCAGGGCTCTGGCCCCCCGGGCGAACACGCTGGGGGAGGCCATTCCCGAGGAGATCTGGGAATTTGAAGCTGCCAGGTGACGAGACTCATCAGACAGTCTGTTGCCCCGGCATCGTGGTCCATGTATAAACGCGTGTGGGCAAAATGGAACGACTTAGTAAAAATGGCTGGTGGGTCGACATCAGAGGATAAGACCCTAGGGATACTGCTTTGATTTCTGCAGCAGTGTGCCGAGGAAGGCGAGAAAAAAGCAGTAGTTGATAGACAGGTCACGGCCCTGGCCTTCATGTTCAACCTGACGGGGCAGAGGGACCTTACAAAAGAGTTCATAGTGCGCAAGGTGGTGCGCGGCAGGTTTAACGGGGATCGCAGGCCAGATACCAGGCGGTCGATCACCTTCTCTTTGTTACTGCGAATGGCGCAGGTGTTGGCAGTAAAGTGTAGGACCCCCTTTGAATCTCTGCTTTTCCGAACGGCTTTTTCCCTGGCGTTCTCCGATAGGGGAGTTAGTCGCGAATAGTAGACACGGTTCCGGGGGCATACAAGTGGTGGATACCTGCCTCAGGGAAGGCACGGTGGTGGTGTGGCTCCGGAGGTCTAAGACCGACCAGCTGGGTAAAGGTAAAGAGGTGGTGTTGCACTGCGTGGGCAAGGAGTGTTGCTCCTACGGGTGTATGGTGGAGTACCTTGGTCAGCGACCGGTGGGACGGTGTTCGCTGTTTATCTATGCCGACGGGACGGCGTTATCCTGGTACCAATTTGAAAGGATGCTAAAAGTTACACTACACAGTCTGAGTTTGGAGCAGGCAGAGTTTGGAACACACTCGTTCAGAATCAGGGCTTCTACCGAAGCAGCTAGGTTGGGCTTACCCGACGCAGCGGTCAAGCGGATTGGTAGATAGGAGTCAGAACGTTTTCGGTCTTATGTACGGCCTAAGGCAGTAGTCTAATGGATGTTGCTTTCTGCTTTCAGGAGGACAGAAGCAACTGTGGATTGTGGGTCACTCGCACGTATACTGGGCCCACAGGTTGGCCGCAGTTACAGAGGGAAAGACACAACTGGGTTTTCCTGTCACAGACTTACACGTTTGGTGGCTCAGGATTCGAGGCCTGGGGTGGGCGCAGTTGGATGGGCTGTTGGACACTTACGCCCAGCGGTACGGTCAACCCACGTTAATAATAATTCACGCCGGCGGTAACGAACTAGGAACGGTTCCCATGTGGAGAATGCTGAAAGTTATGAAAAGAGACGTGGAGAACTGGACCAAGAAGTTCCCGGGTACGTTCATGATATGGTCGGAGATGATAAAGAGAAGATCCTGGCGGAATGTGCGAGACCCCGTCGGTTTGGATAAATCAAGGCAGAAGATTAACCAGCAGCTGGCAAGTTTCGTTCGGAAGTTGGGTTTCATTGCCATTAGATATAAGGAGTTCAAGCTGGCCGGTGCCGATGATTTTTTCGGAAAAGACAAGGTACACCTCACGGAAATAGGGCTGGAGTTAGTGATGTTGGTGTTTAGGGAGAGCGCTGTTCGGGCCTTGGCTTTGATGGGGGGGGTCGCAGTCTCGGGAGGCGTCCCTCGCGTGCTCTGTGGCGGGAGGTGAGTTGCACGGCCCACTGGCCTAAGTGGGCATGGCCCTACCTCACTGGGCATGCTTAAGATAAGCATTGGGGCTTTGGGCAGGGCCCAAGGTGTGAGGTCACTGTCCGTGGCCGGGCTCCTCCCCCTTTTAGTTAATATGTTAATATGTATAATATATACAAGTTTTAAGTTATGTTAATTGGTTAAATTATAATAAAGCTGTGGCCTGTGTTTTCTCCCAAACAATCGGTGTGGGGTCAATCATCAATCATAAAGCCAAAGATAAGCCTAAATGGATCATGCTTGGGTCATGGTGTACATGCATGTGTGAGAATGACTGTGAGCATAAGAGTGAGTGAAAGCATGAGAGTGTATATGAGTTCATGCATGATTGTGTACATGTCTACAGTATTTTCTGTAAGGAGGCATGTGAGTGTGAATGTGGCTGTATGAGTATGCTTGAGAGAAAGAGGGAGACATTTGGGGAGACGGAGCGCCAGCAACCATTCAAAAAGGTTAGTCTGTATGCAACCTTAAAAGCATTACTTCACTTCCCATTCTTCTCCACCCACCATCATCTGAATTGATTGCACATTATTATTATTATTATTATTATTGTTAATTTGTGACACACCAACATATTCCATAACGCTATACATGACTAAGTTCAAGGCAAAAACAATAGCAATATTAACACTCTGCAAAGGATGGAGGGCCCTGTCTTTGAGATTAGAATCCAGTGTCCATAGTGCTTTCCCCAAAGCTCCATGCAATACTTAATACTCACAAACTTACTATCTAAATGTTTTGGGTGTGGTACAGGAGGGTGAGAGACGTGTTGTACATGTTAGGGTGGAAAGTGATAGGCTTCTTTGAACAGATGTATTTTTAGTGAGGTTTTGAAGGCTTTAAAGCAGGAAGACAGTCTGGTGGAGCAAGGCAAGAAGTTGCAGAGAGTAGGGGCAGCGCAAGAAAAGTCCTGCATGCGGGAATGAGAGGAGGTGATGAGAGTGGTGGAAAGCAGAAGGTTGTTAGCAAAATGAAGAGGGCGGTGGGAAGTTATTTGGAGATGAGAGCAGAGATATAAGGGGGTGCATCGTTGTCGAGGGCTTTATAAGTTAGGGTCATGATTTTAAATTTTATTCTGGAGGCTAAGGGAAACCCGTAGAGTGACTGACAAAAAGGTACAGCAGACACTGAGCGTTTAGTATGGTTGATGCGTCTAGTCGAAGCATTCACTATTGATTGAAGTCTGGATAAGCCAGCAAGAAGCGACTTGCAAAAATGATGAGAGAATGTATTCAAATCTTAGTTGTGTCTTGTGTAAGGTAGTGGCGTATGTTGAAAGTGTTTTTTACATGGAAAATGTAAGATTTTGTCAGTGATTGTATGTGAGGGAAGAAAGAGAGGGCAGGGTCCAGTAGAACTCCAAGACAACGAGCTTGGGAGGTGGAAGTGATGATGGCGTTGTTGACAGTGAGAGAGATGTGAGGATTTGAAGCTGTAGTAGAGGGTGGTAAGATTAGGAGTTCAGTGTTAAACATGTTTAGTATGAGATGGTGTGCAGACATCTAGGAGGATATACTTGAGAGGCAGTTGGATACGTGTGTTAGAAGAGAGGGGAACAGATCTGGTGCGAAGAGGTAGATTTGAGTGTCATCTGCATAGAGATGATACTGAAATCCAAGGGTGTTTGTTAGGGTACCAAGTGAGAATGTGTAGATGGAGAAGAGGAGGGGGGCTAGGACTGAACCTTGGGGTACGCCAACAGACAGAGGGTGAAGAGAAGAAGAGGTGCCAGAGATGCTAAATGTTGGGGTAGACACTACATTGTAGGGGTAGAGCTAGGAGCACACTGCTATTTGAAGTCACATTAGTATTGATTGTCCCACAGTTTGTACATTGTAGGGGTAGAGCTAGGAGTACACTGCTGTTTGAAGTCACATTAGTGTTGATTGTCCCACAGTTTGAATGTCCCATTTGCAATATTTCATCTCTGTGCTTGCTTTTATTAGTCTGGCACTTGAAAATATGATATAGATTGTTGCATCCTGCTTTCTTAGCAGGTTGTATCCTTGTAATTTAAGCAGATCCCCATTAAACCTTAATTAATGTACTCACATCTCCTGTTGCAACATTTCCTTTGTAGCAGTAAAAGCTTCTTCTGCATTTTAGGTTTCCTTCCATCAGCAGACATAGAGCAGGGGAAAAAATGGTCTCATCCACTGCAGCATAATTGCATAGAATAGACAATAAGTTAAATGATGTGTAAGTAGTTTTACACATTCCAAAAAACATTACAATTATTTGCAGTTCGACAAAAGAGTAGACTGTAAATATAATACTACAGTGGTTGTTTAATGGTATTTAAACAATATCATGTTTTCAACACTACAAAGAGCTTTATGTTTGCTTTCCATTGTGACACTGACCAGCTGATCATTACATTGTTAACTCTTCAACCTTCTCTATCTGTTCTAGGATCTCAGAGTCTTGGTAGCCAAAACTTCCAGCCTACATTAAGGAATGTGAATACAGATATGAAGGTAAGAAAGAGAAAATGAATGAGTGGGGTGGAAAGAAAACTGGTAGTAAAAGAAGAGATGAGCAGGAGATAGTGAAAAGAGAATATATACAGACAGAGATGGGAGAAGCAGGATTGTCACTAGACAATCGTTTATTCAGGTGTCTCATTTTTTGTGACACTTCTGCAAAGTGAGGTCCTTGCTACAGTCTGCATCCAAACGTAGCTCTGCATAAATAAAATGTATTAATCTGCTTTGAAGACTGAAATGAAGGCAGTAGACAGGTTGTCAGTAGAACAGAGAAACAATAGACCACAAAGAGATACATAGAGATATAGTAGGTCAATTTAATATCCTCTCCTGTTAACTCTTTCTCGTTTCTTCTCTCAGATAAGTGTTCCCAGGCCACGGATTGTGCCTCAGTCTATGCAGTAGGAAGACATCACCTGAAGAGCCATGATATTATACTGATCGTTGCCATGTTTTTGTTGCCTTGCTATGCAGATGGCAGCACAATGAAAATATAAAGGATTTAATAAAACAGCAATATCATAATCATTATCATAAAAATAATTGATAAAAAAGTGTAGAGATTTGTAATAATTGATATAACTAAGCCAATTAAATAATGTTAGATAATTTGAAAATTACTTTAACTGCTAATTTCTTTACCTTCTGCAAGATCATTGTAAATAATTCATAGATGAAAGAAGATCTAAAATAGGTTAAATATGATCGTCCTTGGGTGATGACATCACTCTTCCACCCCATTCTATGTGATCGTTATCCCTACAGGATATACAGCCCCAACAACAATAACACTGTGATGTGCTAGGCAAAACTGGACATGACTTGATATATAAAAATCAGAGTAAAACAAGCTATAGATCAATAGTTGATAGTGTATATAGAACTATGTAATTAATAGGAACAGCACTGTATATAGAGAACATTTTATGATTTTGTCTAAAATGGCTACTTACTGTATAACAGTTACAGTATTTCCTCAATGCAATATTGTTAAAATATACATATTTTTTTTACATAAAAATGTTGCATGTTTGAATTCAGTAGCTGATTTTCAAGTTACACAATACTTGCAAAGCATCAAGCGTAATTTTCATATTTAATGCTATATAGTTCACTGTACAACATACAAAAATAAACAATTAATACTCCTCCCTTAGTGTATAGCTTATGTTCAGAGTACTCACCCTTTAATTGGGCACGGATGCTAGGAATTTATGATGTTTGTGTTATTATTAGTGTTGGTGTACAAAGTATTCACATCGAGTCCTCAATGGTTTTCAAAGTTGGGAGCTCTTCTTTTTTTTCATTTTACACAAAATTATAAGCAGAAATGTTATTTTAGAACACCAATTATGACTACGTCAGCTTAAAGGTTCAGTGTAAGCTCTTTTTTTTAAATTTAAAGTTTATACAGTACTAACAAAATCAAAAACAAAGTCTCAGTTTGACAATAATTACTCTACCTATACAATTAATGCCTGGTCTAGTATTTTTAAGATATTAAACATAGATCTATACCAAATAGAGTCTTAATTCTTCCATCATAAGTTTATAAACTTTCATTCAATAAAATTATCAGCTCTTTTTACAGTAAGCCTCTTTTTTAGTACACCATTTATTACCAGAAAACATTCATGTGCAGACAGCAGCAAATCATACCTTTAGCAAGAAAATATAATTTAAAAACACAGTTCACCACTGTAGTAACTTTCCACACCGGTTTCATAATCCTGAGCAATACTGAAAGGAAGTGAAAGATTTAAACTGAGATAACATTAATAATCCTTAACAAGACAGACCAATCAGTTTTATCTCAGCTGGAATCTTACACTGGCCCTTTAATCTAAAAAACGCAAGTTAAACAACTATGCAGGCTGGATAAGTGGGACATATGTTTTTGGTGGCTCAGCCATAAATCCTACTGTATATTTCTGTATTCAATTGCTGTTCTACATAGTTCTTTCCAGATATTCCCTCACTTAAGGTGTCATGAAAGTAAAGGAGATATCTACCCTGTGTCATGTATGAAATTTCTAGTTCTTCTTTCTCATATTTTTCCTCCTTTCTTATTTTTTTCATCAACACTGGCCTTTTTCATCAACACTGGCCTTCCTTTTCACATTTTGCTTCCAAGACCAAGCTAAATCCAGCATTCTCTTCCACATATTTTATATATTTTATCCCTTTGAGTTAGAGGGTTTGCAATTATTAAACTAAAATCAAGTTCTTGTGGAATGTAAAATGTCACAATGTAAAATGTCACAATGTAAAATGGTGAACGGAACCAGAAAAAGTACTTTTGAGTGAAAATACTACTATTTTGTCTTTCAAACACTTTCTAGGCAACTCAACAAGCAGTGCTATACACTTTTCTAGTATTTTATAAAAAACACTCCCACTGTACAGTTGTCAAATATATGTTAGAAGTAATGGGGTATCTGAAAAACAATTCTCAGTAAATACTAGCTTTTAATAATGATTTTAATAATAGACTTAAAGCCATCAGTGATGAGCATTGTTAACAGTAAAGTTTCTTCTTTCAGGTTCCTTGTAATGCATGTTTAAACTCAGGTGTGGAGGATATCACTGACCTAGTGATTTTAATCTCTGCTTCAAACTTGTGATTACATTACCTTGTTATGGTGTCTCAATTGTCATCATTGTTAGTTACTTTGTTGTAATTTCTAATGTTAACATTATATTTTCTTTATACAAATTCTGTATCCTGTTCAATAAAGAAAATATTTCTTGATTAGTACATACATGTTTAGAACCATGATCCTTTACAAGCAACCCATGCTTTATTTGTGTCTGTCTGGTCTGCTAAAGGCTCCAAAAGTCTATTGTCTACTTCAGCCTATGAGGTGTAGAAAGGAGCCCTGTTCATGGGTCAATGTCTAACTGGTGTAATCCTTGTAGTGCCAGTCCAGCTGAATCACTTTCCATTGCAATCACAAAGTGATTTATACTGGTGTCATGGTACCCAGAACACTCATGATGTCTGTGTGAAGAAATAAAGCTAGTATATTATGCACTGTATACAAACTCTAAAACCCTATGTCATCGATTCTACTACCTACAGTCTCATTTTCTTCAAACATCTTAACATATTTATGCATTTACTGTTCTATAAACTTTGGATATTTGAAGTAGGGTTTTAAATAGGGGCATATGGTTAAAAATAGGGTTCTAATAGTTAGGAGGGTACCTGGTGTAGGTGGAGAACAGTCAAACCGGCTAGATATCTCCCATCTGTAACAGAGGAATAAGAATCAAGTAGGAACTGTGGTTAATTCCAAGGGAACAGGGAAATGGCAACTAACACAACAGGAATAGTGTGATAGATGGAATCTGCCTTGGTCTTGAGAAAAAATGTAAAGACATGAGAAGTGTTAGGAGAGCTGGTAAAGCTAGAAGTAGGTGTTTTGAGGGAAAACACAGAAATAGAGGAGACTTAGATTAGATTTTTTCTTTATAATAAGAGAGGAAGAATGTTTGGCTTGGTAAAAACCCAAGATGAAGCAGGATGGAAATTAGTGATATATTTGTATTCCGAGGAGCATGTACAGGAGTGTAGTCCTTCAGTTTGGCTGGACCCATCAGTGTTAAATACAGTTCAAAGAAACACATTGTTTACTGCCTGATCACTATCTTTCAATAAACTACAAGGGTATAATAGTTGTACCACTTGGGGCTCCATTAAAAAGTTGCAGTTTGTGAATTTAAAATTCAGAACTGCAATGTCTTTTTCAATGTTTATGAGCTCACAACACAGTCAGGCTCAAGGTTAGCACAAAATCTGCATTTACCCTTAAAAGCAATATATGTTTTCTAGTATGCCCATTCAAGCAACCATTCTTTAAACTACACATACACAACTTTGGATTGCATTGAGCTCCATTTACTAGCTTTCATGAGCATTATGTATATGTTGTTAATCAGTTGTGTCTAACTCTCCCTGACTGTGTGGACCACATCACACCAGGCACATCTTTTGTCTTGTTGTGCTCATCCATAAGGTTTTCATGGCAAAGATACTGGAGTGGGTTACCAGTTCCTTCTCTAGTGGACCACGCTTTCTCTGACCTCTCTACTATGACTTGCCCACCTTGGGTGACTGTACACAGTATAGCTTACAACTTCACTGAGGTACACAAGCACCTTCACTATGACAAGGTAGCAATCCAGAATGTGATGTATATGTAGTACTCATGTAATACGTATGAGTCTTTTATTAAGGGCAGATAAGAAATAAAATGGCCTATCTAGTCAACTCATCTGATCATTTGCTGTCATTACGTGAGATCCTGTCAAACTGGGTTACAATATCTTTCAAATTATGATTAGCTAAAATTAAGAACTAGTATAAAATTGACTTGGCTTTTGTTCAAATATAGAAAAAGAAAAATCATATTTCCTGATACTCCTTCCTTCTCTTGTTTTGTTATAAGTTGCTTCAGGTTTAAACTTTATTACACTGTGGAATGATTCATATGAGTTAATGTATGTACGTGCAGCAATAATTCTTTTAGAAAGTATAGTTTATGTCACATTTATGCCTTGTGTACCATGTTATACCTAGTTAAAATGTAACCTCAGGACAGTATGTACAGGACTAGTGTCAGCATCACTGTGAATGACTGTACCCACACCCAGAGTTACACACCCATAAAGATACCGTCAGATTATCTGCCCCAAACTCCTGATATAAAACTTTGGAATGTGTTAAATTTGCTAAAATTAGATTTAAATATATAGATATATCTCAAAATAGACTGGTTACCAGTGTAGTAAATCACTTGAGCACATTTTACAGTAATGCTTTTTATAGAGTTTATGAGTGTGCAGAGTGTATAATGCAGAATAAATACATAGTAAATATTTGCATACAGTTAAAGTTTTCTGAAAATATAAAAATAAATTCAGCCATATAGCTATTTTAGTTACAGAGTATATATAGTTATACAGTCATCTACCTTTCTGGAGCCCCTGGGCAGTAAAGTGGAGGAGCCCCTGCGAGTGCGTGCGCAAGGTATGCACAAACACATTTTTTTCTTTTCTGTATGTGCATATCCCTCTCTTGCTGTGTGAGCAAATCACAGACATTTCCGCAACTATTACAACATAGCTACTCATATACACGCCAAGCTATTGTTTTAAATGCTTTTGACGGGCCATCTTATTTATATGTTTCTATTGGAGAGAAGCGAGTAAACATGTTACACAAACACAAATCATGATCACTCATTCAAACTTAGTAACTATAAGAGTTAAATGGCCATGAAAACAGATAAAAACAGAAATTGTTTATAAAAAATTTAGTCTAATTAAGAGCATAAGTAATCAGGAAAAAAGTCACACAGCTACTTTAATTAGATAAAATAAATGTTGATGCCTCTGCTGGGCCCTAGCGAAATCCATGATACATATGTATGTATGTATATATCTATATATATATACAGTATATATATATATATACCGTATATACTCGAGTATAGGCCGAGTTTTTCAGCCCTTTTTTTAAAGCAAAAAGGGCCCCCTCGGCTGATACTCGAGTCACTCTCCCCCCTGTGTCTCTCTAACCCCTTCCCTGTGTGTCTCAAACCCCCCCGTGTGTCTCTAACCCCCCGTGTGTCTCTCTACCCCCCCATGTCTCTTTCCCTCCCCCTCCTCAACCTCAACCCCCCTCCTCCACCTAAACCCCCCTAAATACCTCCCCCCTCTCCCCTCACTTACCTGCTTGTGCTCCGGCCTCCGCTCCTTGACCCCATGACACTATAATACTCTGATTATTCATATTTATTGTGGTATTCTGACCTTTGGTGACCTGTTACTATACAAAAATAGCAGTTCACATATTCTTTTGTTGTTTTTTTTAATTAAAAGTCCAAAATTGTGAAGCAAAACACAGTTCTCTTTGTATAGTTTTGGATGGTACAGTTCACTACCTAAAATATGATTGTCAGGGATTTTCCTCCTCACACAACATGAATATAATCTGACATGTAGATGGGTGAGACACTGGCCCACCCTACTCTCCAAATGCCACAAACCCAGGGACCCTAAACATGCCTTTAGTGTGTGCTGTATATTTCTTACATATACAACTGACTTCTCCCTGGGGTTGATTTACACAGTCTCTTGTAAGGGTAAATAGTCCTTTACATAAAGGGTAGTACTGACAAACTACTTGGAGACTGTGAGCAAAATGCAGCAAACAGCTTTCTCTGCAATCAGTCTCTGGTAAAGCAGACTTCAATTTCAAATAGCTTTACTCTGTAAACCAGTTCTTGTTCAACCACATTTCAATATCCAACTTCTTTGCTTTGTATCCAGTCCTTGGTGAGGCAGGCTTCAGTCTGAAACCACTTTTCCCTGTAATTAGTCCTTGTTAGAGCAGACTTCAGTCTCAAACAGCTTTGCTCTATATATAACGAGTCTTGGTGTAGCAGGATTCTCTTATGGCCCACCACTTCTAGTTTCACAAGTCAAGTCACACCTCATCTCATCTGGCTGCAGGGTTTAAAAACCTTCTTGATTAGGATCGGGTGTACTGGCTTAATTGATCTGCAATTCAATTAACTGCATGGACCACAACACACCAGGAACATCAGCCACTGCCCCTCTGAGCTACATCAAGCTCATGTTCATTGCTTCAATTACCTCATCTATCCATCCTTGTCTCTGCCGTTCCCTTCTTTGTTTGCCTTCATCAGAGTCTTCTTTAGGGAATCCTACCTTCACATGACATGGTCAAAATACTTGAGATTTAGCCTCATGATTAAACCTTGCAGTAAACTGTATGACTTGATTTACTGTAGTATTATTGACTGGATCTTCTTGTAGTCCAAGGGATTCTAAAATGTTTTCTCCAACAACATAATTCAAAGCTGTCATTTCTACATTGCTCAGGGTTTTTTATGTTCTAGATCTCACATCCAATGGAAATACCATAGTTCTGGGAATAAAATAGTTCTAACTACAGTATGTGGATCTTTGTTGATATGAAATATATTTACTTTTTAAAAGCTTGTCCAAGTTTGCCATTGCTTTTCTCACCATCTGTAGAAGCTCAGGAAAATAAAAATCTGTCACTGCATCCACTTCTTCACTATGGGCCTCATTCAATTGTGATTTGGCCAATTGAATAGGACTCTATATAAGTACATAGCATATTTTTTTTAAAGAAGTTTTTAGTTAGTGAAAATCTTGCTTTTGGATAGATGTTTACTAACTAAAAACTTCTTTAAAAAATATATGTATGTGCTTATTTAGAGCCCTTTTCAATTGGCTAAATTGCAATTGAATGAGGGTCTATGTATTTGCCAGGAATTGAGATTGCTGTTTGCTATATTCTTCATATTTTTATTGTTGAGCAGCAGGCCAACTTTCACCCTCATCAGTAGGCCCTTTAGTTCCTTCTCACTTTCAGGTAACAGTGTAGTATCATCTGTGTATTTGAGGTTGTTGAAATTTCTCCAAGCAATATTGATTCCTTCTTTGGAGTCATCCAACCCAGCCTGACACATTATGTATTTCACATTTAAGTTTAATAAATAAGGTGACAACCTTGTCACGCTCCTTTATTGATCTTGAACCATCTAGCTGTTCCATATTCAGTTCTTATATTGGCATTGGTTCTTGTTCTGCATTGATTCCTCAGGAGGCAGATAAGAGGTCTGGAACTTGCCACATTGTGTTGTGATTCACACAGTCAAAGGCTTCTGAATTGTCTCTGAAGCAAAGTTAAATGTTTTTTTTTTCTGGAACTCTTGCTATCTTCTGGAACTCTTGCTATCTCTATTATCCAGCGGGCTTTGGCAATTTGATCTCTTGTGCCTCTGCGAGCCTGGCTTGCACATCTGGTAGTTCTCGGTCCATATACTGTTGGAGGCCACCTTGCAGGATCTTAAACATTACCTTGCTCTCATGGGAAATGAGTGCAATTGTTAGATCATTGGAACATTCTTTGGCACTGCCTTTTTTAGGGATTGGGTTGTAGACTGATGTTTTCCACTCTACTGGCCACTGTTAAGTTTTCAAAATGTGTTGGTATAAGGCAAACAACAGTTTCACAGCATTATCTTTTAGGATGTTGAACAGTTCAGCAAAGATTCCAACAGCTCCTGTAACCTTGTTGTCAGTAAGGCTGCAAAGGGCCCATCCTATTTCACTCTCCAAGATGTCTTGCTCAAGCTCATTGGACAAACTAGGTTATTGATGCCGCTAAGATCCTTACAGTACAGAACTTCTGTCTATTGCTTCCACCTGATCTGCTTTTGTTAAGTACTTAACATTTTTGTCTTTTATCTCGCTCACTGTGCAATGAAAGGTTCCTTTGAGATCTTTAATTTTCTTGAAGAAATCTCTTGACTTATTTTATGTTTTTTTTATCTCTTTACATAACTCATTATAGAATGTCTCCCTGTCTCTTCTGGCTATCTTTCTGGAATTCTGCATTCAGTTGGACAAATCTCCACTACCTTTCGCTTTCCTTCTTTCCTGGGCTACTTTCAAAATCTTATCAGACAACCAGTTTGCCTTCTTAGTTTTCTTTTTTTGGGGTTATATATTCTTGCTTTTTTCTAGACAATATCACACAAATCTGTCCAAAGTTCTTCAGGCATTGTATCTACCATGACTAGTTCCTTAAATCTATTCTTTACTTACATTGCATATTCACAAGGGTTATTATTTATTTCATATCTGTTTGATCTGATGATTTTGCCTCTTTTGTTTAATTTTGAACTTTGCAATAAGAAGTTCATGATCTGAGCCTCGGTCAGCCAAAGGTCTTGACTGTATAAAGCTCCCCTGATCTTTGGCTACAAACTATAAACAGCCACATTAAATTCCCCCAATGTGTAAAATCATAGCCTGTAACGCAGCCCACAAGACTTATGGCTATTAAATTAATTTTGTAAAGCTACCCGTAAATAATCTGAGGGTTACAGGCAGAAAAAACCCTACAGGATGTTGATATCTGACTTACGTTGCCGCAAATCATTTGATCAGTCAAGCCCGTAACTGTTACGGTCAGAAATCTCTATTAAATTGCTATGAATCCACAGGCATTCAAACCTGTAACTCACAAATGGAGTTATAAAGTCTACGGGTACTAGAGAGGACCTGCAAGGGGATTAAAGTCCTATCTGTAGCACTGTAAATGCAAATATCAACACACTGCTGTACTGAGAAATAAAGTGATGTTAGGTATTAAAATTAATAGCACAACAGTCTTAAGCTCAGAAATCTGCAATATGAAATACTTTTTTAAATGTTTAATTTCCGTGTTATAACGATCCCCGCAATCAATGTGTTAATACATATAATGGAACTCGCATGGACTAGAATATCATATTTACGGATTACGTACGATCTTAACTCGTAATTGAAACCCTTAAGAGTTTGAAATTTCACCTCCAATTTTCAGTGACATAATTATGGCAATCTCTTTTACCATTTGCTCAGTCTAAACCCATAACTACGGGTTTGACTAATTGATCATGTTCACAGCCGCACATGCAACGTGTGCAAGAATGATTTACGGCTTGCGTCTCCAGCCTGTTGGTCGCGGCATGGTTGAATGTAATATCTCAGTAACGCAGGAGAATTTCAAGAGCGCAGCCTTTGCGGGTGTCCCATAGCGTTACGGGCTTGGAATTTAATGTGGCTGAGGCTTTTGGAAGAGAGTGCATATTAGGACCAGATAATTATCTTGACAGAATTCTACTAATCTCTGACCTGCTTCCTTTTGGAATCCAAGGCCAAACATGCCCATTATTCCAGGTAACTTTTGGTTCTCTACTTTAGCATTCCAATCTCCTATTATGATAGTAGCATCTTTTCTTGGTGTTATATCTATGAGGTGTTGAATATCCTTGTAGAATCGGACAACTTTAGCCTCATCAGCATCTACGTTTGTAGTATAGTGTTGGATCACTGTGATGTTAAATGGCTTGCCTTGAATTTGAAAGTATTAGGTCATTTATTGGGTTGTATCTGAGCACTGCGTTGGTCACTCTTAGATTGATTATAAGGGCTAATTAATTTTATCTGCGGGATTAAAGAGACCACAAAGTACTAAAAATCAGTATAAGAACATGGAAGAACATTAGAATTCAATGCTGAAGAGTTCCAGAGGAACAAATGACACATTAGAAAATATACTTTTTCCTTAATATGTCAAGAGTTATTATCACAACCGCTTCTTCAAGTGGGCTTTCCCAGAACCTATTTCTGACTCACCCAGCAATACGTGATGGTTGTTATTATCCCTGCTAGCAGAAATAGAACCAGCTCATTATTGGACCATCAGGACAATCATAGGGACATGGGAATTATCAGGCAGAGAAGCAGAGTTATCAGCTGTAACTCTTCTTTTAGGCAGATGTAACATTATTATCCCCTATGATCAGAGTTAACCCTTGCCACAATTATGAACACACACTTTAATTATGTATGACCACCTGAGCACTATTTATTTGTCATCCATTCAAGATTTTATACATTTAAGTCACCCCTTATCACCAAGTTAAACCCCCTAAGAACAGTCCTCTTAACCAATCATCAACTCTTCTCCTTCTAGCCATGTGACCCACATGTCAATCAATGATGTCAGCCTTTCTAATCGCCCCCTGTGGTGCTGGAGCCTAATAGGCTGACTAACTTAATGGGACCTTTTGTCCTGGGTAGGGGGATTCACACTTTAAGTTTCCCCTAGCTGTCCAGGGGACCACAACGGCTAATTAGATCTTCTTCACCCTTCCCTAAATTAAATTTCCTAGCTCCCCCACGTCTGACTTCTGAAGTCTTCCCAAACTCCCTCAGCCTGTTACCCCATAACATAGAACCTATTCCCTGAGGATTGGGATGACATGCTTTATTATATTCCTCGGGGAGATCTGATCATTTTGATGCCAAACATAATATTGGAATTCTCATACTCAATAGTACATATATAAGTAATCTATGTTATACTTATACCACAGGCAATATTAAACCACAACATGTAATATTAAACTACACATGCCTGAATGCAACCATAGTTATTATACACATGCCAGCAGGGCAAAACCAGTGCTGTGTATGTTAACATGGCTGGGACAATAATTAATGCTCAAGTGAGTGTAAGTGGATTGAGTGTGGAGTGGGTGAATTGAGTTTGGGTAGATTGAGTGAGGGTGGAGTGAGTGTAGAGTGAGTGTGAATGGAGTGGGTGAGTGTGGGTGGAGTGAGTAAGGGAGTGAGTAAGGGTCAGTGGAGTGAGGGTGGATAGAGTGAGTGTGTGTGGAGTGGGTAGAGTGAGTGTGGGTGGAATTAATGTGGGTTGAGTGAGTATAGGTGGAGTGAGTGTGGGTGGAGTGAGTGTGGGTGAAGTGAGTGAGTGTGAGGGAGTAGAGTGAGTCTTGGTGGGTGGGTGGAGTGAGTGAGTGTGGGTGGAGTGGATGGATTAAGTGTGGGTGAAGGGAGTATGGGTGGAGTGAGTGTGGGTGGAGTGAGTGTGGATGGAGTAAGTGAGTGTGGGTGGAGTGGATGGATTAAGTGTGGGTGGAGGGAGTGTGGGTGGAGTGAGTGTGGATGGAGTGAGTGTGGGTGAAGTGAGTATGGGTGGATTGAGTAAGAGTGGAGTGGGTGAAGTGAGTGTGGGTAGATTGAGTGAGTGTGGAGTGAGTTAGTGTGGGTGGAGTGAAGGGGGGTGAGTCAGGGTTAGTGGAGTGAGGGTGGGTAGAATGAGTGAGTGTGGGTGAAGTGAGTGTGTGTGGAGTGAGTACAGGTGAAGTGAGTGTGGGTAGAGTGAGTGAGTGTGGGTGAAGTGAGTGAGTGTGGGTAAGGTTAGTGAGTGTGAGTGAGTAGAGTGAATGTGGGTGGTTGGAGTGAGTGAGTGTGAGTGGAGTGGGTGTTGTGTGTGTGTATGAAGGGAGGAAGTGAGGAATGGCTGGAGTGAGTGTGGAGTGGGTGGAGTGAATGAGTGAGGGCGTGAGAGGTAGGTGAGTGAGTGTGAGAGGTGAGTGAACAGAAACTATTTTATTCTTTGCAGCCTTTAGTAATAAGTGCAGTTACATGCCAAATGAGACAGTTTACACAGTGTCTCCAAAACAGCAGGGAGATGAAGCAGAGGAAGAGCTGGCAGAGATCTGCCCTCACAGCCTCAGTTCTTGTACCGAGCATGACAGAAGCTACTGAGGTGAAGAATGATAAAATGTATTAGCCTGACTGTGAATTTGAATTTTATGCTAATTTAAGTGGGATTTTCTAGGGGAGTATACCATCAAATGCAACGGCTGATGCTTTTGAGAAGGTAAATAATAGATGCAGCACCTGTTTCCTCCTCTTCCTGATTACAGGACCCCCACCCTTGTGCCACCACACCTTCTCATTCTCCCACCAAGCAGAGGTGTAGCAGGGAGATGTATGGACTCCAAGGGTGGCACTGTAGCAGGGGGTGTAGGAGACATGGAGGTAGATGAGGATGGAGCAGGCTGAGAACCGGGGTGGCTTACACTGTGATGTCAATCAGAGTGCGCTGTGCCTTTTTCAATTCCTCATCCTCTAACCACTAATCTCCAGATGGCACACTCACACGCCTCCTCTCCTCCTCCATCTTCCACAAATCACAAAATTAAAATAAGGATAAATCAATATAATATGCATCTGTATATGGATATTATGTGTTAATTTGATGTACAGGTTATAGGGTGTAGGGTATGGAATATAGGATGATGTGGCCTACCTATTCATATATATATATCTATGTGTGGGTGTTTAAGTCTATAAGCCTCATTTTAATTGCAAGGCTGCAATTATACAGGCTGTCTGTCTGCAGGCGTGCTATGGTCTTGAACTCTGCTACAATTACGGTGCTATTCAATTGATCAAGCTTGCAAGTTATGGGCCGAAAGCCAAAACCCCTCACACTTATCCCTAACACCCCTCACCCTAACACCTAACCCTAACACCCCTCACACTTATCCCTAACACCCCTAACCCTAACCATAACAACCCTCACACTTATCCCTAACATCCCTCACCCTAACACCTAACCCTAACACCCCTTACACTTATCCCTAATAACCCTTACACTAACACCCATCACACTTATCCCTAACACCCCTCACACTTATCCCTAACACCCCTGACCCTAACCCTAACACCCCTCACACTTATCCCTAACACCCCTCACCCTAACCCTAACACCCCTCACACTTATCCCTAACACCCCTCACCCTAACACCTAACCCTAACACCCATCACACTTATCCCTAACACCCCTCACCCTAACCCTAACACCCCTCACACTTATCCCTAACATCCCTTACCCTAACCCTAACACCCCTCACACTTATCCCTAACACCTAACCCTAACACCCCTCACCCTAACACCTAACCCTAACACCCATCACACTTATCCCTAACACCCCTTACCTTAACCCTAACACCCCTCACACTTATCCATAACACCCATCAACCTAACACCTAACCCTAACATTCCCACACTTATCCCTAACACCTAACACCCCTCACCCTAACACCTAACCCTAACACCCCTCACACTTATCCCTAACACCCCTTACCCTAACCCTAACACCCCTCACACTTATCCCTAACATCCCTCACCCTAACACCTAACCCTAACACCCCTCGCACTTATCCCTAACACCCCTCACCCTAACCCTAACATCCCTCACACTTATCCCTAACACCCCTCACCCTAACCCTAACACCCCTAACACTTATCCCTAACACCCCTCACCCTAACACCTAACCCTAACACCCCTCACACTTATCCCTAACACCCCTCACCCTAACCCTATCACCCCTTACACTTATCCCTAACACCCCTCACCCTAACACCTAACCCTAACACCCCTCACACTTATCCCTAACACCCCTCACCCTAACCCTAACACCCCTTACACTTATCCCTAACACCCCTTACCCTAACCCTAACACCCCTCACACTTATCCCTAAAACCTAACCCTAACACCCCTCACCCTAACCCCCGTCAAACTTATCCCTAACACCCCTTACCCTAACCCTAACACCCCCCACACTTATCCCTAACAGCCCTTACCCTAACACCTAACCCTAACATCCCTTACCCTAACACCCATCACACTTATCCCTAACACCCCTCACCCTAACACCTAACCCCCTCATCCTTATCCCTAACACCCCTTACCCTAACACCCCTCACACTTATCCCTGTGTCTCTTCCCCCCTTTATCATCAAGGGAGGGGGGAGGATGATGAGGGAGGGGGAAGAGACACAGGGGAGGATGATGAGGGAGGGGGGAAACAGACACAGGGGAGGATGATGATTGAGGGGGTAAAGAGATACAGGGGAGGGTGATGAGGAAGGGGGGAAAGAGACACAGGGGAGGATGATGAGGAAGGGGGTGAGAGACACAGGGGAAGATGATGAGGGAGGTAGAAAAGAGACACAGGGGAGGATGATGAGGGAGGGGGGAAAGAGACACAGGGGAGGATGATGATGGAGGGGGGAAGGGACACAGGGGAGGATGATGATGGAGGTGGGAGGATTATGAGGGAGGGGGGATGAGACACAGGGGAGGGTAATGAGGAAGGGGGGAAAGAGACACAGGAGAGGATGATGAGGGAGGGGGTAAAGAGATACAGGGGAGGATGATGATGGAGGGGGATGTTAGGTTATTTATGCCCTTTATGGATTAAAACCAGACTCTGCATCAACTATGTTATTTTCCGTGGGAGTTTTGCCATGGATCCCCCTCCGGCATGCCACAGTCCAGGTGTTAGTCCCCTTAAAACAACTTTTACATCACTATTGTGGCCAGAAAGAGTCCCTGTGGGTTTTAAAATCCGCCTGCCCATTGAAGTCTATGGCGGTTTGCCGGGTTCGCCGGTTCGCGAACATTTGCGGCGGATCGCGTTTTGCAAACCGAAAATTATATGTTCGCGACATCACTAGTAGGAAATCTTTTTTTTTATTTTTTTTTTTTCATTATACTTTTTATGTAGAGTTTTTTGATTCCACACAATTCTTTACTATAAAAGTGGAATTTTATCATTCTCCTCATGCTTCAAAAATTCGACCTTGGTTTATATTACTGATTTATCATTTATGTAAGTATGTTTTGTTTATAGAGTGAGTAATAAAAACCGATAAGAATAACTGCACTAGTAAATGCTCTTATTGATTTTGGTCAATCAGAGGCAGGTACAATGAGGTTTCTGTTTATTTTAATTTTATTTCTTGTTGTATTTCTTTTCAGTTCATTCTCTTTTTTGTTATTATTTGTTTCTTTGTTATTTTCATTTTATTTTTCTGGATTTATATTAGATTTCTTGTTGTATTTTCTTTCTCTCCTTTATTTTTAACTTCTCCCCTGTTACTCTCCTCCCATCCATCAACCCTTACCTCCAGTTCTTGTTCTATGGAGAAGAGAATATATTCTGATGCTCTAGCCCTCCTCCTGGACAAGGTCTGGTCCAGGGCCCTGTTGAAGGGCATCCACTGGGTAGAGGAGAGTAACTGAATGGAGCCATACTAAAGAGAGGGCTCTTTTTCATCTGTCCGGCGCACTGTCTGTGAGTGTTTCTGTGGTCCCCAGGACATTGTTGCATGGTACGACATCATCGGATGTCTCCTTGAGCCCAGCGGATTATGGGAGTTGTAGTTTACAAGTTGTAGATAGCCAGCATATAAATGAATCTGGTGGGGGGTTAATGCCCTCACAAAGTCCCTCATATTCCCCCACTGAATTAGTTAACAAAATGTAATCTTTCCAAAGATTAATATACCCATTAATACCCCTTCAATCCCCCTCTTTCCTCATATGCCGGCCTCTAGTGGCCATAAAACAAATGAGTTAGGGGATTTAACTCATTCACCTCCAGTTAAGACTACCCTTAATACAACTTTGAAGGTTAAAATGGTAGCAAGATCAAAACCAAAAAATGTTCCCTTAAAGGGACAGCAATTTTTTAGAGGTGGTTAATCAGCATTTTGCAGGCCCATCTTGCCTTAGGAAGAGTACAGCTGGAAAACGTAGATTTGAACACCAATTGGTTAGAGAAACCAGGTCTGAAAATCAGCAGGAAATGCAGCAGGATCATGGAAGTGAGGTTGAGGATTTGCAGTCTGAACCTGACAACCCCCCACCTAGACTTACCCTCCCTGTGAGGTCAAGGAAGACAACATCAGTATAGTCCTCTCTCCTTTTTATATTCTCAAGTTAAAGTTCTTAGTTCTAGCACCAATGTTAGGATGCCATGTCCATGGAGGCAGGTGTTAAGCAGAATAGGAGTGGAGGCTATAATGCTGGAAACCAGAGTTGCTGGTGGGGGTATTTCTGCTAACGTTAGTAGTCAGATGGATACAGCCTCTACTGAGGTTATGCCCATGTTGGCTAATACCCAGCAATTGGATCTAGATATGGAACAGACAGTTAATAGTGGACCACAACGTGCTGATTTGTATAGTATAAGGTATATTACACCTATTATTTGGCAGGAATGTAGATCTAACAGACAAAGAAGATATATTAATTGAAATTCAATACTATCTATCTAATATGCATCCCCCTATCTATCTAATATACAATAAATACTATCTATGTACTATACATCCCCCAAATCCATCTAATATACAGTAAATGCTATCTTTATATAGCAACCCTAATTCTAAGCTACAATAAAATAATTAAGACCACTTACCTTTGAGATGTTTCTTCAGATCACCAAACTAGGGTATAAAAGGTTAAAAAAAAATAATACAACACATTTACATAAAATAAATAAACATTCTAAATATTCTAAATATTCTACTCACCTTTCCAACATGTCACGTCCTCCATCTTTGCTTCTGCGGCGCGGCCCCTGTTAAAAAAAACATTACATTAGCACACATACATAAACATAAAACCAAGTAAAATAAACACAATCTACATTGTGTCACAACCTACAATGATGATGGAGTATAGAGGATCCTAGTCCTCTTATCTCCTGTAGGTTTTAGACCTAAGTTTGGGCTGACTCTAGACCTATGGACCTTCTTTGCGGATGCAAGAGCATAAGTCCCAGCTTAAGGTAGTGTGCCTGGGAAAAACCTGGCAGGGAATCAGAAACGATCTCCTCTACCAGCATATGCCCCTGGGTCAATAATACACCTGCACACAAAGTCTTGATGAAAATTATGAACCACTTTATTTGGAAAACAACATCTTTTAAACAGGCATACATAATTACCAGGAAGGGGCTACCTTTAGTCAGCCCCTAACTGCCTCTGGCCAATCAGGCAGGGTCCCTACGTGGGAACCATGAGACTCCTCCCCAGGTCCATCCACTAGGCGGGGCCAACTAATCCATTTGGGGTCTGAATCTCCAGGGGAAAGCACCTTGGTTCTCCTGTGCCCATGCTATGAAGGCTGAGAAGCCTTCAGGCCATCCCATTGTTTCTGGGTGCCTGCCTGTCTGCTCTCCAGCTGTGAGCTTCCCATTGTTAGTTCTCTGCTGGACACTTAGCTAATGTGATTAACAGGCCTTTGGGAACAAAGGAGGTTTTGGCTGTATTCAATGGGCTTCCCCTCTACAATATAATAACATACATTCATATTTACAAATACAACACACAATGTTTCACACACATACAACCAACACATCCCACCAGCTCCCTCACATGACACCCATTACAATGAGCCTAAACATGAAGGGATGGGAATATGCTAAGGGATAAACTTATAATACTTTATCCCCTAGACCACAACATAACAATATATCCATAACAAGTGGGCCCCAAATCTTTTCTTCCACAGCAGGAGCCATGCACTTTGTCCAAACCCAGTATGGCCACTGGCTGATTCATGACACATTGTACTTACCTCCCTTAGATGGGCCCTGGAAGCATCCGCACTCTTTAAAAAAAAAACAAAAAAAAAACAACAACACACATCCGCCCTGGCGGATGTCCCCGACGCTAATTCGCTTCCTACGGAGTGTTCCAGAATAAAATTGGCAATGGCGGCTTCTGATTGGCTGAAAACGCTGTCTCCAAATTCAGCCAATGAGAAGACCCCAATTGTGAACCAATGAGAAAGGGATACACCCCAAAATTCCACGCTGATTGGATAACGCTCCTGTCAATCTTTATTTGAACCAATCCGAAGGCTTTATTGCCATCAGCGAATCACAATGGGATACACCCCCACGTACTGATTGGTGAAGACATCTGCGCCTTCCCATTGGCTGTAATACTGATTGACATTGACAATAGCCAATGAGAAGGCGCAAATGCCTTCACCAATTAGTACGTGGGGGTGTATTCCATTGTGATTGGCTGAAGGCATTTGCGCATTGTGATTGGTTTAAATAAAGATTGACAGGTGCATTATCCAATCAGAGTGGGATTTTCGGGTGTATCCCTTTCTGATTGGCTCACACTTTGGCACATCCTGATTGGGTGAATTTGATAGACAGCGTTTTCAACCAATCAGAAGGCGCCATTGTCTGTTTTCTTCCGGAAAAGTCTCTGGGAGCCTCATTAGCGTCGGACATGTCCGTGAGTGCGGATGTGAGGCATCGCGGGGAGGTAAGTACAATGTAGATTATGTTTATTTTATTTTGTTTTTATGTTTATGTATGTGTATTAATGTTATGTTTTTTTTAACAGGTGCCGCGCCGGAGAAGGGTAAAAGAATAAGGACGGGACATGCCAGAAAGGTGAGTAGAATATTTAGAATGTTTAGAATTTTTATTTAATTACTGTAAATGTGTTGCACTATTTTTTTTTTTTTCCCTAGGTGGCTGATCTGAATGGACATCTGCAAAGGTAAGTGGTCTTAATTATTTTATTTTAGCTTAGAATTAGATTATTTTATATATAGATAGCATTTATTGTATGTTAGCTAGGGGTATGTGTTTTATATAGATAGCATAGCATGTATTGTATATTAGATTGTGTTATTTATTTAGATAGATTGTGTTATTTATATTATATAGATAGGATGTATATTAGATTATGGTATTTATTTAGATAGATTGGGGGATGTATATTAGATAGATAGGATGTATTGTATATTAGATAGGGGTGTATTGTATTGTATTGTATTGTATTTAATTGTATTGTATTATATTGTATGTATTGTAAGTATTTGTATTGTATTGTATTGTATTATATTGCATGTATTGTATTGTATGTATTATATGTATTTCCTTTTCAGGTGTGAATTTTTTTTTCTGTAGTGGGGGCGGGGTTGTAATGTGTTTTTTTATTTTCTGTAATGTTCCTTTTTTTATTTTTTGTGACTTAGGTTTTTTATTTTCTGTAATGTAGATTTTTTATTTATTGTGACTTAGGTTTTTTATTTTATGTAATGTAGATTTTTAATTTTTTGTGACTTTAGGCTTTTTATTTTCTGTAATTAGAGTGGTGGGGGTTATTAGGGGGTAGGTAGGTAGTGTAGGTAGGTAGTGTGGGTGTTAATAGGTTAGTGTAGAGGCTGTTTAGTTGATATTTAATGTTTTATTGGGGGAGTATAGTGCAGTATAGTGTTTATAATTAGTGTCATGATGGTCCTTGAAGACCGTCATGGCACTTATGTGGTTAATGTTGGGTTGTAACAGGCCCTTAATGGTCTTAATATACCCTTATGGGACTGATGGGGTCAAATAGAGGCTTATGAGGGTCTGTATGGACCCCCATGAGTGACAGGGTTAATTAGCGGTTTATGGGGGTCTGTATTGACCCCCATGAGTGAGGGGGTTATTTAAGGGCTTATGGGGGGCTGTATTGACCCTCCTGAGTGACGGGGTTAATTAAGGGTGTATGGGGGTCTGTATTTACCCCATTAGTGAGGGGGTTAATTAAGTGCTTATGGGGGTCTGTATGGACCCCCATGAGTGACACGGTTAATGAAGGGCTTATGGGGGTCTATATTGACCCCCATGAGTGAAAGGGTTAATTAGGGGTTTATGGGGGTCTGTATTGACCCCCATGAGTGACAGGGTTAATGAAGGGCTTATGGGGGTCTATATTGACCCCCATGAGTGAGGGGGCTAATGAAGTGCTTAAAGAAGTGCTTATGGGGGCCTGTATTGACCCCCATGAGTGACAGGGTTAATGAAGAGCTTATGGGGGTCTGTATTGACCCCAATGAGTCACACAGTTAATGAAGTGCTTATGGGGGTTTGTATTGACCCCCATGCGTGACAGGGTTAATGAAGGGCTTATGGGGGTCTGTATTGACCCCCATGAGTGACAGGGTTAATGAAGGGCTTATGGGTGTCTATATTGACCCCCATGAATGACAGGGTTAATTCGGGGTTTATGGGGGTCTGTATTGACCCCCATGAGTGACAGGGTTAATGAAGGGCTTATGGGCGTCTGTATTGACCCCCATGAGTGACAGGGTTAATGAAGTGCTTATGGGGGCCTGTATTGACCCCCATGAGTAACAGGGTTAATGAAGGGCTTATGGGGGTCTATATTGACCCCCATGAGTGAGGGGGTTAATTAAGTGCTTATGGAGGTCTGCCTTGCTATAGGTAAGCTTTTTATGTATATTTTGTGAGTATTTTGGTGTGTTTTGACTGTTTTTAGGTGCACGCGGCTCGGCCGTTATGGTCGTATTTTTCGTGCTTGTAGGTGTTTGTGCCGTTAAGGTTGGTTCCAAGGTCGTTTTATTTTTCTAAGTCGTGCGTGTGTTTTTTTAACCGCGTGTGAGGCGCCTTTGAGCCTCCACCTCCGCAAATGCGGACCCTCACAAAGCGAGGGTCCGCATTTGCGGAGAAACACAGCCGACTTTGGAGCCTCCACCTTCCGCAAATGCGGCCCCTCGCTACGCGAGGGATGCAGTTGTTGCGGGCTCGCAAGCGTGAGCAATGGCTCGTATGCTCACAACTATATATGTGATTGGTACTAATAAAATCGGTATGGCAGTTGTTCATTGATATGGGGCTATACCAGCCTCAAGTAATTTAGGAGATAGAAATCTTGATAATGCTACTCATGTGCAGGGAGAGATAAGGGTATCACATGAATCTATGAGATCTACAATCATATGTTCCTTGGATAATTTAGGTGCACATCTGTCCAAAGAAGTTTGGGAAGGCATATGGAGACAGGAGTTTTTGGAATTTTTTTGTCTGCTTCCTTCTTCCAGATATGTGGAACTTCACGAAAGTGATCACATGAGTTAAAGGAGCGAGGTGAGGTGAATTATAGAGGATACATTTATCGCAGACTCCTTTGATAATTGGCTTCAAGCCTTTTCCATTTTAGCCTGCGTGATTGTGGAGAAATTCCCTGAACAATGGTTGTCATTGGTTATTTACCTGGAAGAAATATGGTTAGAAATACAGGAAGAAATACTAGTGATAAGGCCATAGCATATTGGCTTTATGTTATGACTCCAATGCGGGGGTTTCTGCCTTTGAGGAGGGACGGGAGGGAGTGGATCTTCTTCCACATTCCCTGGCTATGGGAAGAAGTTTTGTTATGCTTTCAACAAAGGGACAAGGTAAGTGAGACCCTACCTGTAGGCTTCAGAATGCTAGCATAAGATTTGGAGGCAGCCATGCAGGTGTTTCAGACAGAAAAAGACTCCTCCAGAGTAGACTTCGAAGTAAACCCTAAGGGGCAGGACATCAGTTCAGGTGCACGCAATGCGGCCGTGGCTAGAATGCTATGCTAAGGTTCCGGGTATGGTGGATTCTACTAGACTGCTACTGGAGGGCTTTCATACAGGCTTTTATATCCATCTGGTTATCAGTGATTTGTCGAGAATTGCCCCCAATTTGTTCAGGGATTTCTGAATATTGTAAGCAACAAGTTGAAAAATGAAGTTAGCTTAAGTAGGATAGCGGGGCCTTTGAGATGTCGCCTCATTTTCTGCTGCAGGTGTCCCCATTAGATTTAGGGTAATCCATCATTTATCCTGTCTAAAAGGTGATTCCATAAATTATGGAATTGATAAGGAATTTAAATCAGTGTCATATGCATCGGTATATATAGCTATATCATTGGTTAGTCAAGCGGGAACAGGTGCTCTTATGCTAAGGTTGATGAGAAGCCTGCATTTCGACTCTTACCTGTTCACCCTGAGAGCCATAATCTCTTGAATTGTCATTTTGAGAGACAATTTTATGTGGACCTTTGTCTTCCAGTGGTGTGTTCCATATCATGTTCATATTTTGAAACGTTCAGCACTTTTCTTGAGTGGGTGATTCAATATGAATCCGGATTTGCTTTGGTTGTCCATTATCTGGATGACTTCTTATTTGTGGGCCCAGCCGGTCAGGGGGTTTGTTGGAATGTTACGTACATTTTTCAATGCTGTAGATAAGACAGAGGGTCCTACTACAAAGTTGAATTTCTTGGGTAACGATATTGTCTCAAGGAAGATAGAGCGTCAGTTACCAGCAGATAAGTTGGACGACTTATGTGCTGAGTTCAGAGCTCTTAGGGCAGTTAAGAGAGTTACGTTTAAGCACCTTCAGTCTATATTGGGCAAATTAAACTTTGCATGTGGTATCACTCCCATGGGAACATCTGTGGGAGCTTAGAGCAGAGAGATAGCAACGTTGGTGAGACAATCTTTGGCTCTGTCCATGTGGCTTTCATATAAAATGGTTTTGGATAGATGCCATCAGTTATCCTGGTTGATGGGTGGAACTGACACAGATAATAAGAGGATGGCGGTCTTGTTATGGTTCCTTTTACAGTGTAAGGAACAAAGAGTGTCCTCTTCATCAGTTGGCCGTCAGGTCACAGCGTTGGCTTTTTATTTTAAATTAGCCCGGTTGAATAATGAAGGAATTTGTGGCTAAATAAGAGATAAAGGGTTTAACCAGAGGTATGGCCCCAAAAGCCCAAAAAGGAAGGCAGCCTACAACTTTTTCCCTTCTGTTGAGATTGTCAGTGGTACTTCAAGAAGTATGTTCCAGTGTGTATGAAACCCTATTGTTCCATACAGCTTTCTCTCTTGCCTTTTCTGATGCATTCAGGGTAGGAGAGTTGGTTGCAGAAAACAAATAAGGTAATGGTGGAATAAAATTGTCTGATGTTGGCATTCATGAGGATCATGTAATCATATGGTTAAGCAGGTCTAAAACTGACAAGACAGAGAGAGGAAAGGAGATAGTACTTTACCAAATAGGCACCAATTGCTGCCTTTTTTGTTCCTGGCTTGCCTTTGTCATGCATCCTATTCTCAAAATTTGTCATGCTTCCAATTCAGAATTATATTTTCTTCCCTGGCTTCTATACCCTTCTTAATACATGCTAATATTTTACTTGCCTTTGCAGATGCTGCTTGGCATTGGGCACTGTTACCTAGGTGGTTGTCTACAGGTACTCCTACATCTCTTTCAATATCTGATACTCCTAGATTTGCTCCATTAAGATTATACATTGCATGGCTATTTTTCTTTCCATTTATTCATATTAAATCTTATTTGCCATTTAGTCGCCCATTTCTCTAATTTATGCAAATTCCTTAAAAGGGAAAGTACATAATTTTCTGATATAATTACCTTGCACAACTTAGTGTTATCAGCAAAAATAAAGATGATACTTTCCAACCCTACTTTTAAGTCATTAATAAATATGTTAAAAAGCAGAGGACCTAATACTGAACCCTGAGGAACCCCACTTACCACAATAGTGCAATCTGAGTATGTTCCATTTCCAACTACTCTTTGCTTCCTGTCTTTTAGCCAGCTCTCAATCGATGAGCAGATATTTACTGCAATTCCTGTATCCCTTAGTTTGCACAACAGTCTTCCATGTAGCACTGTATCAAAAGCCTTTGCAAAATCCAAAATGACTAGATCCACTGAGTTGTTTTGATCCAAGTTCCTACTAACCTACTCATAGAAACTAATTAGATTTGTTTGACATGACTTATCCCTCACAAATCCATGTTGGCTCCTACTTATAATATTGTTAAAACAGACATATAATCTTATTATCTTGTTCAAACACACATATTATTCCTTACTAACCATTCTAAAAGCGTTCCCACTACAGAAGTGAAGCTTTCCTGAATTTGTTCTTTCTCCCTTCTTAAGTATAGGTATTACCACTGCTTTTCTCCAGCCATCTGGTAGAGACCCTGTGTTGAGTGAATCTTGAAAAAATAGATATAATGATTTAGCTATTACAGAACCCAGTTCCCTCAGTACCCTTGGATGTATTCCACCAGGACCTGGGGTTTTATTAACATTTATTTTTTCCAACCTCTTTTGGATTTCTTCCTGCGTTAACCAATTATTTGGTGAAGGTTGTGTAGCCCCATTATGTTGCAGTGTCCCAACCACTGGTACCTCCTTTGTGTATACCAAAGAAAATAACGTATTTAGCTCATCTGCCTTTTCCTGGTCACTTATTGATTTAAGGCATCTGGGCCAATCATAGTCCCCTATTCAATTGAGCAGTTTTGATTACTGGAGCCTGTAATATAGCCCGTAAACTAATTTGGTATTCAATTGGCATCTTTTAGCTACCAGTAGACGATTTGCGAGTTACAGGCTGAAAATCCCTGTGGCTAAAACTCCAAACCATCTAAGCCTTTGATCTTTCACGCCTTTAAATGTTACAACAAAAATTCTTCAAGCCTGCAAATGTTTTCACATCCATATATGGCAAATGTAGAAGAAAATTCTACGAGTACCAGATAGGACTCACAAGGGGGTTATACACCCGATCGTAGCACTGTCCATGCAAATAAAACATCAATACCGCACTTTAAATGTAAATAACATACGTTCTAAGAAGTCTCCCATTAAAGATCCCAGGGAAAAAAACAAAAAAAAATCAGAAAATTATAGATAACTTTATCTATAGAGGTAAAAAATCATGTATAGAACAATAAATAGTTACGAGACCTTTCTCTAAGGGAGGATTATCAGCACCGAATATAACGCAATATTCAGATGCTGTGAATTTAATACATATTTTCAAATTTGCTATACAGGACAACATTCCCAAATTTCTGCAAATAGAAAATGAATTGGCAAACGTCTATTTGCAACGTCTATTTGCAATATATATATACTGGGATAAAAACAGGGTGAGGAAAGAACTAAATAAACTCCCACTCATACTGAGAACCTTGATAAAATGGTGGCTTAAATTTAATAAAAAATGAATTAGTAAAACATCCAACATCAAATATTCCATTACAGAAAATAACACAAGAACTCACTCCTTTTTTAAACATAACCTGGGAAAAATGGGATTGAAATCTTTAAGTAATCTATTTAAAAAACAAAAACTGAAATATTTTGAGATAACATTTAATGAGTTCCAAATACCAGCTACCAAATGGTTATTTTATAACATGTTATATACAGCAATTATGAATGTGTATCATAAAGTAATAGTAGATAGAGATTAAAATATACAATATCTAGATGTTATAAAATTATAAAATTTCAAACAGAATCCAAAAAAACAGAAAGAACGCAAAAGTGGATGAAAGATTTGGGGAGGGAATGGCATATAAATCAATGGCATAAAGCTTTCTTGGAAACTGAAAAAACATAAAGAATTCATCACTAAGAGAAATATATTTTAAACTTGACCAGCGTTGGTACATGACCCCAAGTAACTTTAAAAAAAATTGCTCCACAATATAATCTAGAAATTTGTTGGAGATGTAAAGATTGAATAGGAAATCAAAAACCTATGGGGTGGTCATGTGATCTAATACAAAATTTGGGTTAATGTTGACAGGAAATTACCTAACTTGATATAGAAAGAGATACAAAATTTTAAAGTGAGTACAACTAATATTTGTGGCTTTTGCTGTCGCCCATAATCTTTTTCTCTTTGTCTTGTTTTTTTCTTGTCCTATGCTTAAATTGTAAGGAAATGCAATGTAATCATGAAAAACGAATATTTTAACATTTTGTATCTTTTAAAAAACTAAAACTAAAATTATTAAAAAAAACAAATATATACCGCACTTTAAAAGACGGGAAAAACAATGAAAGACCGAATTAATTGCACAACAGTCATAAGCTCGCAAATCTGCAATATTTTTTTATTTATTTTTTTACGTTTTAATTTCATGTTATATTGATCCCAGGAATCAAAGAGTTAATACATATCAGGGCAACCCGCAAGTTACGGGGCTAATTTAATAGCAAAAAGCACTAAGATCTCAGTTATGGGCTATGTTTTAACACATACAGCCTTATTAAATTGCGATTCGGTAAATTTAAAAGGGCTCTATATAAGCACACCACATATTTTTTTTACAGAAGTTTTTAGTTAGTGACGACCTTGCTTTTGGATAGAAGTTTACCAACTAAAAACTTCTGTAAAAAAAATATGCTATGTGCTTATATAGAGCCCTTTTAAATTTACCGAATCGCAATTTAATAAGGCTGATAGCCTGAATTTAATAGGGCAGTTAATGTCTACTCTAACCAACACAATTTCACCACTAACAACATTGATTCTAATGCTGACACCACAACCAGTTTAGCTACTGACTTCACTATTGCCTCCACAACTGATTTAACTACACACACTACTACAGTTACCACAAATAATTTTTGACTAATTTATCTACTGCTTTCACAACTAGTTTAACTATTGATTCAACTACAGCCACAGTCACTAGTTTTTCTAATAACTCGGCTACTGAACTCAGAAGTACTTTAACTACTGACTTCACTACTATCAATACAACAAATTTCACCGCTGCTTCCACTGATTTGTCCACTAGTTTAACAACTGATTCCACAACAGCAACCACAGCTAATTCCACTGCTAAGTCTACTGCTACCAATACTACTGTTGCTACTAATTATACTATTTCCGACACAACTAACTTCACAATGCACTCCTCTACTGCTTCCACATCAAGTTCAACTAGTGACTCCATTACAGTAACCACACCTTTACTACATTCACACCTTAACTAGCGATTCTACTATTGAACCCCAAACTAATTCAATTCCTACTCTAACTGTTGTGGACGAAATTCATGAAAATGTATATTATGTCCATGCTGCATTCCTTTCCTTACAATATATCATAAGATAAGGCACTAATTGCTTTTATTCTTTATTTCCTGAGAGTCCTAAGATGGCTACTGCTGGGAGTCATAAGATGGCTACTGAATCATATCCGGGAGCTCCCAGATGACATTCATATCCGTGACCAAATAAGGATATGAGCCCCGCCACCTTCCAGAGCCAATCAGAAGCTTCACATAAACTGACCATAATGACATCAACATCCGAGACCAAATATGGAAGGACCCTTCCTACCTTGTCAACCAATCAATAACTCACTCACTGTCTAACAATGCGTCGTATGATTCTTATATCTGATCAACTTATATTATATAAGTTTCTATGTTGTATTTGGGGGGGTTTTCCCTCGTTGGTTCGTTCGTTGGGAAGAATACAAGATGTTTTATACCAGAACGTTTGGGTCTGTGTAAATTCTTGTCTCTATGTGCACACATGGCCAACAGACGGATGATTTGGACAGGAACAGATATTACATAATGGGATTATTTTTATCCATCCAAAACAATTGGCGCTCCAACGTGGGGCCCTGGGTTGTGACCAACAGATAGCAGACAAGGAAGACTTTGGGACGGTCTGTCGTGGCATAAAGGAGCCTGATCAACTCAACTCAGATATATGGTAAGGTTTAATGTTTTTAAAACCTTGCATATATATGAATAGTGCTGCTATAGATCTGCCACTTTGTCTTGGGCTGCTACTGAAGGCACCAAAAGTACAGATAAATTACTTGCCCAGGGCCTACCTTGAAAAAATATCTGTACTGAATAATATCTGTTGCCTGTGTATGACTGTTGAGAGTGTGGGTTTAGTGATTTCTTAGATATTGTAGTCAAGGACATACGTGTTTTTTTGCGTGCGGCAGGTTTCAGGGACGAATTGCGTAGTGTCTGAATAACACTATAGCCCTGAAATAGCCATACGTACAGACGTACATATGCATACCTTTCTTTAGGAGGGTCTATGCATGGTGGATAGCCGAGTATCTCTTTGGGGTGATTCTGTTCGTGCCTTGGTAACGTGATGACCCCGGGAGATATCTATCACACACACTTAAGGTGTAAAAGCATGTATGTGGGATGCAGACTTCAGGGACGGATTTATTGTGTCCGGATAACACGATAATTCTCTGAAGGCGTCAATTTTAACACACGACGGTGTGAGATTTTGAACTGCAATGTTTTAAGAGTCAGAAACGTTCTGCAGAAATTGATAAATATCACTGTGATCTGTAATTGCTGGTTGTGATGCATGTTTTAATGAGAAATGTAGTTTAGAATTTCTCTCCCTGTAAAAGCTGCAAGCTGATTTCTGTGTAGCTGTGTGTGTGAAATTCAAGGTCAAAGAAGCTCAGTCTGTGAAAAGAATTTACTCCCTCCTCCCATCTCGTTATTTCTCTTAAGGTCGTATGAAATAACTGTCATGTTTCTGTTCATGTTTTCATGCTTAGTTATTCTTTCTATGCAAATACTTAAGGTCGTATGAATTTTGTACAGTAAGTGAATGTCATAGTTTCTGTTCATGTTTTCATGATGTTGTTAGATTTTGCTTACAAGAAATAATGTTTGTGTGAAAATAGGTGTGTCCTGGGAGGAGATTGAAAAAAAAAAAAAAAAATAGTTCAAGATATATACACGGAGTTACACTTTGAGACCGCACCTCGAACAGGTATCTCAAAGGAAACAGTACCTTAGGATTTTAAACGTACAGTATATATATGATGCAGACTGAGAATTGGTTGTGTAACAAACACAACAACGTAACAATCATCAGGGTTGTCAATAAACACATCTTAGACAGGTATGTTGGGTTTTTGGATTATTAATACAAGGAAGAAATCTCCATAAATTCTGCAATGTAATGGGAGATTATTTTGTTTGAATACATTGCATGTAACAATTTGCATATTTCTATGTACTTGTGAGTATGTGTATATATGTATGTATATGCATGTATTCTTTTGAAATATTTTGTCTGAAGTTTCTGTGTGTTTGTAACTCAATATTTTACTCTTTGGAGAGTGAGGTGATTGGTCTGCATTTTGAAAAGACGTGTTAGGGGTTTGGCCAACCCCTTCTCACAATTAAACAGTTAAGCAGACCACTCCCCTTTTCTCATCCCACCCTTCTCTGTGTGTGTGTTAGTTTTTTATGTGAAAAAAAAAAAAATGTCTGTCTGTATCATTGAGGGGAAATGAGAAGAAGGGAGGTTGCAGGCAGAAGAATGGTGGCTGGTTCTGGGTGGGAACCAAAAGTTTGCTACAAGATAGTGGTTTGTGAAACAAAAACATGACACGCCCCTATACCTCATCTTAAAGGTAAACAGCACCTACTATACCACTACTGCTGGAGTCAGTGCCCTGTATCCACTATTCCTTGGTAATATTAATCTTTATTAAAAGGAAGGTATAGGAGACATTCAATGTTTTATTAAGCTTTACTATAGAACAAGAAGTATACGAAAGAAAAGTAAACTCAACGTTACTTTAGGATGTTCTGTCTCATATACTGTTATTTTCAGATTCTCTGCTCATGTAAGTTAACTCCTGCACGCCTGTCTGCAACGCTGATACAGAATTCTGTGAGATATTAATAGCATGCGCTCCGGATGAAATAGCAAATCAGGCTATTAATTTGTCAGATATTACACAGGATAAAACAGTCAGTGGTAATATATATCATTGCAGACACGAGTCTCAGATGCTGGGAGCAGCCTTTGTGGAGGGATTGAGAGTATCCATCAGGAAAGATTTATTAACATCTCGTCCTGAATACAAGGTGTTGCCATTAGAGACTTTGTTATTGGTAGAAAAAAAAAAAAAAAACTTGACTTGAGTTCTCACAAGGTAATAAGGAGTCTACACACATTATGGTATCTTCTGAGCAGGAGGAGACAGAGCAAACAAGAACAATAAAGTGTTGTAACAAAGTTGGACACCTTAGGGTTTCACCAGTTATGGTGAAGTTAAAACCAGTAGCTGAAATAGCACAAGAAACTGGTAGATCATGGCTAGAAAGTCTCCCTATAGTACTGTTAAGTGTGGGGTACACCCCTGGAGGGAAGTTTTCTCTGTCCCCTCACGAGATCCTATTTGGGTCTGCTCCTAGATTAGGGTGTTATTATCCTCAGCAATTGAATTTTAAATCTGATGTATTTGTTGATTATGTGATTGTTTTATCTCAAGCACTGACTAAAATACATGCACAAGTGTTGTCTTCTATTCCAGATCCGGAAGTAGACACTGGTACTCATCAACTACTTCCTGGAGATTGGGTCCTGGTCAAGAGATTTGTGAGAAAGAATCCTCTGGAATCCAGATATGATGGTCCCTTTCAAGTTCTTCTAATTGCTGCACCGTCAGTTAAACTTGAAGGACGTCCTACTTGGATCCACACATCTCATTGCAAAAATAAAGTTCCAGCACCAGACCCATAGCAGCCAACATTATGATGATCATAACACATATCCTTTCCTGTCTGTTCTTAACTAAAGTAGAACCTTCTGCATTCATTAATGAGAAGAAAGATGGTATTACATGTTGGTACAATCCATCTAAAGCACATATGATCACATTGTCCTTTGATTATTGTCATGTTGTATGTTGCCAACAGCTAAGCGTGACTCAACAATGTAACTTGTACAAAGACACTCACAGCATATCTATATACATATGTGTTACAGACCAGACTTGGGGAAAAGATTGTAGTCATTGGGAAGCTGTAGGATGGAACACTGGGACAGCTTGGGGCTACAGACCACAGAGTGCCTCAGATAGAACAGATTTGAGTGGAAGCCCTTTACTTAAACGTATGACTATAATAAAGCCAGGCAAATGCTCGCCAAATGGCAAGACTGGAGCTAACATGCGACTTACTCTGACTATCAAGAACCCCAGACCCACAGACGCAGGTACATACCTAATGGGTGGCCCAGACCCACAGACGCAGGTACATACCTAATGGGTGGCCCAGACCCACAGACGCAGGTACATACCTAATGGGTGGCCCAGACCCACAGACGCAGGTACATACCTAATGGGTGGCTGGGTTAGAGGAAAAGCAAAAGGACGGATTGGTAAATTTATGTTCAAAGATCTAAATGCACCACTCATATCAGAAGACTATTGCAAGTACAACACACTCAGGCATTACCCCAAATGACTGATATCAGTGAACCTACGTACGAAGGAACCCTAACAAATGAAATTGGGTTCACAGACCTCAACTTATGGCTGGAATGGATGAAATATAACGTAGAGTCACATAATAAGACTAATTGTTATGTTTGTGTAAGTACCAGACCTCACCTAGGCACTGTTCAACTTATGGTATCTATGAAGGAAGAAAAGTGTTTCTTAAGTCTTTATAAAACTACCCAGACTAAAAGATCTAAATTGTGAACAATGGGAGAACAGGTATCCCATTATAACTGACAATCTACATCCAGGTGAAGGTATAACCATATACCCAGGTAATTACACATGCTATACAAGGAGTACACCTCAAGGGAAAAACCTAAAGAGGTTTAAGCAAGAGTTCTGCATTATATATTGTATTGGTTTCACAGTTTACAGAACAGACACAAACATTGGGAGACATATATTGGATATGTGGGGACATGAAGCTCAGATCAAGACTAGAGGGTATCTGGTATGGTGAGTGTACCCTGATAAAGGTCATAATGCCAGTGCACATAGTGCCCATACAAACTGATACCTCATCACACACCCTACTGACAACATCTAGACACAAAAGAAAGGTGTCTTCCCCACAAGGTAGCTTTGACCCCCATGTGTACATGGACTCTATTAGAGTCCCAAGGGGGGTGCCTGATGAGTTTAAGGCCCGAAACCAGATAGCAGCAGGATTTGAATCACTGATACCAATGATTGGTGTAAATAAAAATGTTGCTTGAATCAATTATATATATTAGAAACAGCAAAGGTTTGTGGATTACACAAGACATGCTCTGCAAGGAGTTGAAAAACAATTGAAGGCCACATCACACATGGCCATCCAGAATAGAATGGCACTAGACATGATCCTTGCTAAAAAAGAGGGGAGTGTAAAATGCTCCCCGACACTGGCAACTGCTGCACCTACATACCTGATAATACGGGTCCAAACGGTAAGATTACTTTAGCCATTAAAGAACTAAACAACTTGGCACAAGAATTGAAGAAGAGTTCTGGAACCACAGACTATTGGGATAAATGGTTTGGGTGGATGAACAACTGGCAGAAGTTATTGTCACAGGTTGGAATTGTCTTTCTTTCAATACTGATAATTCTTGCATTTGTTACCTGTTGTATTATCCCCTGTGTCTGAATATATATATATTTAAAGAAGTCAGTTACTGGAGTCACACCAACCTTTGTGCACCAAGAAATTTATGAAGATGACTGTAAGGAGTCACATAAGATGTTACGGTCTATTATGTCTAGAAATGAAAGTTCTACATAAACCCCTTGTCCCACATGTTCTGAAACAAGGGGTCAGGGATAGCATCTGACTCACCTATGACAGTGGCAAGAGGGGTCATGGACAAGCCATGGCAACTCTAACGTACAAAGAAGAACGGGCGTTCATTGGTGCAGATGTGCTAGGGCTTTCTTACATTCATACATCTCCTCCACAGGGACAGTTGTACACATAGTCTCTAGGGGGGACTGTTACTATTTATATGCTGTTTATATGACTTTATACCTTAATTAATACGTTTTATTAAGAAGAAACCTATATCTTTACGCAGACATTTTATGTAGTACTCTCTAGAAGAGGAAGATATAATACATCTTACCTGTCATATCTACAAGAATAGAATATAAATGTAGTATGTATCATAATATAGCATTTTAGGGGGGACTGTTGTGGACGAAATTCATGAAAATGTATATTATGTCCATGCTGCATTCCTTTCCTTACAATATATCATAAGATAAGGCACTAATTGCTTTTATTCTTTATTTCCTGAGAGTCCTAAGATGGCTACTGCTGGGAGTCATAAGATGGCTACTGAATCATATCCGGGAGCTCCCAGATGACATTCATATACGTGACTAAATAAGGATATGAGCCCCGCCACCTTCCAGAGCCAATCAGAAGCTTCACATAAACTGACCATAATGACATCAACATCCGAGACCAAATATGGAAGGACCCTTCCTACCTTGTCAACCAATCAATAACTCACTCACTGTCTAACAATGCGTCGTATGATTCTTATATCTGATCAACTTATATTATATAAGTTGCTATGTTGTATTTGAGGGGGTTTTCGCTCGTTGGTTCGTTCGTTGGGAAGAATACAAGATGTTTTATACCAGAACGTTTGGGTCTGTGTAAATTCTTGTCTCTGTGTGCACACATGGCCAACAGACGGATGATTTGGACAGGAACAGATATTACATAATGGGATTATTTTTATCCATCCAAAACATAACCACCACAAATAATTTCACCACTGCCATTACTGGTTTCAATATTGCAACCACAACCAGTTTAGCTACAGACTCCACTACTGCTTCCACAACTGGGTTAACTACAGACAGCACTGCAGCCACCAAAACTAATTTCAATACTGACTCCACTCCTGCCTCCACAACTGATTAATTACAGACACTACTACAGTCACTGCAACTAATTTCATTACTGAATCTACTACTGGTCCAACCACTATTTTCAATACTGAATATACTATTGCCCCCACAACTAACTGCTCTATATACTCCACCACTGCTTCCACAACTGGTTTAAATACTGGTTCCACTGCAGCCACCATAACTAATTTCACTGTTTCATCAACTACTACCATCACCAATAATTTCATGGATGGCTCTGAAACTGATACCATCACTGGTATCACTTCTGACTCCACTATTGTCACCAACACTAATTTTTCTACTGACCCTGCAACTGAATCCACAAGTAATGACTTCACTATTAATACCAAAACTAATTTAACTACTGTCTCCACCACCACTACATTTTCAACTGATTCCACAACAGCAACCACATCCAATGTCACTGGTGACTTTCCTATTGCCACTAATGTCACTACTAATTATATTGTTCCCTCCACAACTAGCTACATAACATACTCCTCTACTGCTTCCACACCAGGTTTAACTATTGACTCAACTACAGCCACAGCAACTGATTTCAATGCTGTCTCCACTACTGCCATCATCACTAATTTCACTATTGACTCTACTACTAGTAGATAAACTGCATACTCTACTACTGGCATCACAACTAACTTCATTAGTGATTCTAATATTGAACCCACAACTAATATAATTTTTACTCTAGCTACCACAAATAATTTCACCACTGACATTAATGGTTCTAATACTGTCACCACAACTAGTTTAACGTATTTAACAACTGACTCTATAGCAAACCGAACTAATTTCATGATGGCTCTACTACTACCACCACAAATAATTTCACTATTGGCTTCAATATAGCTACCACAAATTATTTCACTGCTCGTTCTGCTATTGCCAGCACGAAAAATGTCACTCCACTATAATCACTATAAATAATTTCCCTACTGATTTCACTATTTTTACTACTGTCACAAAAACTGACACTACAACTAGATTAACCACTGACTCCACTACTGGCAACATAACTAATTTCACTCCTGATTCTACTATTGTCCCTATTGCCACCACAGCCTTTACAACTGGTTTAAATACAGATTTCACTACTTATTTCACAGTTGACTCCACTATTGCTACCAACACTAATTCTGCTACTGACTATACTGTACCACAACTAGTGTAACTATGGACTTTACTGCTATCACCACTCATTTTACTACAAAATCTGCTGATTTCACTGCTACTGATTTCACAGATTACTTACTATAGCCACCACAAGCAATTTTACCTTCTAATTCTGCCATTGCCCCAACAACTAATTTCACTATTAACTCAAATAATGCTTAACAACAACTAATTTAACTACAGACTCTACTACTGCCATCATCACTAATTTCACTACTGATTGCACTAGTGCCACCATCACTAATTCCAGTACTGACTTTACAGCTAGTTTAACTACTGTCTTCAGTACTTCTACAATTACATTTACGGCTGACTTCACTACTGACACCATTACTAATTTCGCTACTGGCTCTTCTATTGTTCCCACATCTAATTTAACTTCTGACTTCACTACAGTCACAACAACTAATTTCACTGCTGTTTGCACTATTGCCACCACCAATAATTTTACTACTAACTCTACTACTGCACCCACAAGTAGTTTAGCTATTGACTTTACTAATGCCACAACTAATTTTACTATTGGTTTCAGTAATACTGCTAATTTCACAACTGACTCCCCTATAATAATGTTACCATCGTGTTTTGTTGCCTCACAACCTGGAATTAACATGGATTGTTTGAGGATTTGCATCTTTTAATTTACAGAACATGCCCACAACTTTGAAGATGTTTTTTTTTTATTATTATTGTGAAGCAAACAACAAATAGGGCAAAATAACAGAAAAGGTCAATGTGCATAACTATTCACCCCCCTAAAGTGAATACTTTGAAGAGCCATCTTTTGCGGCAAAGTCGCTTGCCATATATTACCACTGGGATTTTTCCCCATTCCTCCTTGCAAAACTGCTCCAAACTCCTTGGTTTGGGCTTGTAAGTCTGACCACAGATTTTCTATTGCATTGAGGTCTGGGCTTTGACTAGGCAATTCCAACACATTTACCTGTTTCCCCTTAAACCACTCAAATGTTGCTTTAGCAGTGTGTTTGGGGTCATTGTCCTGCTAGAAGTTAAATCTCCGTTCTTGCCTCAAATTCTGCAGAGTGATATAAGTTTTGCTCAAGAATATCCCTGTATTTAGCACCATCCATCTTTCCCTCAACTCTGACCAGTTTCCCAGTCCCGGCTGCTGAAAAACATCACCACAGTATGATGCTGCCACCACCATGTTTCACTGTGAGAATGGTGTTCTTTGGGTGATGTGATGTATTGGGTTTGCGCTAGACATAGTGTTTTCTTTGATGGATGACAAGTTCAATTAAGTCTCATCAGACCAGAGCACCTTCCGCCATACATTTTGGGAGTCTCCCAAAACGTGCCATTTAGTTTTTTCCTGAAAGTAATGGCTTTTTTCTGGCCACTCTGCCATATAGCCAAACTCTATGGAGCGTACAGCTTATTGTCGTCCTATGTACAGATACTCCAGTCTCTGCTGTGGAACTCTGCAGCTCCTCCAGGGTTACCTTAGGTCTCTGTGCTGCCTCTCTGATTAATTCCCTCCTTACCCGGTCTGTGAGTTTTGGTGGATGGCAGTCTCTTGGCAGGTTTGCTGTTGTGCCATGTTCTTTTCATTTGGTTATGATAGATTTGATGGTGCTCCTGGGGATCATCAAAGATTTTGATATTTTTTTATAACCTTACCCTGACTCGTACTGCTCAACAACATTGTCCCTGACTTGTTTGGAGAGTTCCTTGGTCTTCATGGCAGTGTATGGTTAGTGGTGCCTCTTGCTTAGGTGTTGCAGCCTCTGTGGCCTTTCAAAAAAGGTGTGTATATGTAATGACAGATCATGTGACACTTAGATTGCATATAGGTGGACATCATTTCACTAATTATGTGACTTCTGAAGGTTATTGGTTGCACCAGAGCTTTTTATGGGCTTCATTATAAAGTGGGTGAATACATACGCACATGCTAATTTTCTGTTTTCTATTTCTAAAAAAATGTTTTATGTATATATTTTTCTCATTTTACTTTACCAACTTAGAGTATTGTGTTCTGATCCATCACATACAATTCAGATTAACAACACATTGAACTTAAGGCTGTAATGTAACAAAATATGTAAAAAGTCAAGGGGCTGAATACTTTTCCTAGGCACTGTACATTACTGATACATACAGATACATTCTTGATAATATGTAGATCACTATCATTCAGTTATATTAGTTGTATCTCCACATTCACTTCTTCACAACTTGTCAATTCCTTTTGATAAACAACCAGAAGATATACATAAAAGTTGTGTAAACAAACATTTCAACACAACACATGACATTTGGTTGAGTCTCATGGGTGGGCCAGGCAAACTTTGAAAGGATCTCCTCTCTTCCTTTCCCTCCTTTCTTTTTTAATTTTAGGTCTGAATCTGTTCCCTTGCTAATTGTTCAATATTCGTGTGTCAAGTTGTTGTTAATAAAGCCCATTTTAATTTAATTTTTTTATTTAGTTTTACATTTTGTTCTATAAAGTCAATTTCAAGCTGTTTATTTCTTAATGTTATCTCGCAAATTTCTTGCCATGTCAGTAATGTTTTCTTTTTCCAACTTTTAGTTATTACCATTTGATTATTAATAAAATGTGGATAACGAAACCCATTTGTGCTTTATTAACTGTAGTTGGATAAAGATGAAAAATAATAAGTTCAGGTGTTAGATCCAGTTCAATCTTAGTTATCCTGGAAATTGAGTGTTGATTAGAGTCTATTTTAACCAGGAGAGCGAGGCGAGCCGTTAAACCGTAGCACTTAGGCAATGAGAGGCAATGAGCACGGAAGACGCTCATTGCTGGCGAGCCTCGCGTAGCAAGGCGAGCCGTTAAACACGTCCCACGCACGACTTAGAAAAAAAAAACACCTCGGAACCAACCTTAATGTAACAAACACCCACACGCACTAAAAATACAACCATAACGGCCGAACCTAAAAACAGTCAAACCACACCAAATACTCATAAAAACGACATAAAAAGCTTACCCAGGACCTCTGAAAGTGAAGTTACACAATATAATTGTGTAATTAATTATTACTCAATATAGACCCCCATAAGCCCTTCATTAACCCTGTCACTCATGGGGGTCAATACAGACCCCCATAAACCCTTCATTAACTGTGTCACTCATGGGGGGTCAATACAGACCCCCATAAGCACTTAATTAACCCCCTCACTCATGGGGGTCAATACAGACCCCCATAAGCCCTTCATGAACCCTGTCACTCATGGGGGTCAATACAGACCCCCATAAGCCCTTCATTAACTGTGTCACTCATGGGGGGTCAATACAGACCCCCATAAGCACTTAATTAACCCCTCACTCATGGGGGTCAATACAGACCCCCATAAGCCCTTCATTAACCCTGTCACTCATGGAGGTCAATACAGACCCCCATAAGCTTTTCATTAACTGTGTCACTCATGGGGGTCAATACAGACCCCCATAAGCACATAATTAACTCCCTCACTCATGGGGGTCAATACAGACCCCCATAAACCCCTAATTAATCCTGTCATTCATGGGGTCAATATAGACCCCCATAAGCCTTTCATGAACCCTGTCACTCATGGGGTCAATACAGACCCCCATAAGCAGTTCATTAACCCCCTCACTCATGGGGGTCAATATAGACCCCCATAAGCCCTTCATTAACCCTGTCAGTCATGGGGGTTAATACAGTACACATAAACCCCTAATTAACCCTGTCATTCATGGGGGTCAATATAGACCCCCATAAGCCCTTCATTAACCCTGCCACTCATGGGGGTCAATACAGACCCCCATAAACCCTTCATTAACTGTGTCACTCATGGGGGTCAATACAGACCCCCATAAGCACTTAATTAACCCCCTCACTCATGGGGGTCAATACAGACCCCCATAAGCCCTTCATGAACCCTGTCACTCATGGGGGTCAAAACAGACCCCCATAAGCCCTTCATTAACTGTGTCACTCATGGGGGTCAATACAGACCCCCATAAGCTTTTAATTAACCCCCTCACTCATGGGGGTCAATACAGACCCCCATAAGCCCTTCATTAACCCTGTCACTCATGGAGGTCAATACAGACCCCCATAAGCTTTTCATTAACTGTGTCACTCATGGGGGTCAATACAGACCCCCATAAGCACATAATTAACTCCCTCACTCATGGAGGTCAATACAGACCCCGATAAACCCCTAATTAATCCTGTCATTCATGGGGTCAATATAGACCCCCATAAGCCTTTCATGAACCCTGTCACTCATGGGGTCAATACAGACCCCCATAAGCAGTTCATTAACCCCATCACTCATGGGGGTCAATATAGACCCCCATAAGCCCTTCATTAACCCTGTCAGTCATGGGGGTTAATACAGTACACATAAACCCCTAATTAACCCTGTCATTCATGGGGGTCAATATAGACCCCCATAAGCCCTTCATTAACCCCCTCACTCATGGGGGTCAATACAGCCCCCCATAAGCCCTTAATTAACCCCCTCACTGATGGGGGTTAATACAGACCCCCATAAACCGCTATTTAATCCTGTCACTCATGGGGGTCCATACAGACCCTCATAAGCCTCTATTTAACCCCGTCAGTCCCATAAAGGTATATTAAGACCATTATGGGCCTGTTACAACACAACATTAACCAAATAAGTGCCATGACGGTCCTCAAAGACCATCATGAAACTAAGTATAAACACTACACTGCACTATACCCCCCAATAAAACATTAAATATCAACTAAACACCCTCTACACTAACCTATTAACACTACCTCTATTACCTACCTACCCCCTAATAACCCCCACCACTCTAATTACAGAAAATAAAAAAGCCTAAAGTCACACAAAAAACAAAATCTACATTACAAAAAATGAAAAACCTAAGTAAAAAAAAAAAAAAACTACATTACAGAAAATAAAAAAACCTAAGTCACAAAAAATAAAAAAAGGAACATTACAGAAAATAAAAAAAAACTTACAACCCTCCCCCCCTCACTACAGAAAAAAAAATTACACACCTGAAAAGGAAATACATAAAATACAATACAATACAGACAATATAATACATACAATATAATACAATGCAATTAAATACAATACAATACAATACAAATACATACAATATAATACAATACAATTAAATACAATACACCCCTATCTAATATACAATACATTCTATCTATCTAATATACATCCCCCAATCTATCTAAATAAATACCATAATCTAATATACATCCTATCTATATAATATACATCCCCAATCTATCTAAATAAATACCACAGTCTAATATACAATACATTCTATGCTATCTATATAAAACACATACCCCTAGCTAACATACAATAAATGCTATCTATATAGAAAATAATCTAATTCTAAGCTAAAATAAAATAATTAAGACCACTTACCTTTGCAGATGTCCATTCAGATCAGCCACCTATGGGGGAAAAAAAAAAAATTAGTGCAACACGTTTACAGTATATAAATAAATATTCTAAACATTCTAAATATTCTACTCACCTTTCCGGCATGTCCCGTCCTTATTCTTTTCTTCTTCTCCGGAGCGGCACCTGTTAAAAAAAACATAACATTAAAACACATACACATACATAAAAACCAAATAAAATAAACATAATCTCTACATTGTACTTACCTCCCCGCGATGTCTCCGGCCTCCTCCTCCTATTCTGCTACGCCCTGTAAAAAATAAATAAAATAAAATAAAAAAAATACTTACATCCGCAGTCACGGACATCCCAGACGCTAATGAAGCTCCGGAAGAAAATAGGCAATGGCGCCGTCTGATTGGTTGAAAACGCTGTCTATCAAATTCACCCAATCAGGAGGCGCCAATGTGTGAGCCAATCAGAAAGGGAGACACACGAAAATCCCACTCTGAATGGATAACGCACCTGTCAATCTTTATTTAAACCAATCACAAGGCGCAGATGCCTTCAGCCAATCACAATGGAATAAATACACCCCCACAGGGTGATTGGTTGGAGCATCTGCGCATTCTGATTGGTTGCACTGACAATAGCCAATCACAATGGAATACACCCCCACGTACTGATTGGTGAAGGATTTGCGCATTCTCATTGGCTATTGTTAATGTCAATCAATATTACAGCCAATGGGAAGGCACAGATGTCTTCACCAATCAGTACGTGTTGGTATATTCCATTGTGATTGGCTGATGGCAATAAAGCCTTCGGATTGGTTCAAATCAAGATTGACAGGTGTGTTATCCAATCAGCGTGGATTTTGGAGTGTATCCCTTTCTCATTGGTTCACAATTGGCGTCTTCTCATTGGCTGAATTTGATAGACAGCGTTTTCAGCCAATCAGAAGCCGCCATTGCCAATTTTATTCTGGAACACTCCGTAGGAAGCTCATTAGCGTCGGAGACATCCGCCAGGGCGGATGTGTGTCGTTTTTTCTTTTTACCGCGCGGATGCTTCCAGGGCCCATCCGGGGCAGAACACGAGGAGGCCGGGGACATCGCGGGGAGATAAGTACAATGCAGATTGTGTTTATTTCACTTTGTTTTATGTTTATGTATGTGAACTAATGTAATGTTTTTTTTTAACAGGGGCAGCGCCGCAGAAGCAAAGATGGAAGTGACATGCTGGGACGTGACATGCTGGAACGGGACATGCTGGAAAGGTGAGTATAATATTTAGAATATTTAGAATGTTTAGTTATTTTATGTAAACGTGTTGTATTCATTTTTTTAATCTTTTTTACCCTAGGTTGGTGATTTGAAGAAACATCTCAAAGGTAAGTGGTCTTAATTATTTTATTGTAGCTTAGAATTAGGGTTGCTAAAGAGAGATAGCATGTACTGTATATTAGATAGATAGAGGGATAGATAGGGGGATGTATATTAGATAGTATTGTATATTAGATAGTGGGATGTATATAACATAGTGGGATGTATATTACATAGGGGGATGTATATTACATAGTGGGATGTATATTACATAGGGGGATGTATATTACATAGTGGGATGTATATTACATAGTGGGATGTATATTAGATAGGGGGATGTATATTAGATAGGAGGATGTATATTAGATAGGGGTGTATTGTATTGTATTTAATTGTATTGTATTGTATTTCATTGTATTGTATGTATTATATGTATTTCCTTTTCAGGTGTGTATTTTTTTTTTACTGTAGTGGAGGGGGGGGGGGTTGTAATGTATTTTTTTATGTTCTGTAATGTTCCCTTTTTTATTTTTTGTGATTCAGGTTTTTTTCTTTTATGTAATGTACATTTTTTATTTTTGGTGCTTTTAGTTTTTTTATTTTATGTAATGTAGATTTTTGATGACTTTAGTTTTTTCGATTTCTGTAATTAGAGTGGTGGGGTTATTAGGGGGTAGGTAGGTAGTGTAGGTGTTAATAGGTTAGTGTAGAGGGTATTTAGTTGATATTTAATGTTTTATTGGCGGGGTATATTGCAGTGTAGTGTTTATACTTAGTGTCATGATGGTTCTTGAGTACCGTCATGACACTTATGTGGTTAATGTTGGGTTGTAACAGGCCCATAGTGGTCATAATATACCCTTATGGGACTGATGGGGTTAAATAGAGGCTTATGAGGGTCTGGATAGACCCCCATAAGTGACAGGGTTAAAATGGTGTAGTGCTTACACTTTGTGTTTTGTGGGTCCTGGATGACCCTCATGGCACTTATAGTGTTACTAGCGAATTGCCCGTCAAAAAATGACGGCAATCAAATCGTAAGGTAGCTAATGCTGTTTGGTGTGTAATACTAAAATATATAGTAGATGAATAAATGAATATACTTTACCTATTTCGAAGCATTGTGTTGAAGAGCTGACAATCTGTTTTCATATTGCTGCAGCATTAGTGGCGTGTAGCTGCTGTGTAAGCGTGATGAATGCGTGCAGTGTAAGAGTGTGCGTGCGCGAGACGAAACCGTTAGCGTAGTGGTGTACTTCCGCATTGGCGTAAAATGGCGGGTTATCTGTGTTATGGGTGTTTGCGGATTAGCCGTCGGTGCTTCGTGGTGTTTTTCGAGTTTCGGGTGTTGTTTTGCGAGTGTGTTGTGGTGTTTTTTACGTGTTGAGAGTGCTGTAGCCTCGTTTTCGTTTTGTTCGGCGGCCATTTTTTCTCTCGCATATCAAATTTTTTATTGTCCAAACTCTTTTATTTTTATTGAAACAAAGGTGTAAGTTGCATTTTTGAGGTCCTGGATGCTCCCTGTTGCTGTAGGTAAGTTTTTTATGTATGTGCTGTGTGTATGTATTGTGTTTTTAATTTTGTAATGTTCGCGAGTTGCGTCCGAGTGTTGCGAGGCTGTAATGCGTGTGAACGTGTGTGGTATGGTGTTTGCGAGTGTCGTAATGTGTGTGCCGTGTTATTTGCGTTGCAACGTTTATGGCCTCCAGCCCATGATGCCATGTCCCCCCAGGCTAAGCCTTCATGTCCCCCAAGGCCAGGCCTTCATGGACCCGATCAGACCCATCAGACTACTTACATTCATCGAAGCTGTTCAGAAAATGTGCAGGCAGGGGAGACATGGCGGAGGTGAATTGAGATGCTCCAATTAATGTAAGTAGTCTGATGGGTGTAATGGGGCATGGAGTTTTGCTCCCTCTCTCCAGCGGCGGGGTATTGTGGGGAGGAGGTGGCTGCAGGGCCTCAGCGTGAGCAACGGGCTGTACGCTGCGAGCAAGGGCCTCAGTTGCTGGGATGGAGCGCCTTCGGCGCTCCATCCCAGCAACTGAGGCCCTTGCCCGCGCCCCTCGCTACGCGAGCCCGCAAGCGTGAGCAACGGCCCATACGCTCACAACTATATATGTGATGTGATATATATATATATATAATGTGTAAATATATATATAATATAATGTGTGTATATATAAATAAATAAATATATTATATAAATATAATGTGTATATATATATATATATATATATATATATGTATATATATATATATATATATATGTATATAATGTGTATATATATATATATATATATATATATATATATAATGTGTATATATATATATATATATATATATATAGTGTATATATATATATATATATATATATATATATATATATATATATAATGTGTATATATATATAAATATAGTGTATCACATATATAGTTGTGAGCGTACGAGTTGTTGCTAACGCTGCGGGCTCGCGCAGCGAGCCGAGGCCCTTGCGAAGCGAGGGCACTGCCCGAGGGTCTCAGTTGCTGGCATGGAGCGCCGAAGGCGCTCCATGCCAGCAACTGAGGACCCTCGCGAAGCGAGGGCCTCAGTTGCTGGCATGGAGTGCCGTAGGCGCTCCATGCCAGCACCTGAGGACCTCGCAAAGCGAGGGCCGCAGTTGCTGGCATGGAGCGCCGAAGGCGCTCCTTGCCAGCAACTGCGACCCTCGCAAACTTCACGTCGCAACCCAAACAGTACGACACACACATTACGACACTCGCAAACAACATACGACACACGTTCACACACATTACGGACTCGCAACACTCGGACGCAACTCGCGAACATTACAAAATGTAAAACACAATACATACACACACCACATACATAAAAAACTTACCTACACCAAGAGGGAGCACCCAGCACCTCAAAAATACAACTTACACCTCGATTTTACTTCAAATAAATCAGTTTAGAGACTAAAAAAAAATCGAAGCGAGAGAAAAAATGGCCGCCGAACAAAACGAAAACGAGGCTACAGCACTCTAAACTCGCAAAACACCACAAGAAACTCGCAAAACACCACAAAACACCTACGGATATTCCGATACAAACGTATAACACACATTACTCGCCATTTTACGCCAATGCGGAAGTACACGACAACGGTTTGGCCTCGCGCACAGCACAGTGTTACACTGCACACATTCAGCACGCTTACACAGCAGATCCACACCACTAATGCTGCAGCAACATCAAAACACATTCACAGCTCTTCCACACAATGCTTTAAAATAGGTAAAGTATATTCATTTATTAATGTATTATATATTTCATTATTACACACTAAACAACATTAGCTCACTTACAATTTCATTGCCGTCATTTTTTGACGGGCAATTCGCTAGTATATATATATATATATATATATATATATATATATATATAATGTGTATATATATATATATATATATATATATATATATATATATAATGTGTATATATATATATATATATATATATATATATAATGTGTATATATATATATATATATATAATGTGTATATATATATATATATATATATATATATAATGTGTATATATATATATATATATATATATATATATATAGTGTATATATATATATATATATATATATATATAATGTGTATATATATATATATATATATATATATATATATATATATATAGTGTATATATATATATATATATATATATATATATAATGTGTATATATATATATATATATATATAATGTGTATATATATATATATATATATATATATATATATATATATATATAATGTGTATATATATATATATATATATATATAATGTGTATATATATATATATATATATATATATATATATAATGTGTATATATATATATATATATATATATATATATATATATATATATGTTGTATAATGTAAATAAGAAGCCATCTAGAGTATATTGATTTCACATAAAAGTCCAGGTCCTCAGAGATAATCCTCCCTACCACAATATTTAAATATATATACATTAAATGTGACACATAAACTTTAAAAAAACAGTTCTATCTTTCCATTTGTTTTTGCAGAGTGAGACAGATTTACATACACAGCTATATTATATATTAGACTCACCCCCTAATGTGCTGAGTGGCTACTGCTTGTGCTGCTGAGCATTCTGGGACTTGAAGTTTTGTGCAGTGAGTTCTGGTACACCCACTTCCGTTTTTTTATTAGCGCGACGCGAGGGGCCGCGGGCTCAGGTAAATACAGTGATTGAGTATCCAGTTGGTGACCAGGAGGGCCTCAGTTGCTGGCATGGAGCGCCTTCGGCGCTCCATGCCAGCAACTGCGGCCCTCGCAAGCGTGAGCAACGGCTTAAGCAAGCTCGTATGCTCACAACTATATATGTGATTACATGCGTTCATTAGTGTTTTAGAGGGGTCTATATAGTTTAGGCACACTGTACACTCACATTGTGTGGCAAACAGCATTTCAACACTTTCTTTTATTGGCCGTCATTTTTTGACGGGAAAGTCGCTAGTATTAAATATAACTCCAAACCTCTTGTGGCTCATTAAAAATGTGCTACCCTAGACCTAGGTTTTTTGGACTATGTACAATATCTCACAAAAGTGAGTACACCGCTTACATTTTTGTAAATATTTTATTATATCTTTTCATGTGACAACATGTCTAAACCATTGGCAACAAAAGTGAGTACACCCCTAAGTGGAAATGTCCAAATTGGGCCCAAAGTGTCAATATTTTGTGTGGCCACCATTATTTTCCAGCACTGCCTTAACCCTCATGGGTATGGAGTTCACCAGAGCTTCACAGGTTGCCACTGGAGTCCTCTTCCACTCCTCCAGTATTCCAACATGATAACGACCCCAAACACACCTCCAGGATGACCACTGCCTTGCTAAAGAAGCTGAAGTTAAAGGTGGTGGACTGGCCAAGCATGTCTCCAGACCTAAACCCTATTAAGGATCTGTGGGGCATCCTTAAACGGAAGGTGGGGGAGTGCAAGGTCTCTAACATCCACCAGCTCTGTGATGTCATGCTGGAAAATAATGGTGGCCACACAAAATGTTGACACTTTTGGCACAATTTGGACATTTCCACTTACAAAAATGTGAGGGGCGTACTCACTTTTGTGAGATACTGTATAAGGACACCATTGTCCCATACTGTGGTCACTGTGTATATTACTGTGATCTGTGTAATAACCTTTATACTTGTTCTCCAGGTCATAAAGAAACAAAGTCCTACTGTAAGTCCCAGTGCTTAACACTAAGTTCCAGTGCTTAACACTAAGGTTATCGATACTATTAAAAAAGGAAATGGAACTTTAATAATTGTGATAAAAAGGTGAGCCTTACTTTGGACCAGTGATTATTAGGATATAAATAATGACTTGGTAATTATTACCATATCCAGCAGTAAGATTAGCTGTTGGTCAAAAGGATTATGCTATACCACAGTTTATATTCAATCAATAAGGGATTTGTGGATAAATCAATATCTAGCAACTTGGCAACAATTTCCCACTACATTTCTAATAAGGTAACAGCTACTATGTGGATAGAAAAAAATGTTTAGTTGGCTCTTTTGATATTAAAAACAAACTCATTCATTCGTACAACTAAAAACGAAATAGTTTTTAGCCTTATTGGAGTACCATTAAGGTCTCCTATGGACTGACCAAGTATGGCATGGGTAATGGGAATAATGGCCCCTTCTTTTTCCTACCCTCTTATATACTTTGCCAGACTTCCTATTTTGGTGTCAGTACGGTTCCTACCTCGTTCTCCAGGTCTGTGTACGGATTTACCATCGATCCCTGCAGATATGGAGAAGTATTTTTATAGCATTAATAATTCCAATACACTACACTGTGTGACAAACTGCAGCACAGAAAATGAATACTATATACACTATAACAAGGGGCAGTGCTCAGTCACAAATACAGGACCTCATTGCTAGTAAGACTCCAGACACCACCTATTATCTGCTCCTCTTTTTCACTATTCTGCCTCTTTTAATCTTTTATCCCTTCTTCTCAACCCTTTCTTATATGAGTATATTTGTATTCTCTTCAGATATTAGCTTTAGCACATGTAGACTCTTTAGCCAAACACTTATATATTTTATCTCAGCTCACTATGTCCCTCCTCAAATAGTCGCCCCTCTCCACAATCTACCTCACTTCAATATATCTCATGTCTCCTCTCCATAATCTCTCTCTCTTCAATCTGTTTCATGTTCATTGTTCCTCTCAACAATCTCTCCCTCCTCAGTCTGTCTCATGTCGATTTCTTTGATCTTTTACTCATTCCCTTTTACTCATTCTCTTTATGATCTCTCCTCACTCTCTGTCTCCTCAGCTGTGAGATCTCCGACCAGTTCTGGTACACAGGAGACAGATGCCAGATGTACATTAGTAAGTCTAATGTATATGGTGGGGTGACGGCTGGTTTAGCTGTGCTGCTCATCATTATTATCACCTTGTCGATCATCTCATACAGATGCCACCAAGGGCCACAGAAGAAGAGGTGAGTGCACAAGTGTCACAGAAGTAGAGTACACATCAATAAGCAGTAGGTTTAATTTAATCAGAGAGTAAGGTGATTGAAAAATGGAGTTAATACCCCAGTGAGTTATTAATCATTAGTAATTGATAATCTGTAGACAATTGTTATTTTTTATTTTTGTCTAGAATGTGTTTTAAATGCTGTTGCAGGACATTGCATTGTTTTGTCTACTGATATCACCATTTTCTATTTGTTTAGTTCATTTTGACAGTTTATTATTAGTTTTATTATTAGAGTATTACCAAAGGCCGCATATTTGTATGGTGATGCTGCTCAGATATTAACTTATGTTATACTCTCTCTCTCACATAAATATCAACTTTTTCATTTTATTGCCCTTCCTTTCTTGCAATATTTCTCCTGGTGAAGGGCACAAGTGAACTAATAGAGCGTTGCTGTCTGAGTATGTTACAATACCTAAAGAACAAGCCTACTTTGGTATTGTTTGTTCTCAGATAGAACACATATGTTTTTGTTGTTGCTTGCACAAATTAGGTTTTTGCTTTGTCTACTAAGGCACAAGACATGCCGCCCTATTCAAATGAACCTTTGTTGGTTCCTGAACCTGTAATGTAGCCGTAAACTAATTTGCTATTCAATTGGTGTCTTTTAGCTGCCCGTAAACGATTTGCGGGTTACAGGTTGAAAATCCCTGCGTTTGTCAGAATCATAACTCTGACCCAGCTAAGCCTTTGATCTTTCAAGCCTGTAAAGGTTGCAATCGCAAATCGCTATTCAATTGCTACAATTTCTCAGGCCTGTAAATGTTTTCACACCTGTAAATGGCAAATGTAGAAGAAAATCCTACAAGTACCAGATAGGACTCGCAAGGGGTTAAATACCTGCAAATGCAAATAAAAAAGCAATACTGCACTTAAAAGATGGGGAGGCATCCTCCGAGCACCAGCAGCCTAGCCGCTCTTCTCCTCCCCCATGCCTCCACCACCGCCACCATCACTGCCATCAGCACCATTGCATGTGCAACTGTCTCCAGGGAGACGGCCGCCTGGCACGGGGATGGGGGCCCTTATAAAAGGTGGAGGAGGATGTAGGGGTTGCACATATATGTTTGCCTTCTCAACAGCACTCCTCTATATTCCACTCTATTGGTCCAAATATTAACATAATCTAGCCTGGCTACAGAGTATAGGATCATGGCCTATGTAAAGTTGATATTTTGTACGCAGATGGCTACCTCCCATTACATGGTCCATGATCCTCTTCTCTGTGGACAAGTAGGGTTCTGATTAACATTTCATCAATTGATGGTCACTGAGGAATGCTGTTGAGGAGAGATGCTGCAATCCCTATTCTTAAGGCCTTATTTTACAGCTTTTTGTTTTCTTTTTTGTTTTAAGCATAATTCGGGTCCATGAAGGCATCTTCTGCATCTGAAAACATTGTCAAAGAAATTAAGTAATTATAAGATATTCCCAGTGTCTCTAGGTAGACATTCCTTCTATGATAGTCCCCTAAACCCCCCCCCCCCCTTAACATGCAGCTCCCACAATCTTAAAACTATCATATAGCCAGATATCTACAACATGATTGTTACCGCTATGGTTGTAAACTTGCAAAGTCTAGCAATGGCATTTTGATGAAAGCCAGTATTAATACATGCACTAGTAAAGCATGTGATCCTAACCTCAATATCAGTATGAGAACAGATCTTTGTATCTGATGTAAGTAACAGTGAATCTGGCTGCTAACCTTTGTGTCACCTCCATATTAATGGGTATTTACCCGTATTGCTGATATCATGAGTATCCTTTAACATGTGCTAACACCTGTATGGCTGATGGATGTGATATCAATGTTGTTGATTAACAATATCAGATGGAGAAGGTGATAGTACACCTTGACCACTGACGCTGGTCACAGCTAAGCACTTATTGTGAGATGACACATCATTATTAATGGTCAAGGCCAGTGAGATATCCTGATAACTAGCTAATGGCTAGTAATGCCTGCAGATGGAAATCAAGTGAGTTGGTATATTGATACAGTTACATTATTTAGAACTGTACTGTACATGCTTTTTTTGTGTTATTTTTTTATCCTCCTCCGCCTTTTTTTTTTTTTTTACCACCTTCTTTAAGTTTTTTGTTTTAGGAACACACTGTTTTAGGAACAATAAGAGATAATTTATAATTAGGACAACTTTTATTAGGTATGAGGAACAACAGCAAATAAAAACTTTTAAAATGTACAATCTGAAAACAAAAAAACAGATTTGCTGGTCTGCCTCATGTTTTTTTTAAGGTTACCTTGTTTGAGTCCACATTTTTATAAGGATTTACAGGATATGAGACTATACTTAGAACAACTCTGTGGTTCATAGACTCTAAACTAAGTGGGATTTGAATTGTCTTGGTGTTTTGCTTCTGAATATGTGGGAGAAAAAAGCTATCACTGCTCTCACTCTAGGACAGCTGACATGATCCGGTATGTCTCCAGACAAAATTCTTATTTCAGAACTTGTGGAGAGTTGAGGGATATAGTTATAAAAGTAAAGTGGTATAGCAATGTTTTGAGAGGTCAGTATATGGCTACTATTGGCGTCTCATGCCTAACATATATTCTGTCTCCACTTAGACTGGACAATACCATTTAATCCTTTCATGAAAGACCCTTTCCTCAACAATTCCTGTATGCTCACTTATCGTCTGCAATTGCTAGAAGCTGTCTTATACCTGTCCTAGAGGGCCTTGATCGCGCTCTCCTGCAGTGTTCAAGACGCTACTCTCCCTGTCTCATGTACACTTCCTGGTTTGCGTTCCTAGGATTTTGGCGTGAGTCCTACATGATGACGCACGCTCCGACGCGTTTCGACTTGCTTGACGTCTTTGTCAAAGGGGGAAGCGGCGTAGATGTCGGGAAGTCCCAGTGCTTAACACTAAGTTCCAGTGCTTAACACTAAGGTTATCGATACTATTAAAAAAGGAAATGGAACTTTAATAATTGTGATAAAAAGGTGAGCCTTACTTTGGACCAGTGATTATTAGGATATAAATAATGACTTGGTAATTATTACCATATCCAGCAGTAAGATTAGCTGTTGGTCAAAAGGATTATGCTATACCACAGTTTATATTCAATCAATAAGGGATTTGTGGATAAATCAATATCTAGCAACTTGGCAACAATTTCCCACTACATTTCTAATAAGGTAACAGCTACTATGTGGATAGAAAAAAATGTTTAGTTGGCTCTTTTGATATTAAAAACAAACTCATTCATTCGTACAACTAAAAACGAAATAGTTTTTAGCCTTATTGGAGTACCATTAAGGTCTCCTATGGACTGACCAAGTATGGCATGGGTAATGGGAATAATGGCCCCTTCTTTTTCCTACCCTCTTATATACTTTGCCAGACTTCCTATTTTGGTGTCAGTACGGTTCCTACCTCGTTCTCCATGTCTGTGTACGGATTTACCATCGATCCCTGCAGATATGGAGAAGTATTTTTATAGCATTAATAATTCCAATACACTACACTGTGTGACAAACTGCAGCACAGAAAATGAATACTATATACACTATAACAAGGGGGCAGTGCTCAGTCACAAATACAGGACCTCATTGCTAGTAAGACTCCAGACACCACCTATTATCTGCTCCTCTTTTTCACTATTCTGCCTCTTTTAATCTTTTATCCCTTCTTCTCAACCCTTTCTTATATGAGTATATTTGTATTCTCTTCAGATATTAGCTTTAGCACATGTAGACTCTTTAGCCAAACACTTATATATTTTATCTCAGCTCACTATGTCCCTCCTCAAATAGTCGCCCCTCTCCACAATCTACCTCACTTCAATATATCTCATGTCTCCTCTCCATAATCTCTCTCTCTTCAATCTGTTTCATGTTCATTGTTCCTCTCAACAATCTCTCCCTCCTCAGTCTGTCTCATGTCGATTTCTTTGATCTTTTACTCATTCCCTTTTACTCATTCTCTTTATGATCTCTCCTCACTCTCTGTCTCCTCAGCTGTGAGATCTCCGACCAGTTCTGGTACACAGGAGACAGATGCCAGATGTACATTAGTAAGTCTAATGTATATGGTGGGGTGACGGCTGGTTTAGCTGTGCTGCTCATCATTATTATCACCTTGTCGATCATCTCATACAGATGCCACCAAGGGCCACAGAAGAAGAGGTGAGTGCACAAGTGTCACAGAAGTAGAGTACACATCAATAAGCAGTAGGTTTAATTTAATCAGAGAGTAAGGTGATTGAAAAATGGAGTTAATACCCCAGTGAGTTATTAATCATTAGTAATTGATAATCTGTAGACATTGTTATTTTTTATTTTTGTCTAGAATGTGTTTTAAATGCTGTTGCAGACATTGCATTGTTTTGTCTACTGATATCACCATTTTCTATTTGTTTAGTTCATTTTGACAGTTTATTATTAGTTTTATTATTAGAGTATTACCAAAGGCCGCATATTTGTATGGTGATGCTGCTCAGATATTAACTTATGTTATACTCTCTCTCTCACATAAATATCAACTTTTTCATTTTATTGCCCTTCCTTTCTTGCAATATTTCTCCTGGTGAAGGGCACAAGTGAACTAATAGAGCGTTGCTGTCTGAGTATGTTACAATACCTAAAGAACAAGCCTACTTTGGTATTGTTTGTTCTCAGATAGAACACATATGTTTTTGTTGTTGCTTGCACAAATTAGGTTTTTGCTTTGTCTACTAAGGCACAAGACATGCCGCCCTATTCAAATGAACCTTTGTTGGTTCCTGAACCTGTAATGTAGCCGTAAACTAATTTGCTATTCAATTGGTGTCTTTTAGCTGCCCGTAAACGATTTGCGGGTTACAGGTTGAAAATCCCTGCGTTTGTCAGAATCATAACTCTGACCCAGCTAAGCCTTTGATCTTTCAAGCCTGTAAAGGTTGCAATCGCAAATCGCTATTCAATTGCTACAATTCTCAGGCCTGTAAATGTTTTCACACCTGTAAAATGGCAAATGTAGAAGAAAATCCTACAAGTACCAGATAGGACTCGCAAGGGGTTAAATACCTGCAAATGCAAATAAAAAAGCAATACTGCACTTAAAAGATGGGGAGGCATCCTCCGAGCACCAGCAGCCTAGCCGCTCTTCTCCTCCCCCATGCCTCCACCACCGCCACCATCACTGCCATCAGCACCATTGCATGTGCAACTGTCTCCAGGGAGACGGCCGCCTGGCACGGGGATGGGGGCCCTTATAAAAGGTGGAGGAGGATGTAGGGGTTGCACATATATGTTTGCCTTCTCAACAGCACTCCTCTATATTCCACTCTATTGGTCCAAATATTAACATAATCTAGCCTGGCTACAGAGTATAGGATCATGGCCTATGTAAAGTTGATATTTTGTACGCAGATGGCTACCTCCCATTACATGGTCCATGATCCTCTTCTCTGTGGACAAGTAGGGTTCTGATTAACATTTCATCAATTGATGGTCACTGAGGAATGCTGTTGAGGAGAGATGCTGCAATCCCTATTCTTAAGGCCTTATTTTACAGCTTTTTGTTTTCTTTTTTGTTTTAAGCATAATTCGGGTCCATGAAGGCATCTTCTGCATCTGAAAACATTGTCAAAAGAAATTAAGTAATTATAAGATATTCCCAGTGTCTCTAGGTAGACATTCCTTCTATGATAGTCCCCTAAACCCCCCCCCCCCCTTAACATGCAGCTCCCACAATCTTAAAACTATCATATAGCCAGATATCTACAACATGATTGTTACCGCTATGGTTGTAAACTTGCAAAGTCTAGCAATGGCATTTTGATGAAAGCCAGTATTAATACATGCACTAGTAAAGCATGTGATCCTAACCTCAATATCAGTATGAGAACAGATCTTTGTATCTGATGTAAGTAACAGTGAATCTGGCTGCTAACCTTTGTGTCACCTCCATATTAATGGGTATTTACCCGTATTGCTGATATCATGAGTATCCTTTAACATGTGCTAACACCTGTATGGCTGATGGATGTGATATCAATGTTGTTGATTAACAATATCAGATGGAGAAGGTGATAGTACACCTTGACCACTGACGCTGGTCACAGCTAAGCACTTATTGTGAGATGACACATCATTATTAATGGTCAAGGCCAGTGAGATATCCTGATAACTAGCTAATGGCTAGTAATGCCTGCAGATGGAAATCAAGTGAGTTGGTATATTGATACAGTTACATTATTTAGAACTGTACTGTAAATGCTTTTTTTGTGTTATTTTTTTATCCTCCTCCGCCTTTTTTTTTTTTTTTTACCACCTTCTTTAAGTTTTTTGTTTTAGGAACACACTGTTTTAGGAACAATAAGAGATAATTTATAATTAGGACAACTTTTATTAGGTATGAGGAACAACAGCAAATAAAAACTTTTAAAATGTACAATCTGAAAACAAAAAAAACAGATTTGCTGGTCTGCCTCATGTTTTTTTTTAAGGTTACCTTGTTTGAGTCCACATTTTTATAAGGATTTACAGGATATGAGACTATACTTAGAACAACTCTGTGGTTCATAGACTCTAAACTAAGTGGGATTTGAATTGTCTTGGTGTTTTGCTTCTGAATATGTGGGAGAAAAAAGCTATCACTGCTCTCACTCTAGGACAGCTGACATGATCCGGTATGTCTCCAGACAAAATTCTTATTTCAGAACTTGTGGAGAGTTGAGGGATATAGTTATAAAAGTAAAGTGGTATAGCAATGTTTTGAGAGGTCAGTATATGGCTACTATTGGCGTCTCATGCCTAACATATATTCTGTCTCCACTTAGACTGGACAATACCATTTAATCCTTTCATGAAAGACCCTTTCCTCAACAATTCCTGTATGCTCACTTATCGTCTGCAATTGCTAGAAGCTGTCTTATACCTGTCCTAGAGGGCCTTGATCGCGCTCTCCTGCAGTGTTCAAGACGCTACTCTCCCTGTCTCATGTACACTTCCTGGTTTGCGTTCCTAGGATTTTGGCGTGAGTCCTACATGATGACGCACGCTCCGACGCGTTTCGACTTGCTTGACGTCTTTGTCAAAGGGGGAAGCGGCGTAGATGTCGGGAATAGCCTCTTATAGTGTTCTTGTTGTCATGGCAACCAAACACTCTGCTTGCGAAATGGGTAACTGATATAGAAAAGAAAACTATTAGATATAAAATCCAACGCATTGTAAATGGTATACATGGACGTAATATATATTATGTTTGTGACCCATGAGTATTCATTTTACTCTCCAGATATCAGTAACGTCTGAAATTGTTCAGACATATTATGTTTGTAACTCAGGGGTACTGCATTCAATACATTCCTGTATCAAAAATGGAAATTAGCTACATATGTTATGTTGACACCACACAGGTTATACTTTATAGGTGTCAGTGATGTCATGAAATGAATCTTGTCTTATTTGTAATTTTGCAGGTCCACATAAATTTGTTGGTAAGAATAACATTGACAAGCAAATTGCCCATCAAAAAATGACGGCAATAAAATTTGAAACCATGGCAATACTGTTTGCCACACAATGTAAGGCTTTTGCTCCTCCTAGTACTTTCGGCGCTCATTGCTAGCTCCACGCTGAGCGCCTTTGGCGCTCATTTCGAGCCTCTCCCCTCGTGTACTTCAAGTTTCCTGCTTTGCAATGATCACCTTCAGCGCTCTTCGCGAAGGCAGATATATAAGTGCAGTGGCTGCCCCATTTTAGAATTGTAATGTTATTATTTGCAAGTTAGTGTTGTAAATTGGCGTTTTTTTTATATGTGTTACTTGGCTCGCAAGCATTTTCCGTCCGTTGTAATGTGTATATTTTGTATCTCCTACGTGCCTGGTGGGGATTTGTGCGCCTCTGTCTCCTTTAGCCTCGTTTTCATTTTTTTTGTCCACCTTAATTTTTCTCGCTTAGCGGATTTTCGAATGCCGAAACTCTGCAAATTCTGCTTAAATTTGCATGCAACCTCACTCCCAGGCTACCTGGCGATCCCCCCGTGCTGTGTGTGAGTGTTTTTTTATTTATTTATTTATTTAATTTTTTCTTGTTTTTCGATATCTGCGGTTCGTCCGTTAAAGTCGTATATTTGCAAGGTCGTTTTTTTGGCCCCAGAGATTCTAAAAGTCCTGCGTTCCTCAACTGCATGCAGGCTAAGTCCTATGCGTCAACAGGTCGCTTCGGCTCGCAAGCGTGATGACAACTCGCAGTTTGACAACTATTATATGTGATACACCTTAATATAGACCTATAGATATTTACATGTGACTGTCCCTATATTGAGTGGTGCTAGAAATGTGCCAGTGAAGAAACAAAAAAATGTGTATAAGGTAAAAATTATTGTGAAAAATTAGTGAGTTAATATTATTATTGTAATTCATAATTAATTCTCATCTATTATACACATTGTTTCTTAATAGTGTATACTATTAAGTGAATGTTATTGATTTGCATTCAAATCTGAAAATTATGTGGAAAGTGAAGTGCAATATTATACTGATGATTTCATCAGAGAAATGTATCCAGTGATTCTTATATAGCTTATGATCAAGCTATTATGCTATTCATGAACATTGGTTGAATATATTTGTATAATTGTGTTTTTTACTGTATAATAATAAGTCCAGTCATATGATTTAAATATTAAATTATACAGATTATGTGTATCTATTTGCTCTATCCTTTGAACTCATTGGTCTTAAAAAGAAGGAACTTCTGGTAAATAGAGGGGAAAAGCCCACCTTTTCATTTATTTATACTAGAGTGGCTGTGTTTACTATGTAGTTAGAGAATGATGAGAGATTTGCCTTATGGTCTATATTAATATTTATTTTCTCTGCATATAGCTTATCATACCATATATATTTTATTTTGATGGTTCTTTCATATATTATACATCATCCTGGGTTTTTGATGTTTTTTCCTCTATCCCTCCATTTATTAACCATTTTTAGACATATCCTATACATTAGTAAACACAAAGGTTACACCTCTAGATTAACCTATCCTCAGATTTAAATGTATATGAATGCTAAATAACATCTACAAGAGGAGGCCATCCTCATTTTACACTTTGATTAGGGTTGAATATATATTCATTAAACTCCATGTATAACTTTGTTATCCTCATTATCCATATGGGAAAATGCAATTGGTGGTGGATATCACATTTGATTTAAAGTTAAATCCATTAAACTCCATGGGCCTCATTCTATTATCGGCCGTAAGAGATGCGGGGCCGCAAGGACCGGCCGCAAGCTATTCTGCTATTCTATTCCCCTCCGGCCGGAGATTCCGGCAGGCTTGCGGCCGGCGCCTTGCTATCCCTTGCGGCCGCACGCGCCGGAGGAAAGCCTTTGATCTAAACCGGCCGCAAGAGTTTCGGCCGCAAGAAAATCCTGTTTGCTATTCAATTGCTCCGGGAAACCTCTCTGCAAGGCTAAAACCGAGCCGCAGCTTACTTGCAGAAAAAAGGTCCCGCTAGCACCAATTAAGCACATAATATAGCCCAAATAAAGCCATCCTGCACTCTGAGGAGACTATAAAGTGATTGTAGGTGTTAGCAAAAATAGCACAACATTCCTCTACACTCAAATCCATAAAAAAAATTTTTTTTTATATATGTCAAATATCCATGTAAAAAGTCCAGAGTGCTTGGAGCACCTCAGACCCGGCCACGCTGCGGCCGGAAAATAAACAGTTAATGTAAACTCGGATTTGGGCTGATGTGCAAGCTTGAGAGTGGGTTACTATTAATCCTCATGTCCCCCAATATGATCCCTAGCATTTACAGAGCTTTACAGTGCAATTTATTTTTGACTTTAAAGATTTCTGAGCTTACGGCCGGTTGTAAGATATACGGCCGGCCGTAAGAGGAGATCCTTGCGGGGCCGTATAATTGAATTGCAAGGTAACGGAACCCCCGCAAGGAATCGCAGCCTTGCGGCCATTTTACGGCCGATAATAGAATGAGGCCCCATGTATGGCTATGTTGTCCTCGCTCTCCAAATGAAGAAACATAACTGATGATGTATATCAAATAAAATTAAAATTAGATTAATGTAGTGAAGGAAAAACCTTCATTAACCTTCATTAAGCCCATTTGGGGTTTGAGCCTTCAGTTTGTATATCCATTTTGCTTCACATTGTAAAAGCTATCTTTCTAAATCTCCTTTTCTCTGGCCTGGCTTGATGCTGTCCACTACAAAGAATTTCAGCACATTACAGATAATATTTAATATGTCAGGCTATGGTCTGTGTCATAAGAGTTCTTAATGGCATAAATGTGTTGACCCACTCTCCGGCGTAGCTGCCTCCTCGTCTTATCGACATATATCTTGTTACACAAACAGGTTGCTGCATATATCCTGTTGAGATACAGTTATAGAATTTGTTAATTTCAAAAGTGTCTTTTGTTATCAGGTGTTCATACTTGTTGGTTGGTTTAATGTACTTACAAAAGCTTCATTCGCCCGCATTTGAAACATCCTTTTGGTGGTTGTAACCAAGTTTCATGTGGAGTGTTTTCTTTGAAGTAGCTATGTACCACCATATCCTTTAAATTGATCCCTCTATGATAAGTGATAGGTATTCTAGTTGGTAAGGTTTATTTCAAATCTTCTTTGCTTATTAGTAGGTACCAATGTTTTGAAAGTATGTCATTAATCAGTGATGAATACTAACCATAGGTCATGACACACCTAGTTATGTTCTCTGATCTGATTCAGTATCTCTATGAGTAGTCTGTTTGGTCTCTGTTGTGTTTGTTGCTTTTTTAATTTTATTAGTAACTTTGTTCTTTTGCAGCTTAAGGCATACTAATAAGCTGATTTCAGGCATCTCTTAGGTTATCCTCTATCCCTAAACCTTTGTTTTAATTTTTCAGCTTCAATCTGAAACTCCTCATCTGTGTTGCAATTTCACAGAATAAGGAGATACTGACCCTTAGGAATCCCTCTTTTCAGAGGTTCAAAGTGTTGGCTATTCCAATGCAATAAGGTTTTGGTCGCTATTTCCTTTCTGAAGGTGGAAGTTGTAATGCTACCATCCATATGTTTATAGATTTTCAAATCAAGGAAGGTAATGTAAATTTGAGGCCTAAGGTCACTTTTTTGGCCATCCCACACTATGAAGATGTTGTCTATATAGCAATGCCATATCAGAATCTGATTGGTAAAATCTGATAGGGATTCATTAAATACTAATTTCTCTTCCCACCATCCTAGGTAAATATTAGCGTAGCTAGGGGCACAAGGTGTGCCCATAGCCATCCATTTGCATTGGTTTATCCATTGGTCATTGAAGGGAAAATAATTATGCTTCAATACATAATCTAACAGAGTAATAAGGAATTAATTTGTTTGGGCATAATCTTGATTTCTCATTTGCAGAAAGTATCTTACTGCTTCCATCCCACAATTGTGAGGAATGCTGCAGTAGTGTGCCTCTACGTCAATGCAGACAAGGTAAGATTGTTTCGGTACACTTAGATCCTCTAGTTGATTGAACATGGGGGGGGGGGGGGGGGGAATCAAGGGGTGGTGGTGAGTTAGTAGAAGCAGGGGAAGAAGCCCCCTGGCTAGTAGCCCTAGCTTGCTCCACAATAGATGCCAATCATCCAGGGCCCCTAGCCAGGGTGTGCTGTCTAAGCTGTGCTATCAGCCCATCCACAAATGGGGATGTCATAATAACATAAAGTTAAACAAGTGGCCAATTCTGTAAGTAAGTAGCCAAATCAGGTATGGGATGGAAAAATTATGACGCAATCCCTATCTGACTTGCCTGGACCCACTGAGCAGGTGAAGGGAGGTGAGGTAGTATATATAAGCCAGTCCATGTTACTTTACCATTATATAATAACCTGTACCTAATATCAACATTAGGAATTAATAATTAAAATAGGTCCTCCTAATTCCAAGCAAGGTCAAACCCCCACTCTTTTAACTCATGCAGCGGTGGGGTTTCTGTGTATGAAATAAAGCTTTGTTATACCATTATCACTGGGTCAGTGTGTTTTCAATGGCTGGGGTTTTAGGACATCCACATACATCACATTTGTGTCACATTCCTATATCAGTAAACTAATGAGCCCTAGTTACTGTGCAATAGATTAATACATCCCTAATATATTTGTCGTACTGCGAGTTTGTGTGTAACGCTCGCAAAGTCGCGGGTTGCACATGCTGAGGCTCATTTTGGGCCTTGCAATGGGCACTGAAAGCGATCATTCCGAGGCCTGCAATGGGCGCTGAATGTTGAGAGTTGCTCATGCGCGTGCACTTTGTCGCTCATTGAGGGCCTTGCAATGGCCGACGAAGGCACATGGATGTAGCGCATGGCAAGGCCTGCAATGAGGCTTGCAGAGGAGAGAGAATGAGAGGGGAGGAGGGAGAGGACACAGGAGAGAAGGAGACTTTGCATGCTGGGGAGGCGGGGCATGGGCAGGAAAGGGTTTTGAGAGGGGTGGGAGAGACACAGGGAAAGAAAGAGACACCGGAGAGAAAGAGGTGGGATGGGGAAAGAAACAGGAGAGGGGGAGAGACAAAGGGGAGGGAGAGGGGGAAGGGAGAAACAGAGGAGGGAGAGGGGGAAGAGACACAGGGGGGGGGACATATCAAATATTATCCGGTCATTAGTGCATGCGCACTAAAGAAACTGTATATAGCAATGCCGTGCATTAGCCGCGCATGCACAGTGTGGAAGGGGAAAGAGTCACAGGGGAGAGAGGGAAGAGAGGAGGGGAAGAGACACAGCAGAGGGAGGGAGGAGGGAGGAGAAAGAAACACAGAGGAGGGGGGAACATACACAGAGGGGGGAAGAGACAAAGGGAAGGGAGAGGGGGGAAAGAGACACAGGGGAGGGAAAGAGACACAGGGAAGGGAGAGGGGGGAAAGAGACACCAGGGAGGGAGATGGGGGAAAGAAACACAAAGGACGGGGAAAGAGACACAGGAGGGATGGGAAGAGACACAGGGGAGGGAGGAAGGAGGGGGAAAGATACATTGGGGAGGAAGGAAAGAGACACAGGGGAGGAGGGGAAAGAGACACATTGAAAGGAGGTGGGGAATGCAACACAGGGGATGGAGGGAGGGAGATAGGGAAAGAAACACAGAGGAGGGGGAATAAACACAGAAGAGGGGAAAAGAGACACATGGGAGGGGGGGAAGAGACAGAGAGGAGGGAAAAGGAGGAAAGAAACACAGAGGAGGGGGAGAGACACAGGGGAGGGAGGAAAAGAGACACAGGAGAGGGAGGGAGGATGCGAAAAAGACACAGGGGAGGGAGGGAGGGGAAGAGACACAAGGGAGGGAGGAGGGGAAAATGGACATGGGGAGGGAGAAGGGGGAAAGAAACACAGAGGAGGGGGGAAGAGACACAGGGGAGGGGGAGGGAAAGAGACACAGGGGAGGGAGGATGGGAAAGAGACACAGGGAAGGGAGAGGGGGGAAATAGACACAGGGGAGGGAAAGATACACAGGGAAGGAAGGGAGAGGGGTAAAAGAGACACAGGGGAGGGAGATCAGGGAAAGAAACACAGATGAGGGGGGAAAGAGACACAGGAGGGATGGGAAGAGACAAAGGGGATGGAGGGAGGATGGGGAAAGATACATTGGGGGAGGGAGGAAAGAGACATGGGGAGGAGGGGAAAGAGACACAGTGAAAGGAGGTGGGGAATGAGACACAGGGGAGGGAGGAGGGGAAAGAAACAGAGAGGAGGGGAGAATAAACACAGAAGAGGGGGAAAGAGACACAGGGAAGGGAGAGGGGGAAAGAGACACAGAGGAGGGAGAAGGAGGAAAGAAACACAGAGGAGGGGGAAGCGACACATTGGAGGGAGGGAGGGAAAGAGACACAGGGGATTTAGGGAGGATGGGAAAAAGACACAGGGGAGGGAGGGAGGGAAAGAGACACAAGGGAGGGAGGAGGGAAAAAGGGACAAGGGGGAGGAAGAAGGAGGAAAGAAACACAGGGGAGGGGGGAGGGAAAGAGACACAGTGGAGGGAGGATGGGAAAGAGACACAGGGAAGGGAGAGTGGGGAAATAGACACAGGGGAGGGAAAGAGACACACGAAAGGGAGAGGGGCAAAAGAGACACAGGGGAGGGAGATCGGGGAAAGAAAAACAGGGGAGGGAGGGATGAGGGGGAAAGATACATTGGGGGGAGGGAGGAAAGAGACACAGGGGAGGAGGGGAAAGAGACACAGTGAAAGGAGGTGGGGAAAGAGACACAGGGGAGGGAGGAAGGAGGGGGAGGAAGAAACACAGGGGAGGGAGATGAGGAAAGAAACAGAGAGGAGGGGGGAATAAACACAGAAGAGAGGGAAAGAGTCACATGGGAGGGGGAAAGAGACACAGGGAAGGGAGAGGGGGGAGAGACACAGAGGAGGGAGAAGGAGGAAAGAAACACAGAGGAGGGGGAAGAGACACAGGGGAGGGAGGGAGGAAAAGAGACACAGGGGAGAGAGGTAGGATGGGAAAAAAAGACACAGGGGAGGGAGGGAGGAGGGGAAAAGAGATGCCGGGGAGGGAGAAGGAGGAAGAGACACAGGGGAGGGAGGGAGGGAAAGAGACACAGGGGAGGGAGGGAGGATGGGAAAAAGACACAGGAAAGGGAGGGAGGGAAAGAGACACAAGGGAGGGAGGAGAGGAAAAGGGACAAGGGGGAGGGAGAAGGGGGAAATAAAAACAGAGGAGGGGGGGAAAACACAGGGGAGGGGGAGGGAAAGAGACACAGGGGAGGGAGGATGGGAAAGAGACACAGGGAAGGGAGAGGGGGGAAATAGACACAGGGGAGGGAAAGATACACAGGGAAGGAAGGGAGAGGGGTAAAAGAGACACAGGGGAGGGAGATCAGGGAAAGAAACACAGAGGAGGGGGGAAAGAGACACAGGAGGGATGGGAAGAGACAAAGGGGATGGAGGGAGGAGGGGGAAAGACACATTGGGGAGGGAGGAAAGAGACACGGGGAGGAGGGGAAAGAGACACAGTGAAAGGAGGTGGGGAAAGAGACACAGGGGAGGGAGGAGGGGGAGAAAGAAACACAGGGGAGGAAGATGGGGAAAGAGACAGAGAGGAGGGGGGAATAAACACAGAAGAGGGGGAAAGAGACACAGGGAAGGGAGAGGGGGAAAGAGACACAGAGGAGGGAGAAGGAGGAAAGAAACACAGAGGAGGGGGAAGAGACACAGGGGAGGGAGGGAAAAAGACACAGGGGAGGGAGGGAGGATGGGAAAAAGACACAGGGGAGGGAGGGAGGATGGGAAAAAGACACAGGGGAGGGAGGGAGGAGGAGAAAAGGGAGAAGGGGGAGGGAGAAGGGGGAAAGAAACACAGGGGAGGGGGGAAGAGACACAGGGGAGGGGGAGGGAAAGAGACACAGTGGAGGGAGGATGGGAAAGAGACACAGGGAAGGGAGAGTGGGGAAATAGACACAGTGAAGGGGAAGAGACACAGGGAAGGGAGATGGGGAAAAGAGACACTGGGGTGGGAGAACGGGGAAAGAAACACAGAGGAGGGTGAAAGAGACACAGGAGGGATGGGAAGAGACAGAGGGGAGGGAGGGATGAGGGGGAAAGATACATTGGGAGGAGGGAGGAAAGAGACACAGGGGAGGAGGGGAAAGAGACACAGTGAAAGGAGGTGGGGACAGAGACACAGGGGAGGGAGGGAGGAGGGGGGAGAAAGAAACACAGGGGAGGGAGATGGGGAAAGAAACACAGAGGAGGGGGTAATAAACAAAGAAGAGGGGGAAAGAGTCACATGGGAGGGAGGAAAGAGACATAGGGAAGGGAGAGGGGGAAAGAGACACAGAGGAGGGAGAAGGAGGAAAGAAACACAGAAGAGGGGGAAGAGACACAGGGGAGGGAGGGAAAGAGACACAGGGGAGAGAGGGAAGATGGGAAAAAGACACAGGGGAGGGAGGGAGGGAAAGAGACACAAGGGAGGGAGGAGGGGAAAAGAGACGCGGGGGGAGGGAGAAGGAGGAAAGAAACACAGAGGAGGGGGGAAGAGACACAGGGGAGGGGGGAGGGAAAGAGACACAGGGGAGGGAGGATAGGAAAGAGACACAGGGAAGTGAGAGGAGGGAAATAGACACAGGGGAGGGAGGAGAGGATGGGAAAAGAGACACAAGGGAGGAGAGGGGAAAGAAACACAGAGGAGGGGGAGAGACAGAGGGGAGGGAGGGAGAGAAAGAGACACAGGGGAGGGAGGGGGATAGAGACACAGGAGAGGCGTAGGGACACCGGATAGGGGGAGGGGGAGGTAGAGGGGTAAAGAGACACAGGGGAGGGAGTGGGAGAAAAGACACAGAGGAGGGAGAGGGGGGAATTATTAAATGAATAGCAAAATAAACTTATCAAAATAAACGTAATCATGCATTACCAGATTTGGCCACTAGAGAGCTATGGAGCAGAATGTCTTTACCATGAAAGCTTTGACCCATCATTTATATATATATATCTTTCAACAAACAAACAAAACAATAAATATGGCCCTGATATTATTGTTAAACTAATAGAATATATCCTTACCCACAACTATTTTACTTTTAATCAAGATACGCAAAACTATTTATGGCCAATCTAGAAGAAACATTCTTATCTGTATCCATTTCCAAACCATACAAATACTACCGTTACATAGATGATCTGTTCATAAGCAAACTCAGAGACTTTCATAATTCATTCAACACCTTCCATTCATCTATAAAACTTAAAATTGATTTCTCCACAGAACAGGTAAACTTTCTAGACACTACTATATCCATCACCAATGGCACTCTCCACTCATATATAGGAAACCTACAGACAGATGTAATTACCTACACAGCTCGAGTTTCCATCCCTCCACACCAAACAAGCCATCATCAATAATCAAGCTATTAGATACCATGGGATTTGCTCAAACACTGGAGACCGTGATAAAAATTTAACACTGTCTGACACAAAAGGGTTAAAAAACCTGTATTATTACCCCAAAAATAACCACTGCCATCAAAATACCCCGAGAACACAAAATAAACAACTTCACGTATACCTCTAGTGACCACATACCATCCAATTTTAGAGAAAAGAAAAAGAAACTACTTCACGTATACCTCTAGTGACCACATACCATCCAATTTTAGAGACAATTCGGAAAAAAATCAAAGATTTACAATCATTACTAATTGAAGATACTGAATTAAAATATATATTCCCAAAACCTCCCAACCTTGCATTTAAACAACCACCAAACCTGAAACAAAAACTTGTCAGCAAAAAATAGGCCAATCAACAACCGAATACAAAAATTGGAACTAAACCTTGCAACAAACGTGCCTGTAAATTATGCCAACACATTTATAATGATGATACTGCCACACATAACAACAAAACCTATAACATCAAAGGATCATATTCATGTACATCGTCTAATGTGGTTTATATAATACAATGTACTTTATGTTACACAGGCTGTTACATTGGAGAAACCGGACAAAAATGCATTTAAGGATGAATATACACAGGCATTCAATAAGAAAGCATAATGAAGACAGTTATTGTAGCCCAGTAGGACACCATTTTAGCCAGAATGCTCACTCCATCCAAAACTTAAAAGTCAAAATACTCAGAGGAAAATTTAAAAGCATCCAATAGAGAAAAGCATTCGAAAAAAAGATGATCACATTCTTCAACACTAAAAACACAGGACTTAATATAGACTTGGGTTTAATCACATTATCAGAATTTCATGTGATTTTTTTTTCTCTTACACCATAACAGACTTAGCACTCTTAGTGAGGCGTTTGTCCAACAGGAAAGATATCACTGTGGACTACAGTGCTCTGCTTTTTCATGTATATGTTGATGTATATGTGTATATAATATGTGTATATATGTTTCCTTTGCTATGTTGTGTTTATTCCCCATATATGTATTTACCTGATGATGTCAGATGTTGTCTCCACTCTATCTGCATCTGCTGTTATTATTCAAACTGAGGGTTCCCTCTCATGTTAATATTGCTTGAGACTTGATAAAGAGAGGTTAAGCCTCTTGAAAGCTCGTCATTATAAATAAGACGTCTGTCCAATACAAAAGGTATTAAATTATATTGCAATACTCATTATTTATCTATATATAGATTTTTTAACTTGCTTTAGACATTCAAGTGTGAACACAGATGTACTTTTTATTTACTGTACGGTGGAGGGCTTCTATCGCTCTTTTGCCCACCATATTATATATGATTGTTGTGGTGAACTACCTACTCATATTTTCCACAACACAGGCTGAGATCCCGCTCCATGCTGATGATAGCCAGTAAGCTTGAAACAGCTGTACATGGATTGGATACTCAGCCTGTGTTTATTCCAACCTTGGCTTTGCATTAAAGCTGTGTTATACAGCATGCATAAGCTTAAAGAAAGCCATGTTTGATGATGGCTACGGAATGAAGAGAGAGGCATTTGTGGCCATATTTGAGTGTCCCGGCTCAACTTCCCAGAATGCAGTGTAATAACTATTTTTCTCGGAACTCTGAGCTGGAAGCAGGTTTTTTAACTTGCTTTAGACATTCAAGTGTGAACACAGATGTACTTTTTATTTACTATATATATATATATATATATATATATATATATGCCTCTGCTTTCTCTCCTGGGAGTAGAGTTGTATTGCACCACTCACTTTTTTTGTGTAGTTTTAATATGTTTATTCCACAATATAGTATAGGATTTCTTAAGCAAAGTTTGAAATTAATATTTCTAGGCAGAAATTCAAGCACGGTGTGCGTAAGAGGTGTATTTTATGGTTTTTACATATGGGCATTTTTATGGACATTCACCAACATGCAAATGTGGTTATAACCCTCTTGAAAAAGTCCATGCCAAAGGGATGAAACTAGATGTAATGTGAAAGGACACCAGTCAAACTCCTATGCATACGCCCCATAACGTTACCACTGTATCTGAGAAGGATCTGATGTGACTAAAATTATGTTTTCCACTACTTATAAGTAAAAAAATGGAACAGCAATTAAAATGTTCTACTACACTGGATTTTCTTCTGTTGTTTTTGAGTTTCTGTATACAATTTCGCTTGTTGAAAGACTGAATCTATCAACAAATATTTCAAAAGAATCAACCACAATGAAAGTAGGGACTATTTAATTAATTTTACCACGCATATTTTATAACTATATTTTATTTATTTAGATTGATATGCAATTCATCTTCCTTTTGAACCTCTCCTGCTGGTTGGCGGCCGGTGCTGTGAGCGAGCATTAGGGCATGTAGCTTAGGGGATATAGGTTACAGTTAGGTTTTAGGGTTAAAGTTAGGCTTGGGGTTAGGGGATACAGGTTTGGGTTAGGGGAAATAGGTTAGGGTAACAGTTAGATTTTAGGGTTAGGGTTGGATTTATGTTAGTTGTTAGGCAATACAGGTTAGGGTTACAGTTAGGTTTTAGGGTTAAGGATACACTTGGGGTTAGGGAGTTTAGGGTTAGGGTTGGAGTTAGGGTACGGTTATGGGTTTGTTTTATCATATTAGTTCTGCTGAGTAGTAAGTAGCAGCCCTGTACTTTTCTAGGCTGTGTCTCCCAAACAGTCTTTACAACACAATGTTATCACATTCAAAGACATATGTTTTTAAGTCATTATATTCTTATTTATTACAAACTTATAACTTAATAATATCAGCACTGCTTTAAATTTGTTATAATGTATTAACATATTCTTACATATGCTTGCTAGTTGGTTAATTTCAGTGCTGATTTTCTTCATTCCCTCCTATGTGTACAGGGTTGGTACCAAATCTGTCCAGGAGGCTGCTCAAAACTGCAATTAGGCAGTGGCCATATTTCTAATAAGAAAGACAAAGCAGATTTACCTGATCTTACACTATTAACGTTGAAATGCAAGTTTTAAACATACACCAATACCTTCAAACACTTTAACAATTTTATTGTTAACCATTCATTAAATAACACACACAGTTCTACTATATGGCCACTTCAGTGACGTTTTAAGTTCCAAAAGGCCTTTTATTTCACTTGGGGACAATTTTAAATATTTGTATTATAGTCTTCCTAATGCATCTTCTTTAATTAGATTTTGTTAGAAACATAATGTTGGTGAAATATTCTAGTTATGGTTGTCATCTGTCTATTTTGTACCCAGAACATTCATTTTATATTCACCTCTGTCCAGTTTTAAGTAATATTTGGAGATTTCTGGCTTTATGGCATTAAACATGCTCAGAATAAGACTGTGTAGCAGCTGGTGATGCCACACACTGACTCTTTCCTCAGACTACATGCTTAAGCTAATATGGATTCTTTATGTTTTATATTACCAATGAAAAGAGCCTACACAGCTGTGGCACATGCAAAGAGCTGCTGCTGAAGAGATGAATGTGGAACCACAAGTTACTGTGTTCCTCACTTTACAAATGTGATCTGCCGAAGCAGTTATGCTGTTGTCTGTGCAATCAGTTTGTTTCCAAACACAATTCTGTGTCCCATTTTGTTTTTCTCTGTCCTTCGCCTATGTTTTCTTTATCCATATTCTTTTTACTCCCTAGAAATCAATAGTCTTTATCACCCCTTGCCTCTGTCTCCATATCTCTTTCTAGTGGCCTCATTAAATTCCAAATTTGCAGTAGTTACAAAGCGATTAAATTAAACAACCCCCTACTACATGGCCGAAAGCCCAAACCATAAACCATGCTTTCATATGTAGCATTTCATGGCATGATCAGGATCAATTAAGCAAGCCTGTAAATTACAATTTAGACAGAGCCAATAATAAATTAGACTAATAAAGACTAAATAAAACATGGTGTTTAAACCACAATCAATTATCGTTTAGAAGTCCGATTGGAGATTGGATTCACAATCCAGAAATGTTGCAATATAATTTTTTTTTTATAAATCTAGTATTCTAGTCCATGTGAGGTCAATGATATGTATTAACCCATTGATTGCCGTGATCAATATAACACGGAAATTACTCATAAAAACTATAAAAAAAAATATTGCATATTTGCAAGCTTGAGACTGTTGTGCAATTAATCCTATGTCTGTCATCGCTTTCCCCATATTTTGAAGTACAGTAGTGTGTTTATATTTGCTTTTACAGTGCTACCAACAGGTGTTTAACCCCCTTGCGAGCCATCTCTAGTACTCGTAGGATTTTTGGCTACATTTGAAATTTATGGGTGTGAAAGCAATTGTGGGCTTGAGGGATTGTAGCAATTTAATAGCAATTTGCGATTTTAGCGATTGTAACATTTGCGGGCTTGACAAATCGAAGGCTTAGCTGGGTCGGAGTTAAGATTTTGACAGCCCAAAGATGGACTGCGGGTAGCTAAAAGAGGCCAATTTAATGGCAGTAACTTTTGCAGGCTACATTACGGGCTACAGTAACTACAAATAGACAATTTAATGAGGACATAGGTCTCCAACTCCTTATTTGCCCTCTCTTCTCCTTCAACCCTCAGTTTCAGAATCTCAATTCTCTTTTTCATGCCTTCTCTCGTGTCTGTTCATTCTGTCACCTGTTTCTCATAACATATTCCACTTGTATACAACACTATACCTCTCAGTGGCACTAACTGGTGCTGATACTAAGATTATTTAGATAGTGTGTGAAGAGGTGGGAGGGGCAATAAGGGAGAATGAAATAAGTGTATTGAGATGATGAAAAATGATTAATTGTAGAATATAAATAAATAAATTAGAAGTAATAAAAGCATGGAAAGGAAGAGGCAATTTAATATTGTGAAATTAAAACAAAGGAGTGTGTCTTGGCCAAAATGTATTACTCATAAACTATGGTGTAGTGCATCAAAATATTTTTTAGCAAATATGAGGATGGGTATGTGTGGAGGTTTGCCAACTCTAAAATATTTTTACTGGGTCAAAATATTTGCCCACTTTCTTCCTCCTGCTTTCTCTTGTCAAAACTTTTTCTCTCCCTTTCTCTCTTTAACCCTTTTCAATCTATCACACCCTCCTTCCATCATCACTAATCCTACTGCTAACATATCTGTACTTTCATGACATACATACCATGACATACCATTTTCCTTAAATAAAAATTTGTGCCTGTGGAATATGGTTATCAGAAAACTGCAAGGTGGAAACCATATAGAACAGAAGAGGGAGACAGTTCCTTCTACTCTGTACAATACAGATGTAGGTGCATACTGTTCTGTACCATACAACATCGACTTTATATTGCAAATAACTTTTCCAGCTCACAACAATGTCAGCAATCCGGTCATTTAAAATGGAGACAATGCAGAAAGAGCAGAAAACAAAACAAAGTAAACTAAATAAATAATGAATAACTGTTTTCACACCCGCAAATGGCAAATGTAGACAAAAATCCTACAAGTACTAGAGAGGACCCGCATGGGCGTTAAACTCCTGTCCATAGCACTGTAAAAGCAAATCCTAACATAATACAGTATTTTAAATTACAGGGAAAGTGATGAAAGGTATTAAAAGTAAAAACACAACATTCTCAAGCTTGCAAATCTGCAAAAAATATAAAAAAAATTATGTTTCATTTCCGTGATCCCTGCAATAAATGTGTTAATACATATAACAGAACTCATATGGACTAGAATATTATTATTATTATAGGATTTTTTCATATTGCAATATTTCTGGAATGTGGGCCCGATCGCAACTCGGACTTCAAAACCGTAAGTGATTGAAATTTAACCTCCGTGTTTTAGTGACGTAATGATATATTGTTGCTTATTTGTAAACCAGAAATGCTCTGTGTTCACTGATCCATTTTACTGCCCCAATATCTCTTTTACCTTTGGGCTCCGTCTAAACCCATAACTACGGGTTTGAGTAATTTGCTACATGCCGAAGCATGGTTTACGGATTTGGGTTCCGGCCACGTCCTTGCAGGCTTTTCTAACTTAATCGCTCTGTAAGTCCCTTAGATTGTAAGTTTGTGAGTTTTCAATTGTGTCTCCGTGTCTTGGAAACAAGCACTATGTGCATTTAATCATATGCTCAAAAACAGGGCCCTCCATTCTTTATAAGGTGTTAAGTTTGTTTTTTGTCATATACTAAACCCCTGTACAGCGCTACGGAATATGTTGGCGCGATATAAATAAAGATAATAATAATAAGTCCAGCAAATCTCAAGCCGCAGACAAACGGGCTGTCCGACTGCCACTGTGGCCTTGGAATTTAATAGGGGCCAAAGATTGGGCAATGAGATGGAGCTCTAATTAGAGCCCCTAAACCCCTTCTAAAGAGTGTGAAAGCTAAAATGTATGAAACAAGAAAAAAAATCTAAATCATTACATCAAAATAAAATAAACATATTAAAATAACAAACAGAATAAAAATAAAAATAATTAAACATGTAAAAATAAATAAATGGTTAATTAATAAATACCATCTTCATTCTAGCCCTGTTAAATATGCACATCCATCTTGATTGATTTCTTGATTAAAGCCCTTGATTCTTTCTTTGGGCCACTGAAAGGCCACATCCATCTTGAGCATGACACTGTCAGTTATCTCTTCAGGACCATAAAAACTTAGCAGAGCGTGTGCAATGTAAGACTGCACTAATTACTTTGCATTCGTCCTTGCTAAGCAAATTTCGCTTAGTGACCATTTTAGAAGGGGTCATTTAATCAAGGCGTTAAAGAAATAATACATTTAAAGTACATTGAATTTTAATTATTATTTTTTTCTCCAATACACGGAGGCCCCAGCAGGGGGCTGTCGGGGAGAAAAGTGTACTAAAAAGTTTAGCAATGCATAAAGAGCGGGGGTCAGGTTACATAGTAATTGATGTTTCTTCCACATATCTACAGATCACTTGGCTGGAGATTATAGTGACCAACAGACACAGGTTAGATACAGCCGCTGTCTCCTACATGTTCACAGGCAAGAAATGAGCAATGGAGAATGAAAGGATCTCAGTGTCCACACTTTACCTCTCGTAAAAAGGTAGCAGGTGGAGATTATGATTATCTGCTATTACCACCTCACTCTTGGAAGGGAAGGATAGCCAAAGGATGCATTAAAATCATTGCTGTACATTTTGGAAACTAAGAAAGGTAATGGATGTTCTATGCTGCCCCACTATGAGCAATAGCAAAGGGGACAAAGGAACAGTTCAAATTCCTGATGCATCCACATAATCTCCTTTAGGAGTGGAATTAGCAAATTAATACATCATCTATGAGGCAGTTTGGATCCCTCTATTGTTTCTTTCCCAGAGATTTGCTTTTCTTATAAAAGTATTGAGCCTGAGTGACCCTTTGTGTAAGAGCCCAAAGACTGACTGTGCATGGATCCAATAAAAGTCATTGAATGTCACTTAATGATGTACATACACTGGGATATCCCAAATTCCTAGGGGCCTCATTCTATTACGGCCGCAGCCGCTGCGGGGCCGTAAGGACCGGCCGCAAGCTTTACGGCTATTCTATTCCCCTACGGCCGGGGACTCCGGCAGGCTTGCGGCCGGTGCCTTGCTATCTCTTGCGGCCGCACGCGCCGGAGGAAAGACTTTGATCTAAAACGGCCGCAAGGAAATCGGCCATAAGAAAAGCCTGGTTGCGATTCTATTGCTCCGGGAACCCTGTCTGCAAGGCTCAAAACGAGCCGCAGCTTACTTGCAGCAAAGAGGTCTCGCTAGCACCAATTAAGCACATAAAATAGCTCAAATAAAGCCATCCTGCACTTTGAGAAGACTATAAAGTGATATTCGGTGTTAGAAAAAATAGCACATAATTACCCTATACTCAAATCCGTAAAATATTTTATTTTTAATATCCGTAAAATATCCATGTAAAAAGTCCAGAGTGCTTGGAGCACCTCAGACACGCCCACGCCGCAGCCGGAAAATAAACAGTTAATTTGAACTCTGGTTTGGGCAGATGTGCAAGCTTGAGAGTGGGTTCCTTTTAATCCTCATGTCCCCCAATATGATCCCTAGCATTTACAGAGCTCTACAGTGCGGGCTTGAATTTATTTTTTAGTTTTTAGATTTCACAGCTTACGGCCGGTTCCAAGATATGCGGCCGGCCGTAAGAGGAGATCCTTGCGGGGCCGTATAATAGAATCGCGAGCAAACAGAACCCCCGCAAGGAATCGCAGCCTTACGGCCGATTTACGGCCGATAATAGAATGAGGCCCTATGTATATATACCCTACACAGGTGCGCTTGATACAGAAATAATTTCAAAACCTTCAATGTTTTTTTAAATTGAATCCATGAAGTCATCAAAGTCAGTCTATCAATAAATATACCACTTTACTCACCACATGTTAGTTACAGGATCACATATTGGAAATAGGTGAGCCAGGCCTCTGGTGCCATATCGCTAAAATCTAGTTGCAAGACTCTGCAGTTTGGAAACTGCACAAGCCAGTCTTAATCACAAAATTATATTTCATGTTCTCTGTCCTGCCCTTGATCAGGCAGTGATCAGCAGAAAAAGCTAAAGCTAAATTAGCAGGAGCTGGTATGATGGTCCTGCTTATACTGGGCAGGCTTTGTGATGTTCATGCTGCACATTGTGATGCAAGCAGAGGTGGCTTGGTAGCTAAAACATCTAGTCTGCTTATTGTCTGAAGCATCTCAACCAGTGATCAGACAGCTCAGATTAATGCAAATCTTTATTGAGAGGTGCTAAATAACATTAGTTTCCTGCTTGTCCCGCATATGCCATAGAAGTCAACCTGAATGCAGTTTAAAGCAATCTAAGATACTTTTAAAACATACTGCAGACCAACATATGCCATAGAAGTCCACCTGAATGCAGTTTAAAGCAACCTAAGGTAATTTCAGAAGAACAGCTTCTCATCAGACCCATATCGACCTTTACAACGGGCTATTTATTATAATTAATATCTGTGTTATGATAATTGCTGAGATAGACTTTTTACTGTTAGATTGGTCTGCTATTGTCATGATATACTGTTGCTTATTTGTAAACCAGAAATGCTCGGTGTTCACTGATCCATTTTACTGCCCCAATATCTCCACCCACTCAAATATCTCCTTGTTTTGTCTTATAGATACTTTTAAAACATACTGCAGTCCCGCATATGCCATAGAAGTCCACCTGAATGCAGTTTAAAGCAATCTAAGGTAATTTCAGAAGAACAGCTTCTCATCAGACCCATATCGACCTTTACAACGGGCTATTTATTATAATTAATATCTGTGTTATGATAATTGCTGAGATAGACTTTTTACTGTTAGATTGGTCTGCTATTGTCATGATATACTGTTGCTTATTTGTAAACCAGAAATGCTCGGTGTTCACTGATCCATTTTACTGCCCCAATATCTCCACCCACTCAAATATCTCCTTGTTTTGTCTTATAGATACTTTTAAAACATACTGCAGTCCCGCATATGCCATAGAAGTCCACCTGAATGCAGTTTAAAGCAATCTAAGGTAATTTCAGAAGAACAGCTTCTCATCAGACCCATATCGACCTTTACAACGGGCTATTTATTATAATTTATATCTGTGTTATGATAATTGCTGAGATAGACTTTTTACTGTTAGATTGGTCTGCTATTGTCATGATATACTGTTGCTTATTTGTAAACCAGAAATGCTCGGTGTTCACTGATCCATTTTACTGCCCCAATATCTCCACCCACTCAAATATCTCCTTGTTTTGTCTTATAGATACTTTTAAAACATACTGCAGTCCCGCATATGCCATAGAAGTCCACCTGAATGCAGTCCCCTCCCACCCTGCCCCTCTACCCACCCACCCTTGTTTACACTTAATATATTGAGGCATAATTACCTGCACATGTTCAATCAGTGACATCTGCTTATTACCTCTAACCACCCCCCTTCAAGAATACTTGTTTCCACAGTGCCATTATGTTTTTTCACACCACCTTCCTTATTATAACCTCCTGCCTCTCTCAGACTCCCTTATACTGTTTCTACACATCATGTCTCCAATAATATTACTATCTCACCTTCCCTGCTTTCCTCTCCTCTTCTCTGCTCCCATGAGCTCCTCTCCTTCCTCCAGTCACTATCTCATCTCTCCCCTAAAGCTGAAAAGCAGAAATGCTCCTGTAAGTCCTATTCCCATCTCCTTTTACTCTCTCTCCTTCTTCTGATGGCTTGTGGGGATATGTCCCCTAACCCAGGCCCCTCACTCATTCCCACCTGCTGTCAGCCACGCAGAGTCCCCAGGGCAGCAAATGCCCAAAACACCCATAATCTAATACCCATCACTTGTCACAAACCATCTACTTTTCCCTTTTCATGTGCCATATGGAATGCAAGGTCTGTTTGCAATAAACTTACCTTCATTCATGATCTCTTCATTTCCAGCTCCCTCAATTTGCTGGCTATCACGGAAACATGGCACACACCATCTGACTCTGCCTCCCCTGCCGTACTCTCTTATGGTGGTCTACCCTTCAGCCACACTCCTAGACCTGGGAACAAACAAGGTGGAGGTACTACTATCCTCTCGCTGCACTTCATTGCATACCCCGTTCCCTCCCTCCAATTCTCATCTTTTAAAGTCCACACTAACCGCATCTTCTCTCCCATCCCTCTGCGAGTAGCTGTGATCTATCGCCCGCCTGGATCACCCTCTCAATTTCTGGACAACATTGCTGCCTGGCTCCCTCACTTTCTCTCCTCCAATATACCTTCACTCATTCTTGGCGATTTCAACATAGCCACTGACACACCCACCTCCCCAACATTACTTGCACTTACCTCTTCCCTTGGCCTCTCACAATGGACAGATTCTGCAACTCACAGTGGTGGACACTCCATTGACCTTATTTTTACTAATCTCTGCACTATCTCCAACCTTGACATCTCCTCACTTCCCCGATCTGACCACCACCGGCTAACTTGCAACACCTCATCTTCCGCTCACCACCCTTCTTCAAATCCTGCCACCAGAACACGCAGAAACCTGCAAGGACTCAACCCACAACAATGTTTAAATGTACTAAAACCCCTTCTCACCCCCCTCACCACCCTTGCCTGCCCTGACATCGCCACTTCACAGTACAACGCTACTCTAACCTCCACCCTTGACTCTCTTGCCCCCATAATCACAAGCAAACACCCTCGCTCTCATCCACAACCATGGCACACTACACAAACACGCTATCTACAGTGATGCTCACACACTGCAGAATGACTATGGAGGAAATCTCGCATTTCAGCAGACTTTGAGCTCCTACTTCTCTGCCCTCAATCTTGCCAAACAACACTACTTCTCATCACTAATATCAAACCTGTCCTCCAACCCTAAACGTTTATTTGCTACATTCAACAACCACCTTTGCCCACCCCAACCTCCTGCCCCTTCCTGTCTAACTGCTGATGACTTTGCCAGCCACTTTAAAAATAAAATTGAAACCATTCGAAATGAGCACTCCTCACAGCTTGGCCCTATCCGACCATCCTCTCCACAAACCGACAACACCCAACCCTTCCCCTTCCCCAATCCATCCTCCACTATGGATTTCTTTGACCCTGTAACGGAGGATGAAGTATCTACATTATTATTAACCTCTTACCTTACAACATGTCAATATGATCCTATTCCTTAACACCTAATCCCTCCCCTATCCACCACACTGGCAGGTTTCCATCCTCCTTAAAACACGCCATAATTACACCCATTCTCAAGAAGCCCTATCTCACTACTTCCTCTGGCTTCTAAACTGCTTGAGCGGCTTGTTTACAATCGCCTCGCTCAATTTATTTCCTCCAATTCCCTTCTTGACCCCTTTCAATCTGGGTTCCGTGCCCAACACTTAACAGAAACAGCCCTCACAAAAGTCACCAATGACTTGCTAACCACTAAATCAAAGGGTCACTTCTCCATTCTAATTCTCCTGGACCTCTCTGCTGCCTTCGACACAGTTGACCACCCTCTTCTAATCTAAACTCTCCGCTCATTTGGCATCCAGTGCACAGCTCTTTCATGGTTCACATCCTATCTAAAAGATTGTACATTTGATGTCTCCTTCTCTGGCACATCTTCTTCACCTCTCCCTCTGTCCTAGGCCCCCTTCTCTTCTCCATCTACACCTCCTCCCATGGCACCCTCATAAAGTCCTTTGGATTTCAGTATCATCTCTATGTAGATGATACTCAAATCTACCTCTCTGCACCCGATCTATCCCCCTCTCTTTTAGCTCAAGTTTCCAACTGCCTCTCTAGCATATCCTCCTGGATGTCCGACTCAAACTCAACATGTCTAAGACTGAACTCCTAATCTTTCCACCCTCTACTACAGCTTCCACTCCTCAAATATCTCTCACTGTTGACAACACCATCATCACTGCCACCTCCCAGGCCCATTGTCTTGGGGTTAAACTGGATCTCGCCCTCTCTTTTATTCCTCACATCCAATTGATAACAAAATCTTGTCAGTTTCACCTAAAAAACATCTCCAAATTCATCATTATCTTACGCAAGACACAGCTAAAATTATAATACACTCTCTCATTATATCTCGACTCGACTACTGCAATTCACTCCTTGATGGCCTACCCATCTCTCATCTGTCTCCCCTCCAATCCATAATGAACGCCTCCGCTAGACTTATCTTCAATACCAAACGATCAGTGTCTGCAGCTCCTCTCTGTCAATCACTCCACTAACTTCCCATAGCTTCCCGAATCACATTTAAAATCATGACCCTAACATATAAAGCCCTCAACAACAATGCACCCCCTTATATCTCTGCTCTTGTTTCAAAATACTCTCCCAACCGCCCCCTTCGTTCTGCTAATGACCTTCTTCTTTCCTCCTCTCTCATTGCCTCCACTCACTCCCGTCTTCAAGACTTTTCTCGTGCCCCTACTATTTGGAACTCCTTGCCTCGCTCCATTAGATTATCTTCCTGCCTCAAAACCTTTAAAAAATTACTAAAAACACACCTGTTTAAAAAATCTTATCAACTTCAGCCTTTATAATTACAACTGCACACTCCACAGCTTAATAACACTCCCACCCACAATCTACAGTACAACACACAGACCCCTCCAATTGACTAAACAAATTGCATTCACATTGCCATTTTGTATTTGTCACCCTCTTGTATCACACCTAAACCCTTAGATTGTAAGTTTGAGAGTTTTCAATCGTGTGTCTGTGTCTTAGAAGCAAGCACTATATACATTTGATTATAAGCTCAAAAACAGGGCCCTCCATTCTTTATAAGGTGTTACATTTGTTTTTTGCCATGTACTAAACCTCTGTACAGCGCTACGGAATATGTTGGCGCAAAATAAATAAAGATAATAATAATAAAAATAATAACCACCAGACATAAAGATTTTGGAACATTTTGACACAGGTTCTACTAGATCGAATGTGCTTCAAATTAACTGTCATCTTTCCACTGCTACAGATGAAGGGGTTAACACCTATGATGCTGCAGTTACATATGGCTTATTTTATTCATATGCTATTTAAATGTATGTAAAAAATGCAAGGGTGGCCTGTTAACTCAAACATCTATCTTTCCTTCATCTCCTGATAAGTCTTTAAAGAATAGGGGCAACTTTGTGTTGCCACACAAATAACATCATCTGCTTGAATATTCTTTTAAGTCAAATAACAAAAGCAAGCCACCTCTATGTTCTCTCCAATTCCCTGCCACAGAGAATATGAGGACCTTTTGTGCAGAGGTGGAGGGGAATGGGATTTACTGTGGCCAAATGTATCAGAATGTTACGTTGACAGACTATATGGCCACGTCTTTCTCTCTATCTCTTCATGTCTATCAGCTATAGCTTATCTGTCTGTCTAACTTTTCATGTCCCTGTTCATCTTTCACCTTCCCAATGTCACTGTCTTCCTCTTGGTCCAGGTGTTTATTACCGTTCCTCTATCTCTCTTTCTGTTCTAGTCTGTCACTGGATTGTGCGTGTTAAGGATGTAGGTGATATGTTTCTTTAAAAAGATGTATTTTTAGTTAACCTTTTACTGCTGCTGTACTGATCCAAAGGTACATGCTAACATTGGCTGCACATTGCAAGTACTATTTAAACCTTTATTCACAGTAAGTGAAAGTGGAGCTGAGGGCTTCTTGTGCTACACGATACATTTTTTTATTATTCAGTTTTTTATGTAATTTTTTTTTCAAATTCATTCTCGCACAAAATAATATTGCTGGTAAAAACAAGTCGACTGCTTTGTTAAAACACACACACACATGCACGACTTAAAAAAAAAGCCTCAAAGGCGCCTTTACACGCGGTTAACACACATACGCACGACTTAGAAAAAAATCAACTGCGTCGTACACGTAAAAACCAACTGCGTCCCTCGCAAAAAAAATACGGCCGCCTCGCAAAAAAATGCGGCCGCGAAACGACCCATTCCCAACACGCAAAACTGTCCGAAAACGGTGCGCATGAAAACATCAGAAACACAAGAAATAAACACAACAAACACATAAAAAGCTTACTTACAGCAAGGGGGTGGCATCCGGCACCTCGTAAAGTTCATTTACACGTCCATTTAAGTCCAAAAAAACGAGTTTAAACTGCAGAGAATCACCTAAGCGAGAGAAAAAATGGCCGCCGAACAAAATGAAAACGAGGCTTCAGACGTAACTATACTACAGTGACTCGCAAAACTGAAACACATACTATGTGGCACGTACCACACTGATATTAACCACCATTTTGAAAACTTCTACGCATAAAATGGCGGATGAAACGCAAATTGTAAGCTGGAACGCAAATAGCGCATGCGTATTGCGTTCTAACGGTCTGAGGAACTTGAAAGTTTATAAATACTGCCTATTTTCCAGAAAATTCTACATTTCTATTCAGGTGATGAACGGAGTGACTGGATAGTTAACTGCTGCTGTTACTTGACAAGAGAATTGCTTCCTAATTTCCTACTTTACATTGTGCAAATTACAACTGAGAGGTAAGCTATAATATATTACATTTTATTATATAGACAGGACAAAAAAAAACAACTTTTACTATGAAAATGTGATTCATGTATAGTGATATGTAACACGCACATATATGTGTATCATGTATAGTGACATCTGACACGCACATTTATGTGTGTAGGACCTAAAACAAACTAATGTTAATTGAAACATACTAAACAAGTATATTTAATTGACATTAATTTACTGCAATTCAATATATAACCTAAAGATCAATCTTTCTCTTTTTTTTTTACTATTCAAACAGACTCTGCATTACCAGCATCGCTCAAGAATTTGCACCATGCATTGTGAACCAGAATCCCTTTTAAAGAACACAAAGAAAGAAGAGGAGGTAAGATAGAAAAATATATTACATTCTGAAAAAGACCATGCTTTCCTAAATCAAAAAGAAGAAATATACAATTAACCATTTCACGTTCTTTTTCAAACAGACACTACAAGAAGACCGGCGGATTAAGATTGGCAGGAGGGGACCCTCTGTCATTCGGACAAGAACAACTCTTCAATCAAGGTAAAGTATAACACGTAGAAAAAATAAAGGAACTATATATGTTTAATGGCCGCCTATATAACAAATGCAGCAACCAAAAAGTGGTGAACACAAAATAGGATAATGCTAAAAACATTGCCATAATATCCAAAATAGAAAAAACATTCATTTTCACTGTAGAAAAACATTTAACCTTCATAAAAAAGACTAATTAAGCAAATAAAGTATGCAACATATGGTAGACACAAAATAGGATTGTACCAAAAATCACACAAACACATAGCAAAGTAAATTAATATTCTTCTTCAATTTTTAAGAACCTATAAGCCTTACAAAGAAGCCTAAATAAGCATACCAAAAGTGGTAGACACAAAATAGGATTGGACCAAAAATCACACAAAGACATATCAAAGTAAATGAATATTATTTTTTAATGTTTAAGAACCTATAAGCCTTACAAAGAAGCCTAAATAAGCATACCAAAAGTGGTGGACACAAAATAGGATAATGCTAAAAACATAGCCATCATATCCAAAATACGAAAAAAACATTATTTTTCATTGTACAACGACATTTAATCCTCATAAAAAAGGCCAATTAAGCAAATAAAGTATGCAACATATGGGGGACACAAATAGGATTGTACCAAAAATCACACAAACACATAGAAAAGTAAATTAATATTCTTCTTTAATGTTTAAGAATCTATTAGCCTTACAAAGAAGCCTAAATAAGCATACCAAAAGTGGTGGACACAAAATAAGATAACGCTAAAAACACAGCCATCATATCGAAAATAGGAAAAACATTTAACCTTCATCAAAAAGATTAATTAAACAAATAAAGTATGCAACATATGGTAGACTCAAAAGAGGATTGTACCAAAAATCACACAAACACATAGCAAAGTAAATTAATATTCTTATTTACTGTTTAAGAAGCTATAAGCCTTACAAAGAAGTCTAAATTAGCATAGCAAAAGTGGTGGACACAAAACAGGATAATGCTAAAAACATTGCAATCATATCCAAAATAAGAAAAACATTAATAATTATAGTATAAAAAAAGGATAACTGGAATATACAAATACAATTAAAGTATTTTTAAAAGGTTGCACAAAAAACAGCATAGCAGAAAAAATCACCATAACAGATACAATACACCAAAATAATGAAATATGTTATTCATTACAAATACATTCAAATCAAATAACATTTTCATTTTTCTTTTACAACAGACACTGCGTGAAGACCATCGGACGAAGACTTTCAACAGAGGACCAACAAAGATTCTGATTGAAATCACACTTCAACCAAGGTACAGTATAACAAGTAAAAAAAGAGAAAACTAAATAAACATTTTTGCTCTGCATCCATGTCAACAGAAAAAAAAAAAAATAACAGTCACTAACTGTGGCCCTCATTCAATTGCAATTTGGCCAATTGAATAGGGGTCTAAATAAGCACATAACATATTTTTTTAAATAAGTTTTTAGTTCGTAAACATCTATCCAAAAACAAGGTTTTCACTAACTAAAAACTTATTAAAAAAATATGTTATGTGCTTATTTAGAGCACTATTGAATTGGCCAAATTGCAATTGAATGAGGGCCTATAACTTTTAGCAAAATATTACTGACACATTTCTTATTTACCTATTATTTGTCTGTTATGGACAATAATGTTTAACAGTAAATCCAAACTTCAATCTAGCCAAAAAAAAAAAAGAAAACCGCATAGTCCACAAAAGTGTCAAAACATAGACTAAATAAAATTTGTCATTCTAAATTATCAGTCGTAATGTACAATATTAAGCATAAAACCTAAACACACACATAAAATAGAATACTACAACAAATAGTACTAACACCCCAAGAAAAAATAAAATAAATCATTGACCGAACATATAAGCTTTTAAATAAAATATCAAAATACTATTATGACAATCCCCTGTAGTAAAAATTACAAAGACTAATTTTTGCCCTCTACTATGCCTGTAAGTTAAAAGTACAGTAAAAAAATAAATTGACAAAACAAATAAAATATACATTTTAATTACCTACTACATGTAGAAGAAGGTATAGTGTCAGTTCCTTCCCTGTGCTATTCATGTAAGGCAAAAATTACAACGTACCACAGAAAGTAAGACCAACAAAATAAAATACACTTATTTAACAATACAAAGAAACTACCACTACAATAAACTACAAGCACATATAAGCAAACTGTTGATAATAAACAATGTAAAAAACAAACTTAACATCTCAAACTAAACTAATTATACATTATTTTCTTTTACAGATTAACATGGCTACTAACGAGAGCAAACAAGAGAAGAAAAGACGTCAAACTAGAGAAAGACAAGAGAGATGGGCCAACCAGCAGACACCAGAGGAGAAAGAAATTTGACGAGAAAAATAATGCAAAAGACTTGCAAACAAAAGACTATCAGCTGCAAAAATTAAAGGTATGCCAAAAAAAGTTACTAAGCAAATAAAGCATTTAGAACCTGTTCCTCAAACATCAGATGACATTTTAACTGAAAAAATAAGAGATACCAAAAAAAGCCACCAAAAAAACAAAGCATTTAGAACCTGTTCCTGAAACATTACATGACATTTTAGCTAAACCAACAAAAGATATACCAAGAAAAGCCACGAAAAAAAACAAAGCATTTAGAACCTGTTCCTGAAACATTACATGACATTTTACCTAAACCAACAAAAGATATACCAAGAAAAGCCACGAAAAAAACAAAGCATTTAGAACCTGTTGTTGAAACATCACATGACATTTCACCTGATGAATATGAAAGTCAAACTGCTATATGCTTTGCAAATTGTCCTTTACTCAAGTTTTTAGCAGTAGAGGTTCATAGTTGTGGGGACATGAATACTCAATGTCAGTTTTGTGAGGCTTATTATTTTAAACAGGAGAGACCCAGAGATGGCCAATTTATTAGTGGCTGTCAAAAAGGCAAGTTCAAACTTCCAGAAAGAAAAGAATTTCCAATCTATTTACAAAACATTATGACTGAACCTACTTTTCCAAACTACAAACATTTTAAGACAAACATAAGATCCTACAATAGTGCCATATCCTTTGCATCTATGGGGGCAACATTAGCTGCTAATGTACCAGGACATGGTCCTTACTGTTTTAAAGTCCAAGGCCAAATTTATCATCGGACTTCACATTTACATCCAGAGGAAGGAGAGCAAAGAAAATTCGCTCAACTATATGTCCTAGATACAATAGAAGCTGTTGACCAACGTATGCAGCTGGAAGAAAATAAAAAATGCTTACCCAGTGTTTTTATAGAGCTAAATAACATTATGAACAATAACACCTACAGTAAAGCTTATAAAAAATTGGCAGAAGTAGAAAATGAACAACAACTTCATGCACAAAGACATCAATAACCAATGCCAAAGGTCAATATGGTGCTTAAAAAAAAAAGACATACTGATACGTCATTATAACTTGCCAACATCAAATGAGGTTGCAATGGTGTTTCAAAATGATGAAGGAGAACCACCATTTCAAAGAGACATAAGAATATATCCCAGAAATGAGGAGCAACCATCCATTGATATGAGTATCTTAAGTCCAAATTTAGATCCAATGACATATCCCATTTTTTTCCCACACGGAGAGGCAGGTTGGCAACCAAAATTAACACTTCCCAGTTACCCAAATGCTAAAGCCAGAATCCGAAATAATGTTTCTATGCTTGAATTTAAAGTAGCTCAAATTGCCATTCGAAATACATTTAATCCAATTTTATGTGGTGGAAAACTAACACAACAATGGATTATTGATTCCTATTTGCAAGTTGAGGCCAATAATTTAAACTTTATAAAATATCAACAAGATAAACTACATGTAGAACAATATTCTGGACTAATGGACTTTGTTGCTGAGGTTGCTACAAGCAGAGACATGACAGCTGGCAAAGCCATAATTTTACCATCTTCCTTTCAAGGATCTCCTCAAAATATGAGAGAAAGATACAATGATGCTATGGCTATTGTCACCAAATTTGGCAAACCCGATTTATTTCGTACATTTACATGTAATCCCCAATGACCAGAAATTACACAAAATTTACTTCTTGGCCAAAGTGCTTCCGATAGACCAGATTTAGTAGCCAGAGTTTTTAAGATTAAATTAAATGAATTAATACGTGACATCACTATAAGTCACTTATTTGGCAAATGTCTTGATTATGTATATACCATTGAATTTCAAAAAAGAGGCCTTCCACATGCACATCTTTTTATAATACTTCAAGAAAAAGATACATTAGATACTTCTGACAAAGTGGATGCAGTCATTGTTGCTGAACTACCAGATCCAGAACTATATGGTAGACTATATGAGATTGTTACTCATCGCATGATTCATGGACCCTGTGGTAAGCTTAATCCACAATCACCATGTATGGAAAATAATAAATGTTCCAAAGATTTTCCAAAAGATTATAGAGACAAAACCTATGCCAATTGTGATGGCTATCCACTTTATACAAGAAGAGAAGGAGATAGTGTCATTATTCGTGGCAAAAAAGTTGACAATAGATATGTAGTACCCTACAATCCACATTTACTCATGAAGTATAACGCCCACATAAATGTAGAAGCCTGCACTTCCATGAAATATGTCTACAAATATATTTACAAAGGCTATGATGCAGCTACTGTAGTCGTCAAAAGTGCAGACAAGCAAAGAAATTGAAAAAAAGTAAATTAATTATAATAGATGAGGCCACAATGATGTCATGCTATGCCCTCCAATGTATTGACCGTTTGCTTCGTGAAGTCATGGATAATACTTTTCCATTTGGTGGAAAGGTAATGTTGTTAGGTGGCGATTTTAGACAAACATTACCTGTCGTTGTACATGGAAATTGGACAATTTCCCATCATTATGGCATTTGCCATGACCATTCATAAATCACAAGGACAAACGTTCAAATCTGTGGGTATTTTTTTACAAGAACCAGTATTTGAACATGGCCAATTGTACGTTGCGTTATCACGGTGCAAAAATCCACAGGTTATTAAAGTTTACATTGAGAAGAATGAAAGTCAAAGTGATTTATTAGAAGATGGACGTATTTTTACTAAAAGCATTGTCTACTATGAAGTACTATAACTTTTCATTAAAGAAATAAAACCCATGCAAAACAAATTTAAAAGCATTGAAAAATACAAAACAATAAACAATTCAGTCATAATTAATGGAAGTACTGTTTATAGATGATTAGCCTCACACTTGCCTTGCATTATTTTTACAAATTATGTTAAAATGTTAATTAACTATGTTACGGTTTCTAATGTTATAAGTTTGAAAACAATATTTTCAAGTTCATTACTTAGACTGATAAGAAACTTCAAGTAGGGTTTTTGCTGTTTGCCTTCCTCTGGATTCAATGTATATTTAAGTTAACAATTCTTGAGTTAAAAAAACATTACCTCAAGTTTACAATACTGATTAGTTTAAAGTTCAACTGTTTTTAAATTCAAATGTTAATACTTTTAATACAAAATGCTTTAAGAGTTACTGTTCACCAAGAGAACATTTTACAAAACTAAACATGTTTAATATCACAATACTACTTATTTCATCATAACTAAAATCTTACAAGTGTCAAATACGTATATTAATAACTAAACAACTTTCCAAACATACACATCTCATTGCCGTTATTTTTTGACGGGCAAGTCGCTAGTCACATTTATAGTTGTGAGCATACGAGTTGTTGCTAACGCTTGCGGGCTCGCGCAGTGAGGCCACAAGAACTGCGTCCCTCGCAAAACGAGGGATGCAGTTCGCCGCAAACGCGGACCCTCACGAAGCAAGGGGCCGCATTTGCGGAGGTGTAGGCTCAAAGGCGGCTCACACGCGGTTAACACGCACTTAGAAAAAAACTTAGACTTAGACTTAGAAAAAAAAACAACTGCCTATAGTATTCGGCACGTACCACACTGATATTAACCACCATTTTGAAAACTACTACTCATAAAATAGTGGATGGAACGCAAATTGTAAACTGGAACGCAAATAGCGCATGCGTATTGCGTTCTAACGGTCTGAGGCACTTGAAAGTTTATAAATACTGCCTACTTTCCAGAAAATTCTACATTTCTACTCAGGTGATGAACAGAGTAACTGGATAGTTAACTGCTGCTGTTACTTGAGAAGAGAATTATTTCCTAATTTCCTACTTTACACTGTGCAAATTACAACTGAAAGGTAAGCTATAATATATTACATTTTATTATTAAGACAGGAAAAAAAAAAAAAACTTTAACTATGAAAATGTGATTCATGTATAGTGACATGTCACACGCACATTTATGTGTGTAGGCCCTAAAACAAACTAATGTTAACCAAAACTAATTAAACAAGTATATTTAAATGACATTAATTTAATGCAACTCATAGCAAAAAATAATATGACACTAATACATATGAAACCTAAAGCTGAATCTTTGCCCTTTTTTTCACTATTTAAACAGACTCTGCATCAACAGCGTCACGCAAGAATTTGCACCGTGGACTGTCAAAGAGAATTACTTTTAAGGAACATAAAGAAAGAAGAAGAGGTAAGATAGAAAAATACATTACATGCTGAAAAAGACCATGCTTTGCTAAATCAAAAATAAGAAATATACAATTAACCATTTCACTTTCTTTTTCAAACAGACACTACAAGAAGACTGGCGGATTAAGATTGGCAGGAGGGGACCCTCTGTCATTCGGACAAGAACAACACTTCAATCAAGGTAAGGTATAACAAGTAGAAAAAATGAAGGACATATATATGTTTAATGGTCGCCAATATAACAATTTCAAGTAAAATTTAAAAAAATACATATCAATTTTATTAAAGAACAAAACACAGTTCAACAAACTTCACAAAGACTTATACAATTTAGGAAGACGGACAGTTTCACAGAAACCAAAAAAATAAAGAGGTGGCCACAAAACAGGATAGAATCTGAAACATTAGCAACATACATAAAACAAAACTATTCCTCTTCTTTACTGTAAAATAACCTCCAACCATCACACACAAGCCAAATGCAGCAACCAAAAAGTGGTGAACACAAAACAGGATAAAAAAAAACACAACATGATATGGAAAAGGCAATTAACATTAATTTGTACTGTCCAACATGATTGAATAATCATATAGAACACTTATTGAACAAATAAAGTAGGCAAAATGTGGTGGACACAAAACAGGATTGTACCAAAAATCACAGAAACAGATAGAAAAGTTAAATAATATTTTTCTTTACTGTTTAAGAACCTATAAGCCTTACAAAGAAGCCTAAATAAGCATACCAAAAGTGGTGGACACAAAACAGGATAATGCTAAAAACATTGCGATCATATCCAAAATAGGAAAAACAATCATTTTCAATGTACAACAACATTTAATCTTCATAAAAAAGACTAATTAAGCAAATAAAGTATGCAACATATGGTGGACACAAAAAAGGATTGTACCAAAAATCACAGAAACAGATAGAAAAGTTAAATAATATTCTTCTTTTCTGTTTAAGAAGCTATAAGCCTTACAAAGAAGCCTAAATAAGCATACCAAAAGTGGCGGACACAAAACAGGATAATGCTAAAAACATTGCCATCATATCCAAAAGAAGAAAAACATTAATAATTACAGTAAAAAAAGATTATCTGGAATATAGAAATACAATTAAAGTATTTTTAAAAAGTTGCACAAAAAACAGCATAGCAGAAAAATTCACCATAACAGATACAATATAGCAAAACAATGAAATATGCTATTCATTACAAATGCATTTAAATCAAATAACATTTGAATTTTTCTTTTACAACAGACACTGCGTGAAGACCATCGGACGAAGACTTTCAACAGAGGACCAACAAAGATTCTGCTTGAAATCACACTTCAATCAACGTACAGTATAACAAGTAAAAAAAGAGAAAAGCAAATGTTTGCTCTGCATCCATTTCAACAGAACAAAAACAAACGAACAATAACACAGAATAATTATAACCTTTACCAAAATATTAGTGACATATTTGTTGTTTACCTATTATTTGTCTTTTACTGACAACAATGTTTAACATTAAACCCAAACTTCAATCTACAAAAAAAAAAGAAAACAGCATAGTCCACAAAAGTGTCAAAACACACACTACATAACATTTATCATTCTCAATTACCAGTCGTAATGTACAATATTAAGCATAAAACCGAAACACACACATAAAATAGAATATTACAACAAATAGTACTAACACCCCAAGAAAAAAGAAAAAATGTTCATTGCCCGAACATATAAGCCTTTAAATAAATTATCAAAATACTATTATGACAATCCCCTGTAGTAAAAATTACAAAGACTAATTTTTGCCCTCTACTATGCCTGTAAGTTAAAAGTACAACAACAAAAAAAAATTGCCAAAACAACAAACATATACATTTCAATTAACACTAGACACCTACTACATGTAGAAGAAGGTATAGTGTCAGTTCCTTGAGTGTGCTATTCATGTAAGGCAAAAATTACAACCTACGACAGAAAGTAAGACCAAAAAAATAAAAAACACTTATTTAACAATACAAAGAAAGTACCGCTACAATGAACTACAAGCACATATAAACAAACTGTTGATAATAAAAAATGTAAAAAACAAACTTAACATCTCAAACTAAACTAATTATACATTATTTTCTTTTACAGATTAACATGGCTACTAACAAGAGCAAACAAGAAAAGAAAAGACGTCAAACTAGAGAACGACAAGAGAGATGGGCCAACCAGCAGACACCAGAGGAGAATGAAATTCAACATGAAAAAGAACACAATTGACCTGCAAGCAAAAGACTATCAGCTGCAAAAATTAAAGATATGCCAAAAAAAGCTACTAAGCAGCAAATAAAGCATTTAGAACCTGTTCCTCAAACATCAGATGACATTTTACCTGAAAAAAAAATATTCCAAAAAAAGCCACCAAAAAAACAAAGCATTTAGAACCTCTTCCTGAAACATCACATGACATTTCACCTGATAAATTTGAAAATCAAACTGCTATATGCTTTGCAAATTGTCCTTTCCTCAAGTCTTTAGCAGTAGAGGTTCATAATTGTGGGGACAATAATACTCAATGTCAGTTTTGTGAGGCTTATTATTTTAAACAGGAGAGACCCAGAGATGGCCAATTTATTAGTTGCTGTCAAAAAGGCAAGTTCAAACTTCTAGAAAGAAAAGAATTTCCAATCTATTTACAAAACATTATGACTGAACCTACTTTTCCAAACTACAAAAATGTTAAGACAAACATAAGATCCTACAATAGTGCCATATCCTTTGCATCTATGGGGGTAACATTAGCTGCTAATGTACCAGGACATGGTCCTTACTGTTTTAAAGTCCAAGGCCAAATTTATCATCGTACTTCCCATTTACATCCAGAGGAAGAAGAGCAAAGAAAATTCGCTCAACTATATGTCCTAGATACAATAGAAGCTGTTGACCAATGTATGCAGCTGGAAGAAAATAAAAAATGCTTACCCAGTGTTTTTATAGAGCTAGATAACATTATGGACAATAACCCCTACACTAAAGCTTATAAAAAAACTGGCAGAAGTAGAAAATGAACAACAACTTCATGCACAAAGACATCAATTACCAATGCCAAAGGCCAATATGGTGCTTAAAAGAGACAGACATACTGATAAACATTGTTATAACTTGCCAACATCAAATGAGGTTGCAATGGTGTTTCAAAATGATGAAGGAGAACCACCATTTCAAAGAGACATTAGAATATATCCCAGAAATGAGGCGCAACCATTCATTAATATGAGTATCTTAAGTCCAAATTTAGATCCATTGACATATCCCATTTTTTTCCCACACGGAGAGGCAGGTTGGCAACCAAAATTAACACTTCCCAGTTACCCAAATGCTAAAGCCAGAATCCCAAATAATGTTTCTATGCTTGAATTTAAAGTAGCTCAAATTGCCATTCGAAATACATTTAATCCAATTTTATGTGGTGGAAAACTAACACAACAATGGATTATTGATTCCTATTTGCAAGTTGAGGCCAATAATTTAAACTTTATAAAATATCAACAAGATAAAATATGTGTAGAACAATATTCTGGACTAATGGACTATGTTGCTGACATGGCTACAAGCAGAGACATGACAGCTGGGAAAGCCATCATTTTACCATCTTCCTTTCAAGGATTTCCTCGAAATATGAGAGAAAGATACAATGATGCTATGGCTATTGTCACCAAATTTGGCAAACCCGATTTATTTCTTACATTTACATGTAATCCCCAATGGCCAGAAATTACACAAAATGTACTTCTTGGCCAAAGTCCTTCCGATAGACCAGATTTAGTAGCCAGAGTTTTTAAGATTAAATTAAAATAATTAATATGTGACATCACTATAAGTCACTTATTTGGCAAATGTCTTGCTTATGGATATACCATTGAATTTCAAAAAAGAGGCCTTCCACATGCACATCTTCTTATAATACTTCAAGTAAAAGATAAATTAGATACTTATTAAAATAATAAATGTTCCAAAGATTTTCCAAAAGATTATGGAGACAAAACTTATGCCAATTGTGATGGCTATCCACTTTATAGAAGAAGAGAAGGAGACAGTGCCAGTTATTCGTGGCAAAAAAGTTGACAATAGATATGTAGTACCCTACAATACGCATTTTCTCATGAAGTATAACGCACACATTAATGTAGAAGCCTGCTCTTCCATCAAATCCATTAAATATGTGTACAAATATATTTACAAAGGCTATGATGCAGCTACTGTAGTCGTCAAAAGTGCAGACAACCCTGAAAGCAGTGAGTTAGTACATGATGAACTTGCATCTCATGTAGATGCTCGCTATGTAAGTGCACCAGAAGCTATGTGGCGCCTTTTAAAATTTGAAATGCATGATAGATCACATGCAGTATATAGATTAGCAGTACATTTGCCACAAAGACATTTAGTGTATTTCCATGCTGGAAATGAAAGTAATGCATTGGCCCAAAGTGAACATCGTCACACTACACTAACTGCATGGTTTGAATTAAATTCCACAGATTCAGAAGCAACACAATTCTTATATATTGAAATTCCATATCACTATGTTTTTGTGAATGGATTATGGAGACCTAGAAAAAGCAGAGGAAATAAAATAATCCCAAGAATTTACACAGTCAGTCCAAAAGATGTTGAACGTTTTTGCTTACAAATATTACTTTTAAATGTTCCTGGAGCACAAAGTTTTGAACACTTAAGAACTGTTAATGACATAGGCCCTCATTCTATTAGCGGCCGTAAATCGGCCGTAAGGCTGCGATTCCTTGCGGGGGTTCTGTTTGCTCGCGATTCTATTATACGGCCCCGCAAGGATCTCCCCTTACGGCCGGCCGCATATCTTGGATCCGGCCGTAAGCTCAGAAATATAAAAACTCAAAAATAAATTCAAGCCTGCACTGTACAGCTCTGTAAATGCTAGGGATCATATTGGGGTACATGAGGATTAAAAGTAACCCACTCTCAAGCTTGCACATCTGCCCAAACCCGAGTTCAAATTAACTGTTTATTTTCCGGCTGCGGCGTGGGCGTGTCTGAGGTGCTCCAAGCACTCTGGACTTTTTACATGGATATTTTACGGATATTAAAAATAAAATATTTTACGGATTTGAGTATAGGATAATTATGTGCTATTTTTTCTAACACCGAATATCACTTTATAGTCTTCTCAAAGTGCAGGATGGCTTTATTTGAGCTATTTTATGTGCTTAATTGGTGCTAGCGAGACCTCTTTGCTGCAAGTAAGCTGCGGCTCGTTTTTAGCCTTGCAGACAGGGTTCCTGGTGCAATAGAATCGCAACCAGGCTTTTCTTACGGCCGATTTCCTTGCGGCCGTTTTAGATCAAAGGCTTTCCTCCGGCGCGATCGGCCGCAAGAGATAGCAAGGCGCCGGCCGCAAGCCTGCCGGAACCCCCGGCCGTAGGGGAATAGAATAGCCGTAAAGCTTGCGGCCGGTCCTTACGGCCCCGCAGCGGCTGCGGCCGTAATAGAATGAGGCCCATAGTATATGAACACTTCCATTTAGCTGCAAGACATAGAAACTTACTAGCTGATGACACAGAATGGGAAAGATGTTTAGAAGAAGCAGCACAATGCAGATGAGAGAACAATTTGCATTTATTTGTATCTTCTCAAATGCTCCAAATGCATTAGCTTTGTGGGAGACATTTAAAAGTAATATGGCTGAAGACTTTATGCAACGATACAATGAACCTATTGCACACTTAAAAGAGTTAATGGAAATCCAAGAAGTATTTTTAACTCATGGATTAAGTTGTGCAAGTTTTAATTTGCCTGATCCAGGTCTTATAGATGACATAAACTTTGAAGACTATGACATTCAACTACAAGTAGAAAGAACAGAAGAAAGACTTGCAACTTTAAATACGTTACAATTGCAAGCATTTAATGCCATTAAAAATGCAATAGATGATGACATGGTCACAGAGCGTTATTTCTATCTTGATGGACCTGGCGGATCACGAAAAACTTATTTATATAATTTATTAATGAGTTCTGTACGAGCACAAGGTCAAATAGCATAGGTCAAATAGGTGGAAGAACTGTACATAGTGACTTTAAACTGCCAGTGCCTATTTTAGAAACCTCTGTGTCAGTTATTCGCATGACATCATTACAAGCAAAAAAATTGAAAAAAAGTAAATTAATTATAATAGATGAGACCACAATGATGTCATGCTATGCCCTCCAATGTATTGACCGTTTGCTTCGTGAAGTTATGGATAATACTTTTCCATTTGGTGGAAAGGTAATGTTGTTAGGTGGCGATTTTAGACAAACATTACCTGTCGTTGAACATGGCAATCGAACTGACATTATCAAAACCTGTATAAAGTCAAGCACACTATGGAAACATTTTACCCATCTTCAACAGCAACAAAACATGAGATCAGAAGGCCAAACTGATTTCAATGATTGGCTTATTAAAATTGGAGAAGGCAGAACAGAAAAAATAACACATTTACCTGAGGACACTGTGCAGATCCCACCTCATAAAATTTTGTCACCAAGATATTATATCGGCTATATTTGAAGGTAGCATAAATAACCAGGAATATTCAGAGCATGTCAACCAAGTCATACTAACGTGTAAAAATAAGGATGCATTAGTCCTCAATAATGAAATCTTTAAAAAAAAATGAATGCACCACAAAGAAATGATCACAGTGCTGATTCTGTACTTGCTGATGACAATGAAAGTCAGGCAAACTTTTCCACTGAATTCATAAACTCACTAACTCCTTCTGGAATGCCACCACATATTTTTCAGCTAAAGAAAGGTGCAATTGTCATGTTACTGCGAAATATGAACCCCCAAAAAGGCCCATTCAATGGGACAAGATTAATTGTTCAACAATTAAAGGACCATTTCATAGATGCTGAAATTTTAACTGGTACCCATAAAGGAGAGAGAGTTTTCATACCAAGAATAGATTTAGCACCAAGTGAAAGTAGTCTCCCTTTTATACTTCAAAGAAGACAATTTCCCATCATTATGGCATTTGCCATGACCATTAATAAATCACAAGGACAAACGTTCAAATCTGTGGGTATTTTCTTACAAGAACCAGTATTTGCACATGGCCAATTGTACGTTGCCTTATCACGGTGCAAAAATCCACAGGCTATTAAAGTTTACATTGAAAAGAATGAAAGTCAAGGTGATTTATTAGAAGATGGACGTATTTTTACTAAAAACATTGTCTACTATGAAGTACTTTAACTTTTCATTAAAGAAATAAAAGCCATGCAAAACAAATTTAAAAGCAAATGCAAAAATATAAAACACCATGCAAAAATATGAATCCGCTCTGTTAGTCAGTGCAGAGTTTTCTGTCTGTTGCATTAATCAGTGTACAGGTGAGAGTGGGTGTGGCTTGGTCTGTGTAGTTATATCTGGGTGCATTTGTGTGAGGTCTGGTTTGAATCCGCTCTGTTAGTCAGTGCAGAGTTTTCTGTCTGTTGCATTAATCAGTGTACAGGTGAGAGTGGGTGTGGCTTGGCCTGTGTAGTTATATCTGGGTGCATTTGTGTGAGGTCTGGTTTGAATCCGCTCTGTTAGTCAGTGCAGAGTTTTCTGTCTGTTGCATTAATCAGTGTACAGGTGAGAGTGGGTGTGGCTTGGCCTGTGTAAGTTATATCTGGGTGCATTTGTGTGAGGTCTGGTTTGAATCTGCTCTGTAAGTCAGTGCAAAGTTTTCTGTCTGTTGCATTAATCAGAGTACAGGTGAGAGTGGGTGTGGCTTGGTCTGTGTAGTTATATCTGGGTGCATTTGTGCGAGGTCTGGTTTGAATCCGCACTGTTAGTCAGTGCAGAGTTTTCTGTCTGTTGCATTAATCAGAGTACAGGTGAGAGTGGGTGTGGCTTGGCCTGTGTAAGTTATATCTGTGTGTATTTTGTTGTTTTCTGTTTTCTCACTGTATTTTTGTAACTGATAATCATGGGTCAGTCCAGTGGAAACCTCACTCAGTGTACATCCTGCCAAATGTATGCACTACTGGAACAGATGATCCAGGGTCCATACCTCTGTGACAGGTGTGAGCATGTTGCCTCTTTGGAAGCTGAAATTGAAGATCTAGAGAGGAGAATTGCAGCACTTAGTGATATTGCTCCACTGGAAAGGGAGTTGGTGCTCACGGAGCACAGTTTAGCTGGGCCTAGTATGGAGGGAGGAGCTGGGGCTAGTGAGGATGGCCAGGGAGGTAGCTGGGTTACAGTTAGAAGGGGAATCAGGGGGAACAGGAGGAGGCAGGCCAGTTCTGAGTTGGCAAACACCAACAGATTTGCCAGATTGAGTGAAACTGTTGGGGATGTCCATTCAGGAATGGCAATGCCATATAGAGCTGTTCCCTCTAACAGCCGGGAGAACAGTTCTACTGGAGGAGAGGGAGGGCAGAATAGGCAGAGCAACAGACATGTTTTGGTGGTAGGGGACTCTATTATTAGGAAGGTAGACAGGGTAATTTGTCACCCAGATCCCAGCAATCGAACAGTTTGCTGTCTCCCGGGTGCTCGGGTTCGGCATGTTGTGGATCGGGTGGATAAATTATTGGGAGGGGCTGGTAATGAACCGGCGGTCTTGGTACACATTGGTACCAATGACAAAGTTAGTGGAAGATGGAGCGTCCTAAAGAATGATTTTAGAGAATAAGCTTAAAGCAAGGACCTCCAAGGTAGTATTTTCTGAGATACTACCAGTGCCACGTGCTAACCCAGGGAGGCAGAAGGAGCTTAGGGAGGTTAATGCGTGGCTAAAAAAGTGGTGCAGTGCAGAGGGTTTTGGGTTTTTAGAGCACTGGGCTGACTTCTCACTTGGGTACAATCTCTATAGCAAGGATGGATTGCACCTTAATGATGAGGGCGCTTTTGTGCTAGGGGATAGGATGGTAGAACGTCTGGGGGAGTTTTTAAACTTGTAGCTGGGGAGGAGGGACTATATAGAAGTATTGGGGTAAATAGGGTAGAGAGGGAAAGGGATGAAATAGTTACCCATGGGGGAGGAGAAGGGGGGAGGGTTACAATAGAAAGTAGGGAGGTATTAATAGGGGCCTCGAATACAGTGGCAGGCACTTCACAACAGCGGAGCCATAGCAACATAAAGTGTATGATTGCTAACGCAAGAAGTTTGCCTGGGAAAATGGATGAGCTAGAAATATTAGCAGTACAAGAAAAATGGGGCTTAATAGGCATTGCGGAAACATGGTGGGATGAATCTCATGACTGGACTGTTAATCTGGATGGTTATAACCTATTTAGGAAAGATAGGGGAAATGGTAAAAGAGGAGGAGGGATCTGTCTTTATGTTAAGCCTGAATTTAAGCCTATAGTCAGAGAAGATATTTATGCTGGCACTAACGGTATCATTGAATCCTTGTGGGTTGAGCTAAATAGTGGAGGAGCTAATTTGAAACGCATATTAGTGGGAGTATGCTATAAACCCCCAAATATAGCTGAAAGTGAGGAAATACAATTATTGTTACAGATTGGAAATGCAGCTAAGCATGGGCAAGTTCTAATAATGGGAGACTTTAATTACCCTGATATAAACTGGATAAACAAGACCAGCAGCTCAGCTAAGGGGAGCAGGTTCTTGAGTACACTCAGGGATCATTATCTGGCCCAGGTAATACAAGAACCTACTAGAAATGGGGCCATCTTGGATTTAGTCATCACAAGTAATATTGATATAATATCAAATGTAAAAATAGGGGAACCCTTGGGGAACAGTGATCACAACACAGTCTCATTTGAGATTGAATACAAAAAACAGAGTTGTAAGGGACCAACAAAAACTCTAAATTTTAAAAGGGCTAACTTTAATGGGCTACGGGCAGCAATACAACATATAGACTGGGACAAAGAACTTACAGGGAAGAATACTGAAAATAAATGGACAACATTCAAATCCTTACTAAATAAACATACTCATCAGCATGTACCATGTGGAAATAAAATGAATAGGAGTAAATCACATCCCATGTGGCTTAACAATGACTTAAAGATCATGATGAGGAAAAAGAAATATGCATTTAAATTATACAAGAAGGAGGGAACAGAGGCAGCTTTATGTGACTATAAGGAAATCAACAAGTCTTGCAAAAGGGCTATTAGACTGGCTAAAATAGAAAATGAGAAGTCAGTTGCAATGGAAAGTAAGACTAACCCTAAAATATTTTTAAAATATATTAATGGGAAGAAGGCCAGTAAGGAATCGATAGGACCATTACAATGTGACACAGGCCATCTGATAATTAGTGACCAGGAAAAGGCAGATGAGCTAAATAGGTTCTTTTCGTCGGTTTACACAAGGGAGGTACCAGTGGTTGGGACACCGCAACATAATGGGGCTACACTACCTTTACTAAATAATTGGTTAACGCAGGAAGAAATACAAAAGAGGTTGGAGAAAATAAATGTTAATAAATCCCCAGGTCCTGATGGAATACATCCAAGGGTACTGAGGGAGCTGGGGTCTGTAATAGCCAAACCATTATATCTAATCTTTCAAGACTCACTCACTACAGGGTCTCTACCAGATGACTGGAGAAAAGCAGAGGTGATACCTATATTTAAGAAGGGATCTAGAGCAAATCCGGGGAATTATAGACCAGTGAGCCTCACTTCTGTAGTTGGGAAGCTTTTAGAAGGGTTAAAAAGGGACAGAATACAAGAATATGTCTATTTGAACAGGATCATAGGTAGCAGTCAACATGGATTTATGAAGGAAAGGTCGTGTCAAGTCAGACCAATCTAATTAGTTTTTATGAGGAGGTTAGTAGGAACTTGGATCAGGGCAACTCAGTGGATGTAGTCTTTTTAGATTTTTCAAAGGCATTTGATACAGTGCCACATGGAAGACTAGTGAGCAAACTAAGGGATACAGGAATTGCAGTAAATATCTGCTCATGGATCGAGAGCTGGCTAAAAGACAGGAAGCAAAGGGTTGTTGTAAATGGAACATACTCGGATTGGTCTAATGTGATAAGTGGGGTTCCTCAAGGTTCAGTATTAGGTCCTCTCCTTTTTAACATATTTATTAATGACGTTGAGGTAGGACTCGAATGTAGTGTCTCCATTTTTGCTGATGACACTAAGTTGTGCAAGGTAATAAAATCAGATAATGATGTACTTTCCCTACAAAAGGATTTGCATAAATTAGAGAAATGGGCGGCTAAATGGCAGATGAGATTTAATACAAATAAATGTAAGGTTATGCATTTGGGAAGGAACAATAGCCAAGCAATCTATAATCTTAATGGAGCAAATCTAGGGGTATCAGATATTGAAAGGGATTTGGGAGTACTAGTGGACAACCACCTAGGTAACAGCGCTCAAAGCCAAGCAGCGGCTGCAAAGGCAAATAAAATATTAGCATGTATTAGGAAGGGTATAGAAGCCAGGGAAGAAGATATAATTCTGCCACTATACAAATCTCTAGTACGCCCTCATTTGGAATATGGAGTACAATTTTGGGCACCACCTCATAAAAAAGACATTTTAGAGCTGGAAAAAGTACAGAGAAGGGCTACAAAACTAATAAGGGGAATGGAGGGGCTAAGTTATGAAGAAAGACTAACAAAATTAAACTTATTTTCGCTAGAAAAAAGGCGTCTAAGAGAAGATATGATTACGTTATATAAATACATCCAGGGTCAATATAAGGCTTTGTCGAGTGAACTTTTTGTAGCAAGAGATTATCAACTGACAAGAGGACATCCTTTGAGGTTAGAGGAAAAAAGATTTCACCTTAAACAAAGAAAAGGGTTCTTCGCAGTTAGGGTGGTTAAACTGTGGAATTCTCTACCAAAGGAGGTGGTGACAGCGAATTCGATAGACAACTTCAAAAAGGGGTTAAATATATTTTTGAATAAAGAGGGCATTCAAGGCTATCCTAGATAACTAGCAAGGAATATTGATCCAGGGAGAAATTTGATTGCCAGTTTCTGGGGTCAGGAAGGAATTTTGCTTTTTTTTCCCCTAATGAGACAATTGGCAAAGTTTCAATGTTTTTTTTTTTTCTGTTTGCCTTCCTCTGGATCAATTAACAATAATAATAAATAGTCCACATTAAAAAGATCAATAGAGATCTAAAAAGGTTGAACTTGATGGACTAACTCTTTATTCATCCTCCAATACTATACTATTAATAATTATTTAATCAATAATTTAATTAATAACTAATCCGCATATTGCAGATCAGAGGAGATCTTAACAGGTTGAACTTGATGGACTGAAAGTCTTTTTTTCAACCTTAATTACTATGTAACTATGTAAATTTTTACAATAAATACACATAAATGTCCATTCCATTGAAAAGATCATTATTACGCTACAGAAATTACATTTCCAAAAACAATATTTTACTGCTAAACTACATTAAATTTTCAAACACATACAGGACAGTGTTTACACAGCGTGCAACAAGTTTAAGTTCTTGCGTTCTCTTTTTAGAGAACCACTTTTCCACAGACCAAACTATTCTGTATGTGCGATTTAAAACAATTACTACAGCAACAAACAAAGGTCAACCATTCAAAAATACAAATCAATAAACAATTCAGTCATAATTAATGGAAGTAATGTTTATATATCATTAGCCTCACAAAATACTTACCTTGTATTATTTTCACAAATTATGTTAAAATGTTAATTAACTATGTCACTGTTTCTAATGTTACAAGTTTGAAACATTTTTTGTCAAGTTTGTTACTTAGAGAAAAGAAAGTTCAAGTTTTAAAAAAAATATACTTTCAAGTTTCTTAATTAGAGATATTACAAAGTTCATGTTAAGAGGTCAACCACGTTTTAAATCACAGCCGCAAACAAAGGTCAACCATTGAAAAATACAAATCAATAAACAATTCAATCATAATTAATAGAAGTATACTGTTTATGGATGATTAGCTTAAAAAAACACTTGCCTTGCATTAATTTTACAAATTATGTTAAAATGTTAAATAACTATGTTACTGTTTCTAATGTTACAAGTTTCAAAACAATATTTTCAAGTTCCTTACTTAGACAGATAAGAAAGTTCAAGTTTAAAAAAATATACTTTCATGTTCCTTAGTTAAACATATTACAAAGTTCATGTTAAGAGCTCAACCACGTATTTAGTCACAATGTAAATATTGTCTTTTATGTTAAACATTAATCCAGGGAGTAATCTGATCGCCACTTAAAGGGGTCAGGAAGGAATTCATTTTTTCCCCTCTTTGATACAATTCGCTACGTTTCAAGGAGGGTTTTTACTGTTTGCCTTCCGCTGGATTCAATGTATATTTAAGTTAACAATTCTTGAGATGGAACTTGCATCTTAAAAAAACATTACCTCAAGTTTACAATACTGATTAATTTAAAGTTCAATTGTTTTTACATTCAAATGTTAATACTTTTAATACAAAATTATCTTAAAATCTTAATTAACTATGTTACTGTTTATAATGTTACAAGTTTGAAAACATTTTTTTCAAGTTCCTTACTTACACAGATAAGAAAGTTCAAGTTTTAAAAAATATACCTTCAAGTTTCTTACTTAGATATATTACAAAGTTCATGTTAACAGGTCAACCACGTTTTAAGTCACAGCAATAAACAAAGGTCAATCATTGAAAAATACAAATTAATAAACAATTCAGTCATAATTAATGGAATTACTGTTTATGGATGATTAGCCTCACAAAACACTTGCCTTGCATTATTTTTACAAATTATGTTGAAATGTTAATTAACTATGTTACTGTTTCTAATGTTACAAGTTTCAAAACATTTTTTCAAGTTCCTTACTTAGACAGATAAGAAAGTTCAAGTTTAAAAAAATATACTTTCAAGTTCCTTACTTAGACATATTACAAAGTTCATGTTAAGAGCTCAACCACGTTTTAAGTCACAATGTAAATGTTGTCTTTTATGTTAAGCATTAATCCAGGGAGTAATCTGATCGCCAGTTAATGGGGTCAGGAAGGAATTAATTTGTTTCCCACTCTTATACAATTGGCTACGTTTCAAGGAGGGTTTTTACTGTTTGCCTTCCTCTGGATTCAATGTATATTTAAGTTAACAATTCTTGAGATAGAACTTGCATGTTAAAAAAACATTACCTCAAGTTTACAATACTGATTAATTTAAAGTTCAACTGTTCTTACATTCAAATGTTAATACTTTTAATACAAAATGCTTTAACAGTTACTGTTGACCAAAAGAACATTTTACAAAACTAAACATGTTTAATATCACAATAGTACTTATTTCATCATAACTAAAACCTTACAAGTGTCAAATACGTATATTAATAACTAAACAACTTTCCAAACATACACATCTCATTGCCGTAATTTTTTGACGGGTAAGTCGCTAGTATGTAAGAACTGGCAGGAGTTGAAATGAGGACAGAGATTAAACAAATATGTCATGCTTAAGCGTATCTTTCATGAGAGTAAATTAAATCATCTAAGGGAGGAAGACAGACAATAAATACACAAATATATTTTATAATGAATAACTAAACATTTCATATGCATAAACCAAATCATATTTAGTTTGCATGCCATAACTAAGGAAATATAGGATAAGGAATTATTTAAAATTATTGTTTTTTTACTGTATTAAAGAGACACTGTAAAACAGGTTGTGTTAATTGCATCCCACCAGCCCAATTGAAATACTATTATATTTTTCAATTCCTTCTGTTGTCTCTAGGGGGCTACCATGTTGCCATTCATTTTTCCACCTCTCCTTCAGAGTAGGTCTCTGCCTGACATGAGCAGGCAGCAAACTGTAAAACACCATACTGAATACTCCTACACTACAAGCTGCAAATTGGTGTTTCAAAACTTTAACACGTCTAATATATCATGTGTGTGTTTGCATCTTTCAGTTGTGTCCAACTCTAAGTGACCTCATGGACAGTAACACACCATGCTAATCCACTTGGTATTCATGGCAGATATACTGGAGTGGGTTGCCAGTTCCTTCTCTCCAGTGGGCCACTGCATATAGCTTTTGGTATTCCTAGGTGGTCTCCCATCCAAGTACTGATCAGGCCCAAACCTGCATGGTCTCAGGGTGGTGTGACCTCTTGGTTCGCTGACTGGAATCAAACGCAGGTTGCAACGATGAAAGCGTCAAATCCTAACCACTGGACCACAAGGGAATGTTTATAATTAGCTTACTTTACTTAACATAATTTGTTTTTATCTTTCATCCTCTATCAGTAGCTCAACTTCCTCTTCATACCAAACCAAACCAAGAGTTCCATGTAAATCAGGTGCTCTAAGTTAGTGGAGTGTCATAAAAAGTCTGCCTCTCTAATGGACTGCACCAGTACAGTGGAAATTGCCCCCAATACGTGGTCAAACCACTCCATAGTTAAAGCCTCCATAAATCTAGGTAATAGCCTTAAACCACAATTCACATGGAGGATTAATGAGTTGCTCCTGACCATCCCAACACTTTGAGACCAAATCTCTAAGGAATTGGATCTCTTTTTTTACACTAATCTAATCCCAGATGCGGAGATTGGGTGGGTTTGGGATTCTCATAGGGCCTGCATTAGAGGCATGTGTATACAATTAGCAGCAAGATACAAAAGAGTACATAAGCTTATGGAGCTTAAATTGATGAAGGAATTGAGCGGGCTTGAATTAACCAACCAGAATAATTAATCACACAAAATTAGATAACAAATTGAAAAAGTAAGGGTTGAATTCAACTCCATATTGGCAGAACGCACAGAAAAAGCCATGAGAAGGACCCAGCATAAATACGTTTCTAAAGCAAACAAACAGGACTCTATGCTGGCAAGAAAACTTAATGCGAAATGCACACAAAACTAAAATTACCAAATTAAGACCTCTTCAGGTGTAGTTACTGCAAGCCCCATGACAATTCCAGATACCTTCACCAATTTCTATCAAAAATTATAAATGACCTCAGGGGTCAAATCAAATTCCTTATTGGATTCCTGCAATCTCCCTGCTCTGATCTCTAAAATAAGCCAAGAGGAAATAAAGCAAATAGGAAATAGGCAAGGTTCTGGGCCCTGATGGCTTCTCCAATATTTACTATAACAAAATTCTGGAACAACTAACCCCCCCATTTAGCTAACCTGTATAACTCCATACTTGAAGGGCAACAAATTACCCCAGAAATGAACCTTGCAGAAATAGTCCTATTCCCAAAAGAAGGCAGGGACCCCCTGGAGGTGAAAAAAATATAGGCCCATATCTTTACTAAATGGGGATATTAAACTTCTGGCCAAGATGATGGCTGACCACATCACACAATTTCTACCAAGGTTTATACACAAAGACCAAGTGGGCTTCATTCCCCATAGACAGGCCATAGATAATATTAGAAAGGTTATACATATAATTCACAAGGCCAACTGGCCCTTGTGAATTATATTTATAACCTTTATTCCCCATAGACAGGCCAGAGATAATATTAGAAAGGTTATAAATATAATTCACAAGGCCTACTGGCCCTTGATGTCGAGAAGGCATTTGGTTCACTGGAATGGCCCTATCTCAGAGCAGTCCTAGGCAAATTCAGATTCAGTGGTCAATTCACAAATTTGATTGAGACATACTATTTGATTGAGACATACCCTTGGCCCACCTAAAACTACCAGGTACAAAAAATCCAACAATAAATATCTGCAGGGGCACAAGGCAATGATGCTCTCCCCCCCCCCCCCCCCCCCCCTGTAATAGAGCCACTGGCCCAGGAAATAAGAGCGGACACAGAAATCCCTGGGTTAGTCATAGGCCATCATCTTTTTAAAATTAGCCTCTTCGCAGACAATATACTGTGCACCAAAATGAATGCAAGCCCTACACAAATATGGTTTAATCTCGGGGCTAGTTATTAATGAGGATAAAACAGAAGCTGACCACTGCTGAACACCACTACAAGCCCTGCGAACTCTCCACTATTCCCTCCTCCAACTCGTTGAAAAGAAAACCCTGGGGATTCCCTCCCCACTCACACCAGATCCCAAATAAGAGTATTAACCACAAGGGTCTATTGAAACCCCCATGGTATCTACACATTAACTTTGTGCCACAAGTAAACATTAACCACTACCCCTATAAGGTACTGGTGCAATGGAGGTCATTGCAGTCCTGCCAATGACCTCCATTGCACCATAACTAAATACATATGCCATAAGAGTTCTGGAAGGGTCTCCGTGGAATACATAAAACAGACCCTATATAAAATTAACTCCTGGATCCTAAAATATATACAGTGGCTCATTTATTTAACCCCTGCTATAGAGGTCCTAATTTTAGCACCCGCATGGATAGGAGAGAATTGAAACCCCAGCAACACAGCCCAGGAGTTTTGAGATGAGTATCACTCCAGAGGGCCTGGTATACCCTGGATTATCTAGTTTTACACACTCTGGGAACTTAACAAGCTCATACCATTCACCCACACAGCAACCTCAAACTGAAGGAGACTGACTCTGCACTTACCTAGGTAAGGTTGTGATCGTTCTGCTTCCTCTAACTGGAGCACTTCTCTCTAGAATTTTTCCTGTACTTGGAGGCATATCTCTCAACTGGATTTTTTTTATCTCTAACTGAACCTACTCTGGCGTGAAGGGAGACCAGGTCCTCTATTTGGACAGTATGAGAAAAAAAAGAAAATAGAAATAACTAATGCCAAAAGTTCCTAGGCAACCAAGTGAGATATGACAGTAATGTGGGAGAGCAGTATAACAAGTCAGCTCATATGGATGACCTCATTGGATGTAAGATGATACCCTTGCAAAGGTCAAAAGTCACACAGAAGCACTGCTGCCAAGATGAAGAGATCCAAAAAGCATGGATATAATACAATAAACAAAAGAATAAAACATAACCTTTAATCCTAAATCTATAAAATCACACCTAAAACAATGTAAATAAAAATGTGCACAGAAAAGATTGAGATATATAGGAAAGTGGTCTATTGGTCAGAATCAACCACCTTGAAAAAGGTTGGGTAAACTGTATCACATTGCGTGAACTGTTGAATCACACAAATATATGTACAACTGTATGCTGCCAGCAAGTGTGTAATGATATGGAATCACAAGGTTGTGGAGACCAGCAGCCAAGGTCAGCAATAATCCAGTTCAGCAATTTGTAGGTGAAACAGGAACAAGCTTTATTGAAGTGATCAGGAACCACACAATAATCTGGCAAGGTACATTTGACAGGTAGTGCCTTATATAGGCCAACGACCAGACACCTGACCAGACACTGCTGAAGAGACTTAGGTACTGATACTATTGCTAGCAGAGTCAAGCTTATCAGATCTCAATGAAATTTACAAAAGGCAGGCTGGCGCAGTGGTAGGGAAGAGGTATAGCAGCCTGGGGACCAGGGTTCAAAACCCAGCAGAGTCAATTCCTCACATTACCCCCGCCTCTGTAGGTGCAGCCTCTGGATGCTCTATTACCTGGTTTAGCAGGGTACTGCACATGAAAAGACCGAAGGAGATCAGGAGCGTGAATATTGTCCACTGGTTCCCACGAACTCTCCTCCTCACCATAGCCTTTCCAGCGAACCAGATACTGAAGCTTGTTACGGAAGATCCTGGAGTCAAGAATTTTTTCCACTTCGTACTCATCCTCACCATCCACGAGGACTGGAGGTGGGGCAGGCAGGGCTCGGCCAGGGAAAGTATTTTCATGAAAAGGTTTAAGCAGTGCAACGTGAAACACTGGATGTATTTTCATGGAATTCGGGAGTTGCAAACGGAAAGTGACAGCATTGATCTGAGCAATGATCTCAAAAGGTCCCATGAACCTTTGACCCAATTTATGAGAAGGAATCCGAAGCTTAAGATTCTTTGTTGACAGCCACACCTTGTCACCAACGTGATAGACTGGGGCCTCCTTTCTATGCCTATCAGCAGCTCTTTTGTAACATTCCTGAGCCTCCAAAAGAGTCTCTTTCAACAGTGCTTGGGAATCACGTAAGGCGGTTAGCCGGTCAGTGACAGCAGGAATGGAAGTAGTAATTGGGAGACTGACTAGAAAGGTCGGATGGTAACCATAGTTGGCAAAAAATGGGCTCAAAGAAGTGGATCAGTGTTGGGCATTGTTATAGGCAAACTCCGCCGTGGGTAGAAAATCCAGCCAGTCATCCTGCAGGTAACTAATATAGCACCGCAAATATTGCTCCAAAGTCTGGTTGGTTCGCTCAGTCTGTCCATTACTTTGTGGATGAAAAGCTGACGACAGATTTATATTAATACCTAGATTAGAACAAAAATGTTTCCAAAAACGAGATGTAAACTGCACTCCCCTGTCAGAAACGACTTCATCAGGCACTCCATGCAAGCGAAATATTTCCCGAATAACCAGGTCGGCCGTCTGTTTAGCTAAAGGGAGACCACGAGCTGGTATGAAATGGCCCATCTTAGTTAACCTGTCCACAACAACAAGAATGGTAGTGTGTTCCTTAGAGGGAGGTAGTTCCACAATAAAGTCCATGGATATATATCCCCAGGGACGATGAGGAATCGGAAGAGGCTGAAGCAAGCCAACAGGGGATGAGCGAGGAGTCTTATGTCTGGCACATACATCACAAGAGGATACATACTTCTTAACATCCTCATGATACTTCGGCCATCAAAAGGATCGGGCAAGTAGGTCTTGCGTCTTTCGGATTCCTGGATGACCTGCTGGTTTTGAGTCATGGTAGAGACGTAAAAGGTCCAGTCGCACTGACTCCGGAGCAAACAGACGTTGTTGAAAAATCCAAAACCCATTAAGCATCGTCATATGGAGGTCACGAGGAGGATCACGAAGAACTGGGTCTTCAGCGTAGCCCTTTTTAATGCGAGACATCAGATCAGAAGGAAATGTAACTCCTATAAATATATCCTCTGGCAAGATGGTGGTCTTGGTTACGGTAGTATGGAGGGGGTCAGCTATTCTAGACAAGGCATCCGCCTTACCATTCTTGGAGCCAGGACGGTATGTAACCAAAAAATTAAACCTCGAGAAGAATAGGGACCAGCGTCTTGTCTGGCTGATAGTCTCTTTGCTGATCGAATACATTCCAGATTTTTGTGATCTGTGAGGACAGTAATTGGATGGGTAGCTCCCTCCAAGAGACATCTCCATTCAGTGAAGGCAGCTTTTATAGCCAATAGTTCTTTATTCCCTATGTCATAGTTTCTTTCTGCTGGCACCATCTGGCGGGAATAGAAGGCACACGGATGTAACAGCATCTTAGGTCCAGTCCTTTGAGACAGTATAGCACCAACAGCTGAATCAGAAGCATCAACTTCCACAATAAATGGTAATTCCAGCTGAGGATGTACCAGGACAGGGGCAGAGGTAAACAGAGTCTTCAATCGGGAAAATGCGGTATCCGCCTTATCGGACCACTGAAAAGGAGTCCCTTTACGTGTGAGTTCAGTGATCGGTGTAATAATGGCAGAGAAATTCTTAATGAAACGCCTGTAAAAATTGGCAAACCCCACAAATCTCTGAACATCTTTTTCATTCTTGGGGATGGGCCAGTCCAGCACAGCTTTAATTTTATTTGCGTCCATACTTAAACCTTTGGGAGTTATTACATACCCCAGGAATTGAATTTCTGTTTGTTCAAACTCACATTTTTCTAGTTTAATGTATAGGCGGTGGGTACGAAGGCGCTCTAGAACTATACAGACCTGTTTTCTGTGGTTTTCAAGATTATCAGAGAATATTAGGATATCATCCAAATATGCCACAACAAACTGATCCAGGAGATCTCGTAGTACATCATTGATAAGATGCTGGAAAGTTGCAGGGGCATTACACAGCCCAAAAGGCATTACTAGATATTCGTAATGCCCGTACCTGGTTCTGAAAGCTGTTTTCCATTCATCATTGGGTCTTATGTGAACCAGATTATATGCCCCCCGAAGATCAAGCTTCGTAAATATTTTAGCTGAGCGAAGTCTCTCCAAAAGTTCAGGAATCAGAGGCAAGGGGTAACGGTTTTTAACACTGATGTTATTAATGTCCCTGTAATCAACGCATGGCCGTAGGCTGACATCTTTCTTTTCTACAAAGAAAATAGGAGCTCCTGCTGGAGAAGTAGATGGTCGAATAAAGCCTTTGGCAATATTTTCTTGTAGGTATTCACGAAGAGCTTTCAATTCAGGCTCAGAAAGGGAATATATACGGCCAAATGGGATAGCAGCCCCAGGCAACAGCTCTATTGGGCAATCATAAGGCCTGTGTGGTGGAAGTTGATCAGCATTCTTCTTATCACAGACATCTGCAAAATCCCGATATTGTAGAGGAAGCTTAGTCAAGTTTGTAGCAACCATTTCATTAATTGTTGTGGCAACAGGTGTTACCTTAGAGGGTTGACAATTCATTAAGCAGTGTTCTGAAGGAAAGGACAAAGTTCTGATTTCCAATCAATCTGTGGGTTATGCAGAGCAAGCCAATATACCCCCAAAATCACTGGAAACTGTGTTGAGGAAATTAGGTGGAAAGAGATAGCCTCATGGTGATTCACTTCCAAAGTCAACATTAAGGGCACAGTCTCATGTGTAACCGGGCCTGACGTAAGTGGAGAACCGTCAACTGTCTCCATTAACAAAGGTGAAGAATTAGGGATAGACTGAATTCTATTTCCTGCTGCAAATTTAATGTCCATAAAGTTTCCGCCTGCTCCAGAATCTATCATAGCTGTAGTTGAAATTTTACGATCATCACATTGCAACGTGATAGGCACCACAAAATGAGGATGTTGAGTCAACATACCCTCTTCACCATGAGCCAGAGAAAACAAGGGTTGTGTGACAGAATCCAGTTGATCTGAAATCTGGGATTGGTGTTGAATCTGTGCACCCTCAGCCGCCATAGCTATTGTTCTTTTGGATTTGCTAGGGCAATTGATGGCATAGTGCCCTGCACTACCACAATACAGGCATAAATTGTGAGTGCGTCGCCACTGTTTTTCTTTGTTGGATTCTTATTTTTTCTTATTAAATTCTAATTCTTATTAGATTTACCTGCATAGCCTCTGGCTCAGAGTCTGTAGGTGTTTGTGGGATCGGAGCAGAAGTTCTTGAATAGGAAATTGGAGTAGTACTTGGTCTAAAAGAGCCCTGTCTTTCCAATCTTCTTTCAGAAAGTCTCCGATCAATATGGATAGCCAAACGCACAAATGCATCAAAGTCAGCAGGAAGATCAACACGAGCTAGCTCATCTTTTATAGCTTCTGAGAGACCTTTTCTGAAGTGGAACCTCTGGGCCGATTGGTTCCAGGTAGTATCAGCAACCCACTGTCTGAATCAGCCACCGAGCGCCTCCCTTAATGCAAATGAAGGAGAGTGGCTTCTGCTGTAGCACATCGATTTGGGTCATCAAAAACTAGGCACATGGCCTCAAGAAAGTCATTTAGATTACCCAAGACTGGACTGTCCTGTTCCAGAAGAGGGGAGCCCCAAGCCAGGGCTTCATCTTTGAATAAGGAAAAAATAAATCCCACCTTCTCTCTTTCAGATGGAAATCTTTGAGGTAACATCATGAAGTGCAAACGGCATTGATTTAGGAAACCCCTACATTTTTTGCGATCTCCTCCAAACTTTTCTGGCAGGGGCAAGCGGGCATCTTGTGCAGGTGTAACAGTAGCAGCCGCAACATCTCGTGCCCTGTAGCTGGTATACTCACTGTGCATTGACTGAATTTTATTTTGCAGTTCAGCTATCTGGTCCTGCAGCACTTGAATGGTCTGTGCCTGGGTCTGCACATTCCTTGCAGTAAAAGCAACCTGTTGGGCCTGCAGTTCAGCTACCTGGTCCTGCAGCACTTGAATGGTCTGTGCCTGGGTCTGTACAGTTCTTGCAAATAAAGCAACCTGCTGGGCCAATGCAGAATCTGACCCGGCGGTCTCCATGAAAGCGGCCAGATTATTCTGTAATGATATGGAATCACAAGGTTGTGGAGACCAGCAACCAAGGTCAGCAATAATCCAGTTCAGCAATTTGTAGGTGAAACAGGAACAAGCTTTATTGAAGTGATCAGGAACCACACAATAATCTGGCAAGGTACATTTGACAGGAAGTGCCTTATATAGGCCAAGGACCAGACACCTGACCAGACACAGCTGAAGAGACTTAGGTACTGATACTATTGCTAGCAGAGTCAAGCTTATCAGATCTCAATGAAATTCACAAAAGGCAGGCTGGCGCAGTGGTAGGGAAGAGGTATAGCAGCCTGGGGACCAGGGTTCAAAACCCAGCAGAGTCAATTCCTCACAAAGTGTGTGTGAAAAGGGCACAAGTATGAAATCAACATATACTGCCCACAAAGTGGGTGCCACAATTTAAATAAATTGGTAAGAGTTTATGCTTCAATGTGAGCCAAGGAAATAAATCCTTACAATCCAAGATGTAGTATGCAGACATAGTGCCTCTTACCTTCACCCAGCTGGCAGCCGTGCATAGAGTGTAGAGGCAGCAAACGCTCTCTCACACTATCCACTTCCTTAATTTTCTCAGCCAAACGTGGTGCCACTCGTCAGTGACATCACGTAGTTCCCTCAAACGCCCGCCCATGCGCAATGGCGGCCACAGATTGAAAATGCTGGCACACGCACAATGCAACCTTACGCACGTTTCTCAAGTAAACTCTGCTTCTACTGGGGCTAACTCAGGAAGGGGGAAACTGTCTATTTATAGAGTATGGCAAACACATTTTAACCCATGATTGGGACTGATGACAGTGGTACACAGCATACTCAGACATTTGCCCCTCACTATGCTCAAAAAATTATAAGAAACAAAGTAATATGTAACAAATAACAAAACAAAAAGTAAAAAGGATAATCAATCCTAAAAATAGGTGTAAATATAATCAAAATTCAAATATAAAAACAAGAAAAGAGAAAAGCAGTATGAGGATATAATGGGCCAAGAAAATATTATTTAAATAGAAATGTGTGCTATTATAGACAGGGCGATGATAATCGCATCCCACATAATATCCTCAAAGGTAACGAATAGATGTAGATAATGGCAAGTTTGTATATGTTAAAAGGTAGTGGAAAAGAGGTTTGCTAGGGAAAGGCTATGGAGACCTATGTAGCCTAATGCCAGTAGTACCTATAGGAAAACTGTATAATTGATACATTAATTCAGCTCTACTCAAAGTAAAAAGCCGGTGGATATTCCTATGAGATACCATGACACCACAGGGCCTGAATGAATGTATCAATTATACAGTTTTCCTATAGGTACTACTGGCATTAGGCTACATAGGTCTCCACAGCCTTTCCCTAGCAAACCTCTTGCCACTACCTTTTAACATATACAAACTTGTCATTATCTACATCTATTTGTTACCTTTCAGAATCATATCTGGGATGCGATTATCATCGCCCTGTCTATAATAGCACACATTTCTATTTAAAGAATATTTTCTTGGCCCATTATATGCTCATATTGCTTTTCTCTTTTCTTGTTTTTGTATTTGAATTCTGATTATATTTACACCTATTTTTAGGATTGCTTTTCCTTTTTCCTTTTTTGTTTTGTTATTTGTTACATATTACTTTGTTTCATATGATTTTTTGAGCATAGATAGGGGCTAATGTCTGAGTATGCTGTTTACCACTGTCATCAGTCCCAATCAAGGGTTAATATTTTTTTGCTGAACGTTATAAATATACAATTTTCCCCTTCCTGCGCTAGCCCCAGTAGAAGCAGAGTTTACTTGTGAAACATGTGTCGGGTTGGATTGTGCATGCGCTGGATTTTTCAATCTGTGTCGGATTGTGCATGCACGGGCGTTTGAGGGAACTGCTCAACATCACGGACGAGTGGTGCTGCATTTGCTGAGAAACTTCAGGAAGTGGATAGCGTGAGAGAGCGTTTGCTGCCTCTACGCTCTATGCACGGCTGCCAGCTGGATGAAGGTAAGAGGCACCACAGTATGTCTGCATACTACATCTTGGATTGTAAGGATTTATTTCCTTGGCTCACATTAAAGCCTATACTCTTACTGATTTATTTACATTGTGGCACCCACTGTGTGGGCAGTATATGTTGATTTCATACTTGTGCCCTTTTCACACACACTTGCTGGCAGTATACAGTTGTACATATATTTGTGTGATTCAACTGTCCACGACAATGTGATACAGTTTCCCCAACCTTTTTCCAAGGTGGTTGATTCTGACCAATAGGCCACTTTCCTATATATCTCAATCCTTTCTGTGCCCATTTTTATTTACATTGTTTTAGGTGTGATTTTATAGATTTAGGATTAAAGGTTATGTTTTATTATTTTGTTTATTTTATTATATTTATGCTTTTCGGATCTCTTCATCTAGTCAGCAGTGATTCTGAGTGTCTTTTGACCTTTGCAAGGGTGTCATCATACATCCAATGCGGCCATTCATATGAGCTGACTTGTTATACTGCTCTCCCACATTACTGTCATATCTCACTTGGTTGCCTAGGAACTTTTGGCATTGGTTGCCTCTATTTTCTCATATTAATCATTTAGCAAATTTAGAGTCCCTAGTTCTGAACCTTTTCCCTGGCCATATTATATGGACTTGGAATGACTATTAGTGGTGTTTACTGTTAATTTATATATAACTCTATTTGGACAGACCTACCCTGCATGGTGCCAAGAGATATAGTGATCCTGTTCATAGCTATCCAACCAAGGCCAGTTTCCCTTTCCTGCCTCAAGAGATTAAACTGTGCCATCACCATCACCTAGCTCACACACTATGGGGTAAGTCTGAAACTATCCCTTGGGGTCTTACTTAACAGACTAATATCTACCTGTTGCCTCAACTGATGCAATAAACACCATGATGTAAGCTATTTATCATATTATCATCCATCTGTGATAAACAAAGCTACTGCTGAAACTGATTCAATAAACCCCCTAATTTTTATTTGTATTATATATTAATCAGCAAACTCTGCTAGTTGTGGAGCGATTGTTCTGTGAGACTTAAAGATACTGAGAAAAGACCAACTTAATATAACTTTCATAGAACCTCTAGCTCCTATGCAGCAGATATTAGTTTTTAAGATTATGCAACATCATAGAGATGTGCTGCCATCTGGTGGTCACCAGGAATTATACAGGAAAGAATTTGAACAATCCCTTTATAAACTATACAAACCTGATAATCAAGACTAAACTGAATAAGGACTTAATATTACTTATTTGTGAGAAACTTAGAAAAAAATATTAATTACATTTTGTAGTATTTCTCCACCCCTAGGAAAACTCTGTGTAACAAAATGCATCACTTTGTGCACTCATATCTCAAAATAACTTATAAGATAATGCCAAGAGAAATGAGACCGAACTTTATCTTGCACGCTATATTTTGTATAATTCTATTAGGTTCTAGAAAATGTATCCACCCCTATTTATTATGCAATATTTCTGGACATTCTACTCTGGGGAAAATGTGTAAAGGCAATGGGAAAAAACAAAGAAAAATTTGTATGCTAAGAGCATTCTTGAGCACTTCACCAAAACATCTGGGTTTCAACCTCTAAATAGCCCACTTTTGGGTTCTTCAGAAGATACCGATCATGAAACAGATCAACCTATGACTAAACCCAAAATAACACAATCCGACCTATTACTTGAAAAACTTGAGAAACTCTTCAAAACAGAAATCTCTTCAGTTGTACAAGAAATCAGAAAGAAATTCATGATTTTAGCCACAAGGGCAACCACAATAGCATCTCTTACACACCAAATCATTGATACACAACAAAAGACAAATAGCAATACACAACAACTGGAAACCTAAGAAGAGAAGCTAGAAGACCTAGAAAATAAGCTTTGCCATCCCAAGATCAGAATAAGAGGAGATCCCAAATATGTTACAAATATTATGCCATACCTAAACAAACTCCTAACTTCCATCCTACCCAAAACACATGAGCAAATGCTTGAAATCAAAAGAGCCAACAGAGCCTTGGGATCTCCGGCAAGAAATGATCAACCTAAAGAGATTATTGTCAGATTTATCTGTCAGAATGCCAGTCACTTCATCCTGAACTCTTCCAGAAAAATCCACACAATCAGGTCCAAATTCCAAATCTATGCCGACATCACACCCTCAAAATTATTAAAACGGAGAATAATGAAACCTATCTGATACTTATCCATTCTCACTGGACATAATATCAAATATATATGGGGCATTACCTTTTGACTCTTTTTTCAATATGAGTCTCAACCCTTCATCATGGGTGAGAACTTACACCACAACTTAAACTAATACCGGACACCGCCCTACAGGATTTCTAAAATACTTTACTTGTTCCCAGACCTACTACACAGTGGACAGAATTCCTGAAAGAAAAATGCCACAAGAGGACAAGAACTTCTCAAGACAGTGGATCTCAACCTCACAGGCTTCTTGAGGCCTTAGTAGCAGCTATAATATTTATCTACAATATACACAGTAATGAAAAAAGTATTTAATCCCCTGCTGATTTTGAACATTTGTCCACTGACAATGAAATGATCAGTCTATAATTTTAATGGTAGGTTTATTTTAACAGTGAGAGACAGAATAACAACCCCCCCCCCCAGAAGAAAAACGCATGTCAATAAAGTTATAAATTGATTTGCAGGTCGATGAGTGAAATAAGTACAGTGCCTTTTAGAAGTATTCACCCCCCTTGACTTTTTACCTATTTTGTTACACTACAGCCTTAGATTCAATTTTTTGTGAATCTGAATTTTATGTGATGGATCAGAACACAATAGTCTAAGTTAGTGAGGTGAAATTAGAAAAATATATACATAACAATTTTTTTTTTTTAAATAGAAAACAGAAAATTGGCATGTGCGTATGTATTCCCCTCCTTGGTATGAAGCTCTGGTGCAACCAATTACATTCAGAAGTCACATAATTAGTGAAATGATGTCCACCTGTGTGCAATCTAGGTGTCACATGATCTGTCATTACATATACACACCTTGTTTGAAAGGCCCCAGAGGCTGCAACAACTAAGCAAGAGGCAACACTAACCAAACACTGCCATAAACCAAGGAACTCTCCAAACAAGTAAGGAACAATGTTGTTGAGAAGTCAGGGTTAGGTTATAAAAAAATATCCAAATCTTTGATGATCCCCAGGAGCACCATCAAATTTGTCATGACCAAATGAAAAGAACATGGCACAACAGCAAACCTGCCAAGAGACGGCCATCAACCAAAACTCATGGTCCGGGCAAGGAGGTCATTAATCAGAGAGGCAGCACAGAGACCTAAGGTAACCCTTGAGGAGCTGCAGAGTTCCACAGCAGAGACTGGAGTATCTGTACCTAACTCCATAGAGTTGGGCTTTATAACAGAGTGGCCAGAAAAAAAAACCTTACTTTCAGCTAAAAAACAAAATGGCATGTTTTGAGTTTGCAAAAAGTCATGTGGGAGATTCCCAAAATGTATGGAGGAAGGTGCTTTGGTCTAATATTTAATTTTTTGCCCATCAAAGAAAACGCTATGTCTGGCGCAACCCCAACACATCACATCACCCAAAGAACACCATCCCCACAGTGAAACATGGGGGTGGCAGGATCATGCTGTGGGGATGTTTTTCAGCAGCCGGGACTGGGAAACTGGTCAGAGTTGAGGGAAAGATGGATGGTGCTAAATACAGGGATATCCTTGAGCAAAACCTGTACCACTCTGTGTGTGATTTGAGGCTAGGACAGAGGTTCACCTTCCAGCAGGACAATGACCCCAAACACACTGCTAAAGCAACACTTGAGTGGTTTAAGGGGAAACAGGTAAATGTGTTGGAATTCCCTAGTCAAAGCACAGACCTCATTCCAATAGAAAATCTGTGGTCAAAAGACTTAAGACTTAAAGATTGCTGTTCACAAGCGCAAACCATTCAACTTGAAGGAGCTGGAGCAGTTTTGCAAGGAGGAATGGGCAAAATACCACTGGTAAGATGTGACTTATCCAACGCGACTTGGAGCTGTGATTGCCGCAAAAGGTCGCCCTACAAAGTATTGACTTTAGGGGGGTGAATATTTATGCACATTGACTTTTTCTGTTATTTTGTCCTATTTGTTGTTTGCTTCACAATAAAAAATAAAAAAAATCTAGGCATGTTCTGTAAAATAAATGATGCAAATCCTCAAACAATCCATGGTAATTCCTGGTTGTGAAGCAACAAAACATGAAAAATGCCAAAGGGGGTGAATACTTTTGCACTGTATTTGATCTCCTATAAATCAGCAAGATTTCTGGCTCCCAAGTGTCTTTTATACAGGTAAGGAGCTGAGATTAGGAGCACTCTCTTAAAGGGAGTGCTCCTAATCTCAGCTCGTTACCTGTATAAAAGACACCTGTCCACAGAAGCAATCAATCAATAAGATTACAAACTCTGCACCATGGCCAAGACCAAAGAGCTGTCCAAAAATGTCAGGGACAAGATTGTAGACCTACTCAAGGCTGGAATGGGCCACAAGACCATCGCCAAGCAGCTTGGTGAGAAGGTGACAACAGTTGGTGCAATTATTCGCGAATGGAAGAAACAAAATAACTGTCAGTCTCCCTTGGTCTGGTGCTCCATGCAAGATCTCACCTCGTGGAGTTTCAATGATCATGAGAACGGAGAGGAATAAGTCCAGAACTACACGGGAGGATCTTGGTAATGATCTCAAGGCAGCTGGGACCATAGTCCCCAAGAAGACAATTGGTAACACACAACACCGTGAAGGACTGAAATCCTGCAGGGCCTCCAAGGTCCCCCTGCTCAAGAAAGCACATGTACAGGCCTGTCTGAAGTCTGCCAGTGTACACCTAAAGGATTCAGAGGAGAACTGAGTGAAAGTGTTGTGGTCAGATGAGACCATAATCAAGCTCTTTGGCATCAACTCAACTCGCCGTGTCTGGAGGAGAAGGAATGCTGCCTATGAACCCAATAACACCAGCCCCACCATCAAACATAGAGGTGAAAACATTATGCTTTGGGGGTGTTTTTCTGCTAAGGAGACATGACAACTGCACTGCATCAAAGGGACAATGGATGGGGGCATGTACCGTCAAATCTTGGGTGAGAACCACCTTTTCTCAGCCAGGGCATTGAAAATGGGTTGTGGATGGTACTCCAGCATGACAGTGACCCAAAACACAGCCAAGAAAACAAGGGAGTGGCTCAAGAGGAAGCACATTAAGGTCCTTGCTGGCCTAGCCAGTCTCCAGACCTTAATCCTATAGAAAATCTGTGGAGGGAGCTGAAGGTTCGAGTTGCCAAACTACAGCCTCGAAACCTTAATGACTTGGGGCCTCATTCTATTATCGGCCGCAGCCGCTGCGGGGCCGCAAGGACCGGCCGCAAGCTTTCCGGCTATTCTATTCCCCTACTGCCGGGGATTCCGGCAGGCTTGCGGCCGGTGCCTTGCAATCTCTTGCGGCCGCTCGTGCCGGAGGAAAGCCTTTGATCTAAAACGGCCGCAAGGAAATCGGCCGTAAGAAATTCCTATTTGCAATTCAATTGCTCCGGGAACCCTCTCTGCAAGGCTAAAAGCGAGCCGCAGCTTACTTGCAGGAAAGAGGTCCCGCTAGCACCAATTAAGCACATAAAATAGCCCAAATAAAGCCATCCTGCACTTTGCAGAGTCTATAAAGTGATATTCGGTGTTAGCAAAAATAGCACATAATTACCCTATACTCAAATCCGTAAAATAATTTTTTTTTAATATACTTAAAATATACATGTAAATAGTCCAGAGTGCTTGGAGCACCTCAGACACGCCCACGCCACAGCCGGAAAATAAACAGTTAATTTGAACTCGGGTTTGGGCTGATGTGCAAGCTTGAGAGTGGGTTACTTTTAATCCTCATGTACCCCAATATGATCCCTAGCATTTACAGAGCTGTACAGTGCCGGCTTGAATTTATTTTTGACTTTGTAGATTTCTAAGCTTACGGCCGGTTCCAAGATATGCGGCCGGCCGTAAGAGGAGATCCTTGCGGGGCCGTTTAATTGAATTGCGAGTTAACAGAACCCCCACAAGGAATCTCAGCCTTACGACCGATTTACGGCCGATAATAGAATGAGGCCCTCGGAGAGGATCTGCAGAGAGTAGTGGGACAAAATTCCTCCTGAGATGTGTGCAAACCTCGAGTCCAACTACAAGAAACGTCTAACCTCTGTGATTGCCAACAAGGGTTTTGCCACCAAGTACTAAGTCGAAGGGGTCAAATACTTACACCTACCATTAAAATTATAGACTGATTATTTCTTTGTCAGTGGACAAACGTTCAAAATCAGCAGGGGATCAATTAACTTTTTTCCCACACTGTGTGCTCAAGTGAAATTAAGCCTTACTCTAGGAAATGTAATTCAGATTCATTGGGACATGCAAATGTTTTCTAGACTCATCCCCAGAGATAAGATATATTTAATGTATAATTCCTGATGCAGTACTAATTAGTCTAAGTTGCAAGTTTAAAATGCGGAAAATGGATATGGACTTATATATCATATGGATAAACCTTTTACAATACTTTATATAGGCAATATAACCTGTTAGATGTTAAATGTAATAAGTTTACTTGTTTCAAAATGTTACCCCCCATATGGATATGAATAAGAGAGAGACAAGTTATTGCACTCTCCTGCCTAGTAGGGACGGTAGATTGCGACCACTTAAAAACATCTGGTTATTACTTTCAGTTCATTTATTAAAAGGGGTGACTTCTTATATGTGGTTTTCTTCTCTCTCCTCCTTTAGGAAATTTCCTCAGATGAGCTCACCTCGCTCTTCCCAGGGCCAACTAGTAATGGATCCCAACTTCCTACCAGGAATCTCCTCCTCTCAAGTCTTTTCCAGCTTATGCCCCCACAATCATATCTTTTTCACAAATACATGACAGCTAATTTGGACTATACATTTATTACCCATAATGTTAAGGGATTTAACTCTCCCTTTAAAAGAAGCAAAGCCTTCCTTTTTCACAAATCATACCACCTCTCAGTACTATTTATTCAATAAACACACTTTGCAGGACTCAAAAAGAGCAGGGACAGCTTTTCTTTTAATAGAAACTTCCCATTTATTCTATATCTTCTGAGCATTAAACTATCACTAATATCTTTATATTCACCCACTATATTCCCGTATGCCTATTGCAAAGCCTAAAATCTATCAACCTTGGCCAAATAATAATCAAGGGAGATTTCAACCTAACTTTTGACCCCAAACTAGATTATATTTAAAAAAAAATTGGCACAGGCAACTTAAAAAACTTAAATCAAATTTATTTTGGCTGGACTACATCTTGTAGACACCTGGAGATCTTATCACCCTCAGAATAGAGAATATTCTTTCTTCTATTCCACACATCAAACCTACTCCAGATTAGATACTTTTTTGTAAGATATCTTTTTATTGGATTCAATGAGATCTGTAGAGATAATGCCCTGCCCCTGGTTGGATCACTCTTTAGTCAAAATTTCCCCAGACTTAACTTTATGCCCTAGACTTCCCAAATCTTGGAGACTTAACAAATCTCTTTTAACAGAACTTATTCAAGATCAAATAACTCAAGAAATAGAATTTTACTTCAATAACAATAATATCCTATACTGTAATATAGGATGAGTCTGAGTAGCACATAAAGCCTCTCAAAGACAAAGAGAGCTAAAACTAGAACTAACGCAACTTCAAAAATATAATCAAACTAAACATTCTACTCAGGCAAGATAAAATATTGATAAGATCAGACTTTACTTAATCATTTTCAATCATACGGAAAAAGCCAAGAAACTAATCCAACACAAATACTTTACCAAAGCAAATAAACCTGACTCTCTCTTAGCCCATATACTTAAATCAAAAATGTCCCAATCCAAAATATACCAATAAGAACCAATTCAGGCTTAATAACACATAGCCCTAATGAAATTAAACAACTCTTTCATAAATATTATCAACGTGTATATACAGCTTCTAAATAAAATACAGCTCTTCCAGAGCTCTTCACTTTTTAAACTCCAAAATAACATTAAAGGCGATCAAGGACGCAATACAGGTGCTAAAGGCAGGGAAATCTCCTTACCTAACCCAATTTGTTAACTATACCTCTCGAAGAAAAATCAAGAACTCCAGAAATTCCCCAAAGAGAGACATTAAAATCCTAGCAAAGATTATGGTTAATCGAATGGCTTTGCTCCTTCGTAAATTAATACACAAAAGATCAGGTAGGATTTTTTTCCTTATAGGCAAGCTGGAGATAACATCAGGAGAATTATTCATATTTCCCACAATATTCATAAACTTAAAACTGCTGTTTGGCCGTAGACATTGAAAAATGTATGTGTGTTTACACTTGTAAGCTTTGAAATTTAGCTAGATCACAATACAATCTATATGACGTGTATTACAATCTCTTTGGATGATTGTATAACAGTTAGTCTTAAAACACTTTATATTTGGTTAGATCAATATATCAATCAATAAGCAATGAATACACACTTATGTATGGTTAGTTCAGTATAGGAGTATATCTTGGTTAACAGTCTGTCTATATTTGGTTAGTGCAATACAAAAAAAGCTATGAATAAACAATCAGCTGTCTATTTGTTATATATATATATATATATATATATATATATATATATAATATTAATAATTAGCAATATAACCTATCACTCTATGAAAGCAGTAAAATATGGAATGACACTATATGTAGCAGTCAGAATCTCGAAAAATATATTGAAGCAATATATATCAGAGTTGATTATATTGTATGGGAGGTTGCCAGCTAATTAACCTTTGTATTTAGGTATTGGCAAGCTGTTATTTGGGTACTGGTCTTACATCAGAATTGATTACATTTAATTTAATTTATCAAGTCGGTCAATTCAATCCATAATGTAGTAAGACAGTTTTGTTACTTGTGTAATACAAGATTACATATGTTGATTATAAGTATGGCTTGTTATGTAGATGTATTAATAATTGATCTTTGTAAAAGAGTTAAACGGTCACATTATTGAATAAAGTTAACCAGTCTGTTTTAGGGGATATGGGCACAGATTAAAAAAAATGATTAACATCTACAGTCTGGAATATAGATGATAATTAGACTGGGTTTGTGACCACTCCCAAAAGGGTAACAGAAGGATTGTGATATATAGGGGGCTAAGTTTAACTCTACTACAAACTAAATAGTTATTACCATTTTATACATTACCTATGTATGGAATACTTGTGACAGGAGAACCCTTCTCACTGAAGAAATCTCTCTTTGTGCGCTTGGATTGTTTAGAGAGAGTTGATGGAATTTGATATAGTCAGATATAGAAATATACCTTAAGGAAGATTTGAAGGGGGCATAAGTTTATGCCACGAATGACAGTCAAGTTTGCCTGAAGACAGGACCATCAGATAAGACTGGAAATGGTAGGGCTCAGGTGGTAGCAGGAAAGACCACGGAAAAAAAACAGCCAAAGACAAAAGACAAAGGCCCTCATTCAATTGCAATTTGCCCAATTGAATAGGGGTCTAAATAAGCACATAACATATTTTTTGAAAGACGTTTTTAGTTAGTAAACATCTATCCAAAAGCAAGGTTTTCACTAACTAAAAACTTATTTAAAAAAAATATGTTATATATTTGGTTAGATCAATATATCAATCAATAAGCAATGAATACACACTTATGAAATCTGGATTAACAATGTATGTTAATACAATCTATGTATGGTTAGTTCAGTATAGGAGTATATCTTGGTTAACAGTCTGTCTATATTTGGTTAGTGCAATACAAAAAAAGCTATGAATAAACAATCAGCTGTCTATTTGTTATATATATATATATATATATATATATATATATATATATATATATATATATATATAATATTAATAATTAGCAATATAACCTATCACTCTATGAAAGCAGTAAAATATGGAATGACACTATATGTAGCAGTCAGAATCTCGAAAAATATATTGAAGCAATATATATCAGAGTTGATTATATTGTATGGGAGGTTGCCAGCTAATTAACCTTTGTATTTAGGTATTGGCAAGCTGTTATTTGGGTACTGGTCTTACATCAGAATTGATTACATTTAATTTAATTTATCAAGTCGGTCAATTCAATCCATAATGTAGTAAGACAGTTTTGTTACTTGTGTAATACAAGATTACATATGTTGATTATAAGTATGGCTTGTTATGTAGATGTATTAATAATTGATCTTTGTAAAAGAGTTAAACGGTCACATTATTGAATAAAGTTAACCAGTCTGTTTTAGGGGATATGGGCACAGATTAAAAAAAATGATTAACATCTACAGTCTGGAATATAGATGATAATTAGACTGGGTTTGTGACCACTCCCAAAAGGGTAACAGAAGGATTGTGATATATAGGGGGCTAAGTTTAACTCTACTACAAACTAAATAGTTATTACCATTTTATACATTACCTATGTATGGAATACTTGTGACAGGAGAACCCTTCTCACTGAAGAAATCTCTCTTTGTGCGCTTGGATTGTTTAGAGAGAGTTGATGGAATTTGATATAGTCAGATATAGAAATATACCTTAAGGAAGATTTGAAGGGGGCATAAGTTTATGCCAAGAATGACAGTCAAGTTTGCCTGAAGACAGGACCATCAGATAATACTGGAAATGGTAGGGCTCAGGTGGTAGCAGGAAAGACCACGGAAAAAAAACAGCCAAAGACAAAAGACAAAGGCCCTCATTCAATTGCAATTTGCCCAATTGAATAGGGGTCTAAATAAGCACATAACATATTTTTTGAAAGACGTTTTTAGTTAGTAAACATCTATCCAAAAGCAAGGTTTTCACTAACTAAAAACTTATTTAAAAAAAATATGTTATGTGCTTATTTAGAGCACTATTCAATCGGCCAAATCGCAATTGAATGAGGGCCCAAGAATATTCTCTCTCTGCTTCTGATAACTATTTCTTCCTTCTCGTCACTAGGTTGGTCTCCACCAATGAAATTAGTTACTCCCCTCTTTATGTACAGTATATGAATATATCAGAATATATTATAAATAAATATTGTGAATGTCTGCTTCTAGCCACATGGGAGCGCTCTGGTCATAATAAAACGTTATGACCTTGGTATTAATTATGTGACAAATTATTTCTGGTCAGTAGAATGCACAAATTGTGCGCTAATCTTACACCTGTGTGATAACATGTGAAAGAGACAATGGAGAATTTAAATGAAACTGTATGTCTTAGCATAGTATCTTAAAGTAGCATGCTGAAGGTCTTTCTTGCCCATGTGAAAAATATCTCTAATTTACCAAGTTTTAGTTTGATTTGTGTAATAGACTCAAACATTTAAAACACCACATAGAAAAATGATTTAAGCCCTTCACATGTTAAAGAAACATACTATTAGTGTTTGCGTATGTTTACAATGGTAAATGGTGAGTGGCAATGGACAACCATATAATGTAAATAATAGAGGGTGTGGTGCTCTTTTTACCCTGAAAATGCACGACAAGGTACATCTGTCATTCACTGCTCCTCTGAGCTCCATTAAATTCATGTTCATTGCTTCAATTAACTCATCCATCCTTCTCTGCCTCTGTCATCTCCTTCTTCATGTGCCTTCAATCTTTCCGAGCATCAGAGTCTTCTCTAGGGAGTCCTACCTTCTCATGATATGGCCAAAATATTTGAGCTTCAACCTCATGATCAACCTTCCAGTGAAGAATGTCTTGATTTCCTGTAGTGCTGATTTATTGGACCATCTTGCAGTCCAATGGATTCTAAGCAGTTTTTCCCAACACCACAATTCATAGAAGTCAATTCTACGGAGCTCAGCCTTCTTTATAGTTCAGTTTTCACATGCATATGTTACTACTGAGAATACCACAGACCTTTGATGATAGTGTTATCCACCCTTCTCTATATAAATAATTGAAAGGAGATTTAAAAAAATGTTAAAGATTCAACATCACCTGGACAGAATAGTGTCACAAAATGCTGTCATTGTTGCATTGAAAAAACAATCTCAGTGAGAAGGATGCATTGGGGTAGTACCGCTTTAAGGGTGACCAGGTAGCCATCTATTAGCCAACCACAGTCTGTGGCTCCATAATACCCTTTATCCTAAACTAGGATTGAACTTGTGGTCACAGCAAATAATGGGGCCATAGAAATCAATGGAGTCAAACACAAAAAAAGGAATTTGTTCTTACCTGGATCTATAGCTTCCCCAGGTGCTGCTCCTACCAGGCAGCCACCGAAGGTTAACTCCGAGCATACTATTGTGTCCTCTAGGTTTCCTGCATAGGGGGAGCCATGACCCCTGTACTTGGAACTTAGGGAGCAAGGAACTCCAGGACTTTTTATTGGTTTAAAGGGACACGTACCAAGTCAAACTTTCTGTCTCTGCTTTTGTTGTAGCTAAGAATAGAAGGGATTAATCTATGACTGATCCAGGCTTCTAATCTGGAGTTGTGTAATTAATAACGTATGACCTCATCTAAGTAACCACGTGGCCAGACCCTGCATGGCTCCTTCTGGGAGAAAACCTTTCTGCTGTCTGGTGACTATCCTTGCTGACCCACTCTGATGATGCCCAGGTCACACTCTGTATCCTGTCTAGAGCTCTACAATTGGTCCTAGCTTCTGGGGATTTTGGTGGAACTTGCTCTTTCCTCAGTCCATATCTTTTCAGCAGGGATACAACAGAACCCTGGCCTGCAGACCCAACCAAGTAGCAGGTTGTGACAAATAGCAAGATCCACTATGTACCAACACAAATCCAAAGGGGGTCTCTCCTGTCTGAACTTTAAACTTTACTACAAATCTGTCTTTTTACTCTTGATACACAATTAGTTGGTTCCCCAAATCAGCAACCCTATTACTTTCTAGACTTTTGATGAAATTCACATTGAGACAGTGGTACTGAGCGACAGACTAAAATCAATTCTCCCCTAACATCTATAATACCTTATGCATAATTTCTCCCAGGACTACATGATAGAGGCTTTACTTGGTATTCTTTGGTTTTCTTCTCTTCTCTTACTATTTTTCTTTTATGCTTTCCATATCGTTTTGGTAATCACCCTGGTTAAAGAAATAAAAATAGAACAGATAATTTATATAATATTATATATGTTTGAATTTGTATTTGGTTTGAACACATTGCCACAGGGAAATAATGATACTTTATTGACTTTGTTGCTGTTTATTTCTATATACTGTTTGTTATAACCACAATCCATGTTGTAAAACACATAATTTAAAGATTATAAAAAAATGTTTACATCAAAAACTGAACCTGTATTTAATCATTCTGTAATACAAAAAGTGCAATGTAATACAGTTGTAAACGTTACTATTTAATATCCTTATGACAGTCTAATTGCAAAAGAGTACTGATGTCTTGCCAAATCATAAAGTCACTGCAATATAAAAATTTCCGAATTCATTGCATACAATGAATCTATCAGTCACACGCACAATAATTACAATTAACAGCTTGGTCAAATTGGCATTAATTAAGCACTAGGTTTTTCGGAAACACATCTGGTGCATATTCCTAATTGTTTAATCAGAGATCACAAGAATATTGGAACGAAGCGGGAGTCAGGGGATATAGATGCTGATTATAAGTATTCAGAACAATATTTAATAAATACTTATGGTATTTTGACACAGTGGGATGGTAGTAACTTGTCATGGGATGATTGATAGCTATCGGTAAAGTTGGAAGTGAGGTTATGGTAGTGCTTACGTACGACCGGGACATGAAATTATTCTTTCATTTTATATTTAGCCAACATATTTTGGCAAAAAGCTATAGTATTAAAATGATTCAATTAGGTTAAATCGGGGGGGGGGGGGGGGGTGGTCAGGGGCATAAAGGGGAAGATCTGGGGGATCAGAGGGTAAAGGGGGATATCAAGGGAAGAGATAGAGTATTGGGGAGAGGTGGAGTAAAAGGGGAGATCATGAGGAAAAAGGGAGAGATTGGGAGGAGCACAGTAACACAGGGGCAAAGTGTGCTGCACATTTTTACAGTCCAATCTACCATCCCATTGAAGCAGAGCATAATAAAAAGGTAAAAAACGTCAGTCACCAGAATAGTTATAGTGCTCTTCCTAATCATTTGAAATTTTACTTGATATTTTTCATCCTCATCAGTCTGATATCCATCAGTGTTTTTATTTTATCTGTTTGCTTTATTAGATTTGTATATACCTGTATGAGAAGGTTTTTGTTCATTGTGCAGTTTCTGTCTTATGTCTTAGTTGCTACCTCTTACATTACAGTTGTTCTTTCCTTTGCCTTGAGTCTTGTTGTGTGTAGGCACTACTAATATACCAATCTTCTAACAAGTTCATAAAACCTTCAGGCCTATATGTGATCATTAAAATAAAGAACTGTACTGTATTGGAACCAATCTGTCTGCAAATCTTTGTTGTCTTAAATGACCATTTGAGTGCCTTTAGTATGCTCTAACAAAGAACAAGACATGGCTATGTGGAAAATGTTTTTCAAATAAATGAATACATTCCTTAATTAAAAAATGTAAAGGTAAATGAAAACATAACTCATCATATATGTGTTTATATTAATATGTTCTGTTGTTCTGATTATACCAAATCTGCACACTGATAAAAGCTTATATAGAGAGTCTCAAGCACACCAGTAGCTGAAGACTCTAAGAGTGTATTTCTGTTCTCATTGTGCAGTTGCCCTTTAATTCTCATAATTACTCAGCTTTTATGTGTCATAAAAGTGATCATGATATGTGTTTGTGTAACATGTGCTTGCTGCCCTCCCATAGAAAATATAAATAATATGGCCCACCATCAAATGCATTTAATAAAGAAGTAATAGTTTGGTGTGTGTATGAGTAGTTATGCTGTAAAAATGCGGAAAATTATCTTATTTGGTCACACAGCAAGAGAGTGATGTGCACACATAGAAAAGGGAAAAAATGGGTGTGTGCATACCTTGTGCACGCACTTGCAGGGGCTTCTCCATTTTACCGCCCAGGGGCTCCAAAAAAGTAGGTCAGGGCCTGTGTGTGTAGCATAGCTTTCCTCGGACTACATGCTTCAACTAGTCTTGATTATTTCCTGGTTTCTATGTTACCAATGAAAGGAGCCTACACAGCAGTGGCCCATGCAAAGAGCTGCTGCTGAATAGATGAATGCAGAACCACCAGTGACTGTGTTCCTCACTTTACAAATGTAGCCTGCCTTAGCAGTTGTGGCAATTTTAGCTATTGTCTATGCAACCAGTTTATTTCTAAACACAATTCTGTCTCCCATTTTGTTTTCTCTGCCCTGCACCTCTAAAATACAGTGGATATAAAAAGTCTACACACCCCTGTTAAAATTTCAGGTTTCTGTGCTGTAAAAAAATGAGACAAAGATAAATCGTTTCAGAACCTTTTCCACCTTTAATGTCACCTATAAACTGTACAACTCAATTGAAAAACAAACTGAAATCTTTTAGGTAGAGGGAAGAAAAAATATAAAAATAAAATAATATGGTTGCATAAGTATGCACACCCTTAAACTAATACTTTGTTGAAGCACCTTTTGATTTTATTACAGCACTCAGTCTTTTTGGGTATGAGTCTATCAGCATGGCACATTTTGACTTGGCAAGATTTGCCCACTCTTCTTTGCAAAAACACTCCAAATCTGTCAGATTGTGAGGGCATCTCCTGTGCACAGCCCTCTTCAGATCACCCCACAGATTTTCCATCGGATTCAGGTCTGGGCTCTGGCTGGGTCATTCCAAAATTTTAATCTTCTTCTGGTGAAGCCATTCCTTTGTTGATTTGGATGTATGCTTTGGCTCGTTGTCATGCTGAAAGATGAAGTTCCTCTTCATGTTCAGCTTTCTAGCAGAAGCCTGAAGGTTTTGTGCCAATATTGACTGGTATTTAGAACTGTTCATAATTCCTGCTATCTTAACTAAGGCCCCAGTTCCAGCTGAAGAAAAACAGCCCCAAAGCATGATGCTGCCACCACTATGCTTTACTGTGGGTATGGTGTTCTTTTGGTGATGTGCAGTGTTGTTTTTGCGCCAAACATGTCATAGTTACATAGTTACATAGTATTTAAGGTTGAAAAAAGACTTTCAGTCCATCAAGTTAAACCTTTTAAGATCTCCTCAGATCTGCAATATGCGGATTAACTATTAATTAATTAGTTGTATTAAAAAAATAATAATAATAATAATCAATTTCCTCCTGATCCCAGACACCGGCGACCGGACTTCTCCCTAGATTAATACTGCCTCTAATTATCCACGATAACCCTAAATTTCCTTTTTAATTATAAATAAATCCAGTCCCCTTTTAAAGTTATCTATCGAATCCGCTGTCACCACCTCCTCTGGTAGAGAATTCCACAGATTAACCACCCTTACTGTGAAGAACCCTTTTCTTTCTTTAAGGTGGAATCTTTTTACTTCTAACCTCAAGTGATGTCCTCTTGTCAGTTGAAAACCTCTTGGCACAAAAAGCTCCCTTGACAAATCTTTATAGGTAATCATATCTCCTCTTAGATGCCTTTTTTCTAGAGAAAATACGTTTAATTTGGTTAGTCTTTCTTCATAACTTAGCCCCTCCATTCCCCTTATTAGTTTTATTACCCTCCTCTGTACATTTTCCAGCTCTAAAATGTCCTTTTTATGAAGTGGTGCCCAAAATTGTACTCCATATTCCAAATGAGGGCATACTAGAGATTTGTATAGTGGCAGAATTATATTTGCTTCCCTGGCTTCTATACCCTTCTTAATACATGCTAATATTTTATTTGCATTTGCAGCTGCTGCTTGGCTTTGAGCACTATTACCTAGGTGGTTGTCCACAAGCACTCCCAAATCCCTTTCAATATCTGATACACCTAGATTTGCCCCATTAAGATTAAAAGTTGCATGGCTATTTTTCCTTCCCAGATGCATAACTTTACATTTATTCGTATTAAATGTCATCTGCCATTTAGATGCCCATTCCTCAATTTTATGTAAATCCCTTTGGAGGGAAAGCACATCACTATCTGATTTAATTACCTTGCACAACTTCGTGTCATCAGCGAAAATGGAGACACCACACTCCAATCCACCTCTAAGTCATTAATAAATATGTTAAAAAGGAGAGGACCTAAAACTGAACCCTGAGGTACCCCACTTACTACATTAGTCCAGTCGGAGTATGTTCCATTTACAACAACCCTTTGCTTCCTGTCTTTTAGCCAGCTCTCAATCCATGACCAGATATTTACTGCAACTCCTGTATCTCTTAGTTTGCACAATAGTCTCCCATGTGGCACTGTATCAATAGCCTTTGCAAAATCCAAAAAGACTACATCCACTGAGTTGCCTTGATCCAGGTTCCTACTAACCTCCTCATAGAAACTAATTAGATTTGGTTGGCATGATCTATCCCTCATGAATCCATGTTGACTCCTACTTATAATCCTGTTCAAATAGACATATTCTTGTATATTATCCCTTATTAACCATTCTAAAAGCTTCCCCACTACAGAAGTGAGGCTCACTGGTCTACAATTCCCCGGATTTGCTCTTGCTCCCTTTTTAAATATAGGTATCACATCAGCTTTTCTCCAGTCATCTGGTAGAGATCCTGTGTTGAGTGAATCTTGAAAAATTAAATATAATAGTTTGGCTATTACAGAAACCAGTTCCCTTAGTACCCTTGGATGTATTCCATCAGGGACCGGGGCTTTATTAACATTTATTTTTTCCAACCTCTTTTGGATTACTTCCTGTGTTAAACAATTATTTGGCAAAGGTAGTGTAGCCCCATTATGTTGCTGTGTCCCAACCACTGGTACCTCCCTTGTGTATACCGAAGAAAATAACCTATTTAGCTCATCTGCCTTTTCCTGGTCACTAATTATCAGACGGCCTGTGTCACACTGTAATGTTCCTATAGCTTCCTTCCTCGCCTTCTTCCCATTAATATACTTAAAAAATATTTTAGGGTTAGTCTTACTCTCTTTTGCAATCAATTTTTAATTTTCTATTTTAGCCAGTCTAATCGCTCTTTTGCAAGCCTTGTTGATTCGCTTGTATTCCTGTAAAGCAGTCTCTGTCCCCTCTTGTTTGTATAATTTAAATGCCTGTTTTTTACTCCATAGCTTGATCTTTAAATCATTGTTAAGCCACATTCAATGGGATTTACTCCTTTTACTTTTATTCCCACACGGTATATGGTGATGTGTATGTATATTTAGTAAGGATTTAAATGTTGTCCATTTATGTTCAGTATTTTTACCTGCCAGTTCTCTGTCCAAGTCTATACTTTGTATTGCTGCCCTTAGACCGTTAAAATCTGCCCTTTTAAAATTAAGAGTTTTCGTTGGCCCCTTAAAATTTTGTTTTTTTAATTCAATCTCAAATGAGACTGTGTTGTGATCACTGTTTCCCAAAGGTTGCCCTATTCCAACATTTGATACTATATCAATATTATTTGTGACGAGTAAATCTAAGATAGCTTCACTTCTAGTAGGCTCTTGTACAACCTGGGCCAGATAATGATCCCTGAGTGTACTTAAGAACCTGCTCCCCTTAGATGAACTGCTGGTCTCATTTATCCAGTTTATTTCAGGGTAATTAAAATCTCCCATTATTAGAACTTGACCATGCTTAGCTGCATTTTCAATCTGTAACAATAATTGGATTTCCTCACTTTCAGCTATATTTGGGGGTTTGTAGCATACTAATATTCTTTTGGAATTTGCTGCTCTGCTATTTAACTCTACTCACAAACATTCTGCTTTATTACTAGGTCCACCATTAATATCTTCTCTGACTATAGGCTTAAATTCAGGCTTAACATACAGACAAATCCCTCCTCCTCGTTTACCATTGCCTCTATCTTTCCTAAATAGGTTATAACCATCCAGATTAACAGTCCAGTCATGAGATTCATCCCACCACCTTTCAGTAATGCCTATTAAATCCCATTTTTCATTAATTGCTAATAATTCTCCCATTTTTCCTGGCAAGCTTCTGGCATTAGCAAGCATACACCTTATGTTATGAGTCTGTAGGTCTGAAGTGCCTGCCACTGTACTTGAATTACTTAGTACTACCTCCCTATTGACTATACTACCCCTTCCCCCATCTCCTCCCCTATGAGTTGTTAATTCATCCCTTATACCCTCTACACTTTCTACCCCATTACTTATATCTAGTCCCTCCCCCCCACCTACTAGTTTAAAAACTCCTCCAGCCTTTCTACCATCCTATCCCCTAGTATAAAAGCTCCCTCATCATTAAGGTGCAATCCATCCCTACTGTAGAGATTGTACCGAAGTAAGAAGTCAGCCCAGTGCTCTTAAAACCCAAACCCCTCCTTAGTGCACCCCATCTTTAGCCACGCATTAACCTCCCTAAGCTCCTTCTGCCTCCCTGGGCTAGCACGTGGCACTGGTAGTATCTCAGAAAATATCCTTTGGAATTATGGCCAAAAAGTTCAACCTTGGTTTCATCAGACCATAACACCTTTTCCCACATGCTTTTGGGAAACTTCAGATGTGTTTTTGCAAAATGTAGCCTGGCTTGGATGTTTTTCTTCATAAGAAAAGGCTTTTGTCTTGCCACTCCACCCCATAGCCCAGACATATGAAGAATACGGGAGATTGTTGTCACATGTACCACACAGCCAGTACTTGCCAGATATTCCTGCAGCTCCTTTAATGTTGCTGTATGACTCTTGGTAGTCTCCCAGTCCAGTTTTCTTCTCGTCTTTTCATCAATTTTGGAGGGAGCTCCAGTTCTTGGTAATGTCACTGTTGTGCCATATTTTCTCCACTGGATGATGACTGTCTTCATTGCATTCAATGGTATATCTAATGCCTTGGAAATTCTTTTGTACCCATCTCCTGACTGATACCTTTTAACAATGAGATCCCTCTGATGCTTTGGAAGCTCTCTGTGGACCATGGTTTTTGCTGTGGGATGCGATTAAGAAAATTTCAGGAAAGACCAACTAGAGCAGCTGAACTTTATTTGGGGTTAATCAGAGGCACTTTAAATGATGGCAGGTGTATGCTGACTCCTATTTAACACGATTTGGAATGTGATTGCTTAATTATGAGCACAGCTACATCCCCAGTTATAAGAGGGTGTGCAGATTTATGCAACCGCATTATTTTTCTTTTCTTTTTTCTTCCCTCCACCTAAAAGATTTCAGTTTGTTTTTCAATTGAGTTGTACAGTTTATAGGTCACAATTAAGGTGGAAAAAGTTCTGAAATTATTTATCTTTGTCTCATTTTTTACAACACAGAAACCTGACATTTTAACAGGGGTGTGAAGACTTTTTATATCCACTGTATATGCCTTCTCTATCTATATTCTCTTTTTCTCCCTTTAAATATATAGCATTCATCTCCCACTTTGTCTCACACCTTGTGTCTGTCTCCATATCTCCTTTGCGGTCTCCATCTGAAAGTCCCAAGAATGACCACCATCCAAATAAAAAAAAAGAACGATACAGGGTTGTCCTATCTCATCTCTTTTTTCACTTTAGCAACTGAACCTCTTGCTGGTTATTCATTCAGTTGTATCCAGCTCTCTGTGACCCTGCGGATAAAAGGTACATCTGTCATTCACTGATCTCCATTAAGTTCATGTTCATTGCTTCAATGATCTCATCCATCCTTCTCCTCCTCTGTTGTCCCCTTCTTCATGTGCCTTCAATCTTTCTGAGCATAAGAGTCTTCTCTAGGGAATCCTAACTTCTCATGATATGGCCAAATTATTTGAGCTTCAACCTCATGATCAAACCTTCCAGTGAACAGTTTGTCTTATTTTCCTGAAGTACTGATTTATTGGATCTTCTTGCAGTCCAAATCTTAGGAGTTATTCCCAACACCACAATTCATAGAAGTCAATTCTACGGCGCTCAACCTTATATAGATGAGCTTTCACATGCGTATGTTACTACTGAGAATACCATGGTTCTAACTATGCAGACCTTTGTTGATAGCGGTATCTACCATTCGATATATAAATCATTGAAAGGAGATTTACAAAAATTGTCAAGATTCAACATTTCCTGGACAGGTTGCATTAAAATAGTGTCACAATGGTATGGGCCTTGTTTTTTTGTGAGTTGTTACTGTTTGTTTTCATTTCTGAAGAAAAATGCTGTCATTGTTGCATTGTAATAACTTAATCTCAATGAGAAGGATGCTGGGGGGTGTAGTCACATTATAGGGGGCATGAACATAAATTGGGGTAGTACCACTTTAAGGGTGACCATGATTAGTTTCCGAGTGATAGTCAGTACAGAGTCGGATACAAAAAAAGTAACTTGTCCTCAACTGGATCTATAGCTTTCCCAGGTACTGCTCCTACCAGGCAGTCACTGAAGTTTAACTCCGAGCATACTATTGTGTCCTCTAGGTTTCCTGCAAAGGGGGAGCAATGACCCCGGTACTTGGAACTTAGGGAGCAAGGAACTCCAGGACTTTAACTGGTTTAAAGGGACACATACCAAGTCAAACTCTCTGTCTCTGCTATTGTTGTAACTAAGAATAGAAGGGATTAATCTATGACTGATCCAGGCTTCTAATCTGGAGTTGGGTAATTAATAACCTATGACCTCATCTAAGTAAAGTGATCACACATGGCCAGACGCTGCATGGCTCCTTCTGGGAGAAAACCTTTTTGCAGTCTGGTGACTACCCTTGCTGACCAACTCTGTTGATGCCCAAGTCACACTCTGTATGCTATCTAGAGCTCTGCAACTGGTCCTAGCTTCTGGGGATGTTGGTGGAACTTTCCCTTGCCTCTGTCCATATCCTGTCAGCAGGTATACATGCAAGTTGTGACATATAGCAAGATCAACTATGTACCAACACAAATCCAAAGGGGGTCTCTCCTGTCCGAATTTTAACTTTACTACAAAACTGTCTCTTTACTCTTGGTACACAATTAGTTGGCTCCCCAAATCAGCAACCCTATTACTTTCTAGACTTGAGGAAGACTTGACGAAATTCACATTGAGACAGTGGTACTGAACGACAGACTAAAATCAATTCTCTCCCTTTACACCTATAATACCTTATCTATAATCTCCCGAAGAACTACACGATAGAGGCTTTACTTGGTACTCTTTGGTTTTCTTCTCTTCTCTTACTATTTTTCTTTTATGCTTTCCATATCGTTTTGGTAATCACCCTGGTTAAAGAAATAAAAATAGAACAGATAATTTATATAATATTATATATGTTTGAATTTGTATTTGGTTTGAACACATTGCCACAGGGAAATATTGATACTTTATTGACTTTGTTGCTGTTTATTTCTATATACCGTTTGTTATAACTGCAATTGATGTTGTAAAAAACATAATTTAAAGATTATAAAAAAATGTTTACATCAAAAAATGAACCTGTATTTAATCATTCTGTAATACAAAGTGCAATGTAATACAGTTGTAAACGTTACTATTTAATATCCTTATGACAGTCTAATTGCAAAAGCGTACTGACGTCTTGCCAAATCATAAAGTCCCTGCAATAAATACATTTCACAATTCATTGCATGCAATGAATCTATCAGTCACACGCACAATAATTACAATTAACAGCTTGGTCAAATTTGCATTAATTAAGCACTAGTACTTTCGGAAACACATCTGGTGCATATTCCTAATTGTTTAGATCACAGATCACAAGAATATTAGAACGAAGCGGGAGTCAGGGGATATAGATGCTGATTATTAGTATTCAGAGCAACATTTGATAAATACTGATGGTATTTTGACACAGTGGGATGATAATAACTTGTCATTGGTCGATTGATAGCTATCAGTAAAGTTAAAAGTGAGGTTATGGTAGTGCTTATGTACGACCAGGCATGAAATTAATCTTTAATTTAAAATTTAGCCAACATATTTTGGCAAAGAGCTATAGTATTAAGAGTATACAATGGGGATAAAGGTTTTAAGGGGGAGGGGTCAGGGGCATAAAGGGGAAGATCTGGGAGATATCAAGGGAAGAGATAGAGTAATGGTGAGGGGTGGAGTAAAAGGGGAGATCATGGGGAAAGAGTGAGAGATTGAGAGGAGAAATGTAAAGGGATGTTCAGATTTAAGTTTTAAAGATACATTAACATTTTTCTTCAAACACTTCAACAATGTTATTGTTAATGATTCATTAAATAACAAATATTGTTCTACTATATGGCCACTTCAGTGACCTTTTAAGTTTCAGAAGTCCTCTTATTTCACTTGGGGATAATTTTAAAGGAGATTTGTATTATTGTCTTCTGTCAAACTGACACCATTCCCATTGCATGTTCTTTAATTAGATTTTGTTAGAAACATAATGTTGGTGAAATATGTGGTTGCCACCTATCCATTTTGTATCCAGAAAGTTCATTTATTTCTACCTCTGCCCAGTTTTAAGAATATTTGATGATTGTACGCCCGATAAACTACACAAAATGAATCCCCTACAGAGAAACCTGTGTTGTCGGGGTTGTCAAAATGTATGGGATCATATACATACATGGTGGTTTTGCCTAGTAGTTCAAAATACTTGGGGACAATTAATTCAACTCGTTTCTACACTTTTTAAATCCATGATTCCATTGGCAATGGAATCATGTCTATTGGGGATACACATTGATAGCTTAACCTCTTCTCAAAACAAGTTACTCCAACTTATTGCATTGGCAACTAAAACTCATACAGCTGGCAGCTGGAAGCTACCGACCTTAAACTTTTTCCGAAGTTATACTATAAATTAACTATATACTAATAAATGGACGCTTAACCCATAGTATATCCCCGAGTTTCTAAAAACATGGGAACACTGGATAATGAATCCAATTAGTATATCCCTCATATAACTTTTACTTGCTAATATCCATACTCATAATCTGGCATGTGAGGCTGAGAGGAACCGAGTCGGGACATTACCCGGAGGTACGGAAAGGGAAGTTAAGGTAAAAAGATAGCAGATTTTTCTTTTTTATTTATTTTAATTTATATATTTTTTTTATTCTCCATTATTCTCCTGGTTTCTTTTCCCCTACTAAGAGGATGTATTTCACTTACTGTATATATTACAATGAGTTAGATATTTTGCACTCATAGATCTCTCCGTATTATACTCTGATTTATTACTTTTATTCTTTATAGTTACGATTATTGTTATAATGAAAAACGTGAAAAAAAGACTTAAAAAGTACACATATACATAATGTTATATTTACATAGTACAATATGACTTAGAAAGTACTTTTAAAATGTACACTGTACCATTTATAACTCATGTATGTGAAATGCAATGATGTACTATCATATGTCTTTAATAAATATTTATATTAAAAAAAAAAAAAAAGAGTGCTCAGAATAAGACTGTGTAGCATAGCTGGGGATGTCACACGCTGACTCTTTCCTCAGACTACATGCTTCAATTAGTCTTGATTCTTTCCTGGTTTATGTTACCAATGAAAAGAGCCTACACAGCCGTGGCACATGCAAAGAGCTGCTGCTGAATAGATGAATGCAGAACCACCAGTGACTACGTTCCTCACTTTACAAATGTAGCCTGCCATAGTAGTTGTGGCAATATAGCTATTGTCTATTCAGCCAGTTTATTTCTAAACACAATTCTGTCTCCCATTTTGTTTTAAGTGCCCTGCACCTCTAAACTATACGCCTTCTCTATCCATGTTCTCTTTTTCTCCCCCTAAATATATAGCCTTCATTTCCAACTTTGTCTCACCCCTTGTCTCTGTCTCCATATCTCTTCCTAGGTCTCCATCTCCCTCTTTTGCTCTCTCTTCTACTCCAGCCCTCTTCTTCAGTATCTTAGTTCTATTTTCAAGCATTCTCTCATTTTTTGGTCCATTCTGCCCCCCTGTTTCTCACAACATTTGCCCCCCTGTTTCTCACAACATATTCAACTTCTTAAAATACACCTCTCAGTGACACAAACTGGTGGTGATACTAAGAGTAATTAGATAAAGTTTATGGAGGGTGGGAGAATAAAATGTGTGTTTTTAGATGATGCAAATGGATTCATTGTAGAACATAAATAAAAAAGGTAATTAAGAAGGGATTAAACAAGATAAACAATGGGAAGAAATGAAATGAGCAATGATAAAAGCGTGAAAAGCAAGAGGCAATGGAAGGGGTTTTTAAATAAAAATTAAAATGAATGTGTCTTGGCCAAAGTAGATTGGCCCTAAATTATAGTGTAATGCATCAGAATATTTTTAGCAGGTGCTCTTTCAGCAAAAAAGGTTAGTTACTGAGGGGCAAATATGAGGATGGGTATTTGTGGAGGTTTACCAACGCTAATATATTTTTACTGGGTCAAAATATTTTCCCAATTTCTTCCCCCTGCTTTCTCTTGTCACAACTTTTTCTCTCCCTTTCTCTCTTTAAACCTTTTCAGTCTATCACACCCGCCTTCCATTTTCACAACTCTAGGGAAAATAAAACACTGGAAGCACCATTTGATAACATGTTTGTGTTTACAGACTTATCTGGTTCTACATTATACAAAAGAAAGGAATTTAAAACCATTACCACTGCTTTGAGGAAGGAAAATATTATATACTAGAATATTGCCCATCAAAAAATTACGGCAATGAAATTGTAAGTGAGCTAATGCTGTTTCGTGTATGGTAATCCAATAAATAATACATTACAAAATGAATATACTTTACCTATTTGGAAGTAATATATGCAGAAAGCATTGTGTTGAAGAGCTGACAATCTGTTTTTATGTTGCCGCAGCATGCAATGTGTGTTTTCAGTTTTGTGGAGATGCTGTGTAAGTGTCAGCAATGTGTGCAGTGTGTAGTGTAAATAGTGTGCATGAGCGAGGAATATCCGTTAGGGTAGCTGTGTACTTCCGCATTGTGTAAGTTAGTGTTGTAAAATGGCGCCTAATGTGTGTATTACGCGGCTGTGGGTGATTTTGCGTCATTGTTCTTGTACCTCGTACGGCTTTTTGGAAAAATCTGTATGTGTTTCATGGAGTTTTGCGTGTTTAAGGTCCTGTAGCCTCGTTTTCGTTTTGTCCGGCGACCATTTTTTTGTCTCGCTTAGGGAATTTTCGGGTGTCTAAACTCTTTAATTTTTACCTAAATTGACTTGTAACTTCACTTTTAGAGGTGCTGGGTGCCCCCCTTGTTGTGGGTAAGCTTTTTATGTGTTTGTTGTGTGTATTTTTTTGTGTTTTTAGTGTTTTGGTGTGCGCAGGTTTCGGCTGCTAATGTCGTATTTTTGCGTGGTCGTAATATTTTAAGTGGCGCGGCTCGTATTTGCGGATGCTAAGTCCGTAAATGATGCGGTCGCGGTGGGAGCCTTCACCACCGCAAATGCTGCGCCTCGCTTTGCGAAGGTCCGCATTTGCGGCCTTAAAGTCCAACAATGGCGGCCCTGGCAAAGCGAGGGCCGCAGCGTTAGCAACAACTTTTGTCAACCCGCACTGTTGACAACTATATATGTGATAGATGGGTTTTTACAGTCAATTTTTTGGTCTTTAAGGATAATGTAAAAACCACAATCAACACTAAAGAATAAGGTGAATTTTTATTTAATGGAATGGAAAATAAAACTTGACCCTAATAGTGACACAAGCACATCCCCGAAGGGAGACAAAACTTAAATTGAAGAGCACAATAAATCCCCTGTTGTTAAAGAAAGGAAAGGGGAAATAAACATAATAAAAAAAATGAAAGAGAAAAAACTTTGGAACATATGGATATTTGAATACACATAGTTATTCAGACTGATGCACTAAATTAAAACTCAGATACACATTAAGAATAATAAACTGAATATATAGAGTGATTCATATTTTAATTCAATTAACTGACAAACTATTTAAAAATTCACTTAGTGATAGTAAATATCAGTTTACTTTTAGTTTAATATAAACTAAATTGATTTTGGAACTTAATTGTTAACACTATAATAGCTGGTAATAAATCACATATCATAAAATGTTATGGAACTCACTATTATTTTGATTTAAATAAGACACAATAAGTAATAATTTATAATATACGATTAGCAACACAAAAAAAATTGAAATAATTAATTGAAACTTGAAAAAAATTGTATCAGCACATAAACACTATATTGGTAGTTAATTTAATATTCAACCATTTATCTTCTACATTTTTTTTTATAACACAAATAAAAATCTACAAATGAGATATGATACGAAGATAGAGAGTAGAAGGAAAGGGAAAAAATATTCTATACATCTATATCTGGAGGGGTAAATATAAGCTTGAGCATCCTCGCTCTGGAAGAGCCATTCTGATCAGCTTCTGTTCTCTCACGCTGATCGGAAAATGTCTTTGGGCCTCATTCTATTACCGGCCGTAAATCGGCTGTAAGGCTGCGATTCCTTGCGGGGGTTCAGTTAACTCGCGATTCTATTATACGGCCCCGCAAGGATCTCCCCTTACGGCCGGCTGCATATCTTGGAACCGGCCGTAAGCTCTGAAATACAAAAAACGCAAAAATAAACTCAAGCCTGCACTGTACAGCTCTGTAAATGCTAGGGATCATATTGGGGGACATGAGGATTAAAAGTCACCCACTCTCAAGCTTGCACATCAGCCCAAACCTGAGTTCAAATTACCTGTTTATTTTCCGGCTGCGGCGTGGGCGTGTCTGAGGTGCTCCAAGCACTCTGGACTTTTTACATGTATATTTTACGTATATTAAAAATAAAATATTTTACGGATTTGAGTATAGGGTAATTATGTGCTATTTTTTCTAACACCGAATATCACTTTATAGTCTTCTAAAAGTGCAGGATGGCTTTATTTAAGCTATTTTATGTGCTTAATTGGTGCTAACGGGACCTGTTTGCTGCAAGTAAGCTGCGGCTCGTTTTTAGCTTTGCAGACAGGGTTCCCGGTGCAATAGAATCGCAACCAGGCTTTTCATATTGCCGATTTCCTTGCGGCCATTTTAGATCAAAGGCTTTCCTCCGGCGCGATCGGCCGCAAGAGATAGCAAGGCGCCGGCCGCAAGCCTGCCGGAGTCCCCGGCCGGAGGGGAATAGAATAGCCGTAAAGCTTGCGGCCGGTCCTTGCGGCCCCGCAGTGGCTTCGGCCGGTAATAGAATGAGGCCCTTTGTAATTAGTATTAGTATTTTTGTAAGCAGTATTTATGGATACACTACTGTTTAGAGAGAAACTTGAGCTTTATCAGCTCAAAACTTGCTGTGATATGTATGTAGATTTGAATGATTGTTTAGTTTTTGTATTTTTATATTTACACGTTGTAATGTTGAGCCTATGGGTTGAGTTGGATAATGGAAAGAGTTTCCTACCCTTTTTCCTTAAGAATGTCTCTTAAGATATTATCACACAATGTTAGAGGTCTGGATACCCCCTTCAAAAGACACTCAGTAATGTAATTTCGTCAAAAAGAGAAGACAGATATTGTTTGCCTACAGGAATCACATTGGGTTCAAGGGAAAGACCCAGGCCTGCCAGGCAGACTTCAGAACATCAGTATAGTAGCAAACTATAAAACTAAGTCCAGAGGAGTTATAATACTCTTTAAAAACAATCTATCAATCTCAGAAGGATATAGAGAAATAGATCCAATTGGCAGGTACATTATTTAGGGGAGGCACCATTGACAAGACAACTTATACTATCGCGAATATGTATGCTCCTAACCAAGACCCATATAAATTCCTTAATAAATTACTGAGGCATATTAACAATATCCAGAAGGGACACTTAATATTATGTAGGATCTAAATACGTGCTTAGATCCTGAACTAGATAATAATAAAAAAAAAGAATCTGCAAATAAACAAACAATAGACTCTGAATCAAAGAGAAAATCTGGGAAATTGTATAATTTAGTTTAATGTTGATCTATATGATTAATGGAGATCTCTATACCCTAATGAAAGAGAATATACTTTTTATTCATATAGACATTCCACATATACCAGAACTGACTATTTCTTGATAGATAAAATTACATTAGAGAAATACAAAAAAATTAAATGTCCCCATCTGACCATGCATGCTTAAACTTATATCTGGCTCAAGCGGAAAAAATTTGACCAGTAAAAAGATTTCAAATTGACTCCACGCTGTTTAAAACCAAGGAAGGTAGAGATAAACTATAGTATGAAATAGATTTATTTTTTTAAACAAACCAAAACTCGATAACTTCTAATATTAATCTATGGAACGCTCACAAGGCAGTAATACGTGGAATCTTAACATCATGGTCAATAGCCAGATATAATAAAAGAGGAGTTTCCTTGCACATAAAACTAAATTACTTAGATAAGATCAGTAAACAATCCCCAACTAACGATAGAATCCGAGAAATAACATCAATATAAGCTCAAATTAAGAAGATCCTACAAATCCAAGTAGCCACAAAATTCTGGCTTTTTCAGCAGAAACATTACTTCTTGGCTAATAAAACTGGCAAGTTTTTAGCGAACCAATTAAAATCACAATGGCAAAATTTGTGTTAAACCGAGGGACATTGGTAACACCTTTGCTAATTATAACAGATCCCTGTACAATTTAGTAGATAATCAAACATTTTTTAAACCCTCTAAGGAAATAATAAAGAACTTTCTGAGTCATACGAATTTACCTAAAATATCTGAATCTGAACTTGAAAAATTGGATGCTGATATCATTGAAAAGGAAATCCAATCCTGCATATCTGACCTACAAATAAATAAATAAAACTCCAGGTCCGGATGGATTTCCTAACATATATTATAGGATCTTTTCCCAATCTCTGACTAGTTATTTGAAAAAAACCTTTAATGAAATTAAATCTTTAGGTGAAGCTCCAAGAGAAATGCTGGAAGCTAATATCATTTCAATTTGTAAGACTGGTAAAGATGAATTTAATGTTGGAACTTATAGACCTATTTCCCTTCTCAACTCGGACATAAAAATCTATTAAGTCTCATAATTCCCAGTTTGATAGATATCAGACAGGATTTATCAAGGGAAGATAAGGTCCTGAAAATACCAGGAAATTGATAGACCTGTTCTCATTTGCAAATATAAATAAAGTCCCAGCTATAGCCCTGTCATTGGATGCCGAAAAGGCTTTTGACAGGGTTATTAGTATTTGGAGTTAGTTCTAGAAAAGTTTGGTTTTGGCAGGTTTGCTCACATACATTAATGGCCTTATACAAGAATGTTACAGCACACGTTTCAGGTCATGGTTATAAATCGAGCAATTTTCCCATATCTAATGGGACAAGACAGTGCTGCCCACTGTCTCCCCTGATATTTGTCCTTATAATTGAACCCCTTGCAGTAGCTATCAAAAATAAAAACGTGATCAAGGGTATTGAAATCTGCCCTCTTAAGAACAAAATTACATTGTAAGCTAATGATATCGTGGTAACTCTATCTGACCCGAAGGACTCACTAAATAAACTGTTTAAAGTATTGGAACACTTTGGAAGAGTTTCTTACTATAAAGTAGATACACCAAAAACAGAGATATTACATTTGAATTTGTCACCTGAACTTAGATCTGAATTAAGTGAACTATATAAATTTAACTGGGGGAAAATTGATTATCACATATATGTATAAAATTCATTCCAAATTTGAGACTTCTTTTAGAACTTAATCTTAATAAATTATATCTACATGTGAAGGAAGTTATTCTTAATTGGAAAAAAGTGAGTTTCTCCTGGTTGGGGCAAATTGCTGTGATTAAAATGGCAATATTACCCAAAATAATTTACATACTCAGATGTATTCCACTTTATATTAAATATAAAATCATCAAGAAATTTCAGAAACTGATTAATCAATTTATTTATAACGGGAAAAAATCTTGAATAAAAATAAAAACATACTCAAGGAGTTTTGGTAGAGGTGGCATGACGTCTCCAAACCTGTTAGATTACGTTGAAGCAATACATTAAACACACTTTCTGAAATTTCTTATAATAAAATCTCCCCCAAAATATATCCAAATTGAAAAGTTATTATCTGAACCAATCACTTTACACCACTCATGTTGGCAGAAATATAACAAGTTTAAAATAATAAAAAAAACTGCCTTTGATGGTTAAAACATCTTTACAATTTTGGATTCAGACTAACAAAAAACGGAAACTGATTCCATTTCCATCTCCTATTATACCAATTAACTGTATTTATGACAACTTGGTACCAGAGTTAAAATGTAATACTAATATCTGGAAAATGAAATACCTGGGTGACTTATTTAAAGATGGTCTATTTGGATCTTTGGAAGACTGTATAAATAATAATATGATCAAAACAGAGAACTGGTTGTTTTATTTCAATTTAAAACAGGCTATTCTAAAACGGAAATACAATTAAACTTCTTTTAGAGCACTGGTTTTGAATCATTACTGAAATCTGAATTACCCTTATTGATTTCAAACTGTCTTTAATCATTTAGAAATTGTCTGAAAATGAAAAGATGTTACTGATGACTAAATGGGAAAGAGACTTTAATACCATCTGGGATATTGATAAGTGGTTTGACGCTTTGAAATTGACAGAAATGAATGTAAAATGTACGTCTTTTAGGGAAATACAATTTAAGTTAACACAAAGATGGTACATGGTTCCCTCCCTCTTAACTAAAATAGATCATAATCAACACTGAGGGAAATGTTGGAGAGGATGCTCAGAACAGGGTACGGACTTACATATATATGGTGGACTTGTAGCATTATTCTTCAACTCTGGAAATTATGTCTAGATTAAATTTCCAATGTAATTAAAATTAAATTGGATTTAACCCCTGAATTGATTCTCTTTCATTTTTGGGCAGCTATAGTTAACAATAGACAAATGGGTATCATTGTTCATATCTTAATGGTAATCAAATGGTTAATAACTAAAAATTGGGGGAAAAAGTAATACCATTATGGAAAAAAAATGGGAGATACTATCTAGTTCAATTCATTTTTAGTTGATTTTAGATTGAATCCTATCTTGTTGGATTATATGAATTGGATAGGGACAAACTAGTCATCCATTTTTTATGGAGGTTTATTATGTGTATATAGGAGTATTATGAAGCATTACCTGTATGTACTTTGTCTTTTGAGGAATTCATTCTATCTTATGTTAGATATCTTCAGTCAGATTTGGGGCTTCAACTAGTTTGCCTACAAGTGAGGAGGACTCTTCGGGGGTCATAGGTCTGCTCTTCATTCTATCACTTTTGCACTTGTTGGGTATTGGACTCAAACAGAGATACATTTTTTGAGGTTTGTAATCCCTCCAAAGTTCTATATCTACTATTAGGATTCTTTTAATTGTAATGCTATCTATATAAATAAAGCTATTAATTGTTTGGCAGTCAAAACATTCCTCCATTATTTGTTGAATTATTAAGTTGGTGATAAGCAACTTAGAAATAGGTCTTGCTTCTATCCCTGTATTTTGACTTGCTAAATTCAAATTTGAACTTGACTTTAATACCAATAAAATTCCACATGGTTTTCCTAAGCAACCCAAACAGCTTATTCTTTTTTCTACAACTGTACCTTATATGGGGAACAAAAACTAAGGCTTCACTCAGGGTGTCCAATCAGCTTGAAATACACCATCCTCTCTCTTTCTATATTTTCTTCCTTCCTTCATTAATTCTGTCCTCACTTTCTTTTGCTCTTTCTCCATTCATTTTCATTTAAAAGATTAATAGCAACCAACAACATCTTGCATTCTCCATCTAAAAAACATCTCCAGTATTTGCCACTATCTTACACAAGACTAAAATCCTAACACACTCTGTCATCATCACTCTACTTGACTACTGCAACTCGCTTCCCCACTATCCCCACTTCAATCCATAATGAACGCCTCTGCTAGACTCATCTTTTGTACACAACATTCAGTGTCGGCATCGCCTCTCTGTCAATTACGCCACTGGCTTCTCTTAGCCTTCAGAATAAAATTTAAAACCATGACCCTAACTTCCAAAGCCCTCAACAATAGCGCACCCCCGTACATCTCTGCTCTCATCACCAAATATTCCCCCAACCGTCCTCTTCGTTCTGCTAATGACCTTCTTCTTTCTACAACTCTTGTCACCTCCTCTCACTCTCGCCTACAGGACTTTTTTCATTATGCCCCTATTCTCTGGAACTCCTTGCCTCGCTCCACCAGATTATCCTCCTGCCACTACAAAATCTAATTAAAAATGCATCTCTTTTAAGAAGCGTATCACCTTCCAATCTAAAACACTCAGCACCTCTCTCTCCTTTACCACACACGATACCTTTATGCTGTAAGTCTGCGAGTGTCAATCCTGCAGGGTGCTTTGGGGAAAGCACCATGAACACTGGATTCGAGTTTCAAACACAGCCCTTTCCTTGCTTTGCTATGTGTTGATTTGTATCTACCTTTGCCTGGAACTTATCTTATGTACAGCGCTACGGAATAAACAATAATATTCACATATAATAGTTGTCAAACTGCAAGTCATCATCACGCTTTCCGAGCTCGCGAAGCCAGCTTGCAAGAACTGCGTCCCTCGCAAAGCAAGGGACACAGTTCTGACCGGAAATACAGACCCTCGTGTAGCGAGAGGCAGCATTTGCGGAAGGTGGAGGCTCCAACATCGGCTGCAATGAGCCTAAGGCTCATTGCAGGCAGCAAATGCTGACTATCGTCAAGCGAGGGGCGGCATTTGCGGAGGTGGAAGCACTACAGCGCCTCACTCGCGGTTAAAAACAACCCAGAGAAGCGGGACTTAGAAAAAAAAACAGTAACGCACAATGACTAAATATGAACTTACACAAAAAAATACTAGCCGCTGGAGTTAGAAAAAAAAATGACGACCTCGCAAAAATACAAAATTAACAGCAGTAACGCGGACATCCACAACAACAAAAACACTTCAAAATACCAAAAAAATAAATAAACAGCATGGGGGACAGCCACGACATCTGCCAGTGAGGTTGCTCCCCAATTAAAGTGGAATTTAAGGAGTTTTGGAACTCGAAAATCGGCTAAGCGAGAAAAAAAATGGCGGGCGAAAAAAATAAAAACGAGGCTACACAACCCAAAACCCGCAAATAATAGCCAGGCACGTACAACTTTTCACAAGGACGTACAAGGTATAAAAATGCAAAATTACGAGGTTGCAAAAATGCAAACTTAATGGCTGAATCACGCACAGCGAAAAACATGAAAAACACACAAAATACAAACACAAATAAATAAAAAAAATACACACAGCAAGGGGCGACAGCCAGGACGTCTGGGAGTCAGGTTGCACACACATTTAAATCCAATTTACAGACTTTAGTAACTCGAAAATCCCCAAAGCGAGAGAAAAAATGGCTACATGACCCCTAAACCCGCAAAACACCGCCAGGCACATACGACTTACACAACCCCATATGAGCTACAAAATACACTATTAGCAAGGATGCAAAATCATCCACACCCATGTCCAACAAACACAATCGCTGCCATTTTACAACACTAACTTACAGAATGTGGAATTACACAGCTAAACCAAAGGTTTGTGCTCGCGCACGCAGCCTATTTACACTACACACTTCACACATTCTTGACAAATCTAGAACAGTGCAAATCTACATTGTATGCTGCAGGAACATCAAAACAGATTGTTAGCTCTTCAGCACATTGCTTGCTGCATATATGAATTACAATTACGTAAAGTATATTCATTTATAATTTTAATAATTAATTCATTATCATTAAAAAATACATATACAGAAAAAAAACCACACCACAGGATTGCAATAAATGACAAAGGCCTTCACCGTGCGCCTCACAACGAGCGCCAACGCTGCTCAGAGGACACAAAGTACACCAGGGGAGAGACTCGCAATGAGAGCCAAAAGGAGATCAGCGCAGACCTTACAATGAGCGCAAAAGTGGCTCTGATAACAAAAAATACACCAACCGAGAGGCTCGCACTGAGCGCCTAGTTACTCAGACGACCAAAACACCTACTGTCTGTGGCAAACAGCATTACCTGCCTTACAATTTTATTGCCCCGTCATTTTTGACGGGCAAGTCGCTAGTAATAATAATAATGATTAATTATATACAACCATTTTCCTGGTATGAAGATTTGTTTCTGTGGAATATGGTTATCAAAAAACTGAAAGGTGGAAACTCTTTGGACCAGAAGAGGGAGACATTTTCTGATGCTCTTAACAATATATGCTCCATATACCATTGACTTTGTATTGCAAATAACTTTTCCAGTTGATGCGATAATATCAGCAATCCAGTCTTTTAAAATGGAGACACAGCATAAAGAGCAGCAAAAAAAAAAAAAGTAAAACTAGATAAAACAGGAGAGAATAAAGATTTAAACTTGAAAAAATAGCAGGACATGTGAAAGTTAATAGTGCAAATATTAACTAGCATTCACCTTGCTAAGCAAATTTTGCTTAGTAGCCATTTTAGAGGGGGTCATGTAAATTAGGCCTTAAAGAAATAAACATTTTCTCTTCTCCAGTACAAGGAGGGAGGATCAGGGGTGGGGTGGGGGAGTTGTGGGAGAGGGGGGACACACACTAGTTTTCCAAAAAGTTTAGCATTGCATAATGATCATGGGACAGGTTATACAGTACTAATGTCTCCCACATATCCACAGGTGGAGGGGAGATAATAGTCACTAAAAGAGATAGGTTAGGTACAGCCACTGTCTCCAATATGCTCGCTGGCAAGAAAAGAGCAATGGGGAATTAAAGGACCTCTCATTGCAAAAAGGAAGAGGATGTAGATTATCATTATTTGCCATAACTCCCTCACTCTTGGAAGGAGTCAAAGGGTGCATTAAAATTATTGCTGGTAAGAATTTGGGACTTTCTAGCATAGGTGCTACAAATTACCATTCATCTTTCCACTGCTAGGTATGAAGGGTTTAACACTTATAGTGTTACAATTAGGTTTAGCTTATTTTATTTGTATGTTATATAAATGTATTGGAAAAGTGCAAGTGTGGCCTGTTAACTCATACATCTGTCTTCCCTTCATCTCCTGATAAGTCTTTAAAGAAAGTATGGGTAATTTTGTGTTGCATTGCCACACAGTTAACAGCACTAATTTATTATCTTGGTATTTTAAGAGTGTTTTCCTAGCATCACTGCTATGGAATTATTTTAAGTCATATGATAAGAGCAAACCACCTCTATGTTCTCTTCAATTTTCTGCCACAGGGAATATGAGGATCTTGTGTGAAGCCGTTAAAAAGGGAGTAGGCTCTATTGTGGCCAAAATAATCTGAATGTTTCTATTTGCCTGTCTATATGCTCATGCCTTTCTATTTGTTCTTGTCTATCAGTCCTAGCATATCTGCCTGGCTTTCTATTTTCTCATGTCCCTGTTTTTCTTACACCTTCCCAATGTCACTGTCTGTCTCTTGGTCCAGTTGTCTCTCCTGTTCCTTTATCTCTCGTTGTGTTCTAGTCTGTCAATGGATCCTAAAATATATACAGTGGCTCATCAATTGAATCCTTGCCATGGAGGTCCTTTAAGGACCTCTGTGGCATCACATATATAGTTGTGAGCGTACGAGTTGTAGCTAACGCTGCGGGCTCGCGTAGGCGCTCCATGCCAGCACCTGAGGACCTCGCAAAGGCGCTCCATGCCAGCAACTGCGAAGGCGCTCCATGCCAGCAACTGCGACCCTCGCAAACTTCACGTCGCAACCCAAACAGTACGACACACACATTACGACACTCGCAAACAACATACGACACACGTTCACACACATTACGGCCTCGCAACACTCGGACGCAACTCGCGAACATTACAAAATTTAAAACACAATACATACACACAGCACATACATAAAAACCTTACCTACACCAAGAGGGAGCACCCAGGACCTCAAAAATGCAACTTACACCTCGATTTTACTCGAAATAAAAGAGTTTAGAGACTAAAAAAAAATCTAAGCGAGAGAAAAAATGGCCGCCGAACAAAACGAAAACGAGGCTACAGCACTCTAAACTCGCAAAACACCACAAGAAACTCGCAAAACGCCACAAACGACCTACGGATATTCATACCACACAGTGAACACATTCAGCATACTTACACAGCAGCTCCACACCACTAATGCCGCAGCAACATCAACACACATTGCCAGCTCTTCATCACAATGCTTCAAAATACGTACAGTATATTCATTTAGTAATGTATTACATATTTCATTATTATACACCAAACAGCATTAGCTACCTTACAATTTCATTGCCGTCATTTTTTGACGGGCAATTCGCTAGTTGTATATATTTTAGGACCCTGTAAATCAGGGGTTAATATTAGGTATTTAGTTATGGCTTGCCATGGAGGTCCCAAAAGAACATAGGAGGGGACCTTGACACTTTTGAGGTACTTCTCTAAGACAGAACTGAAACCTCCACAAAACACATCCTAAGAGTTTGAGACAAGTGTCATTCCACAGGTATATTCTAACGTAGCTAGTTTTACATGCTCCGGGATCCGAACAAGTTCATCCTACTCATCCACACAGCAACCTCAAGCTAAATGACACTGACTCTTCACTTACCTATGTAAGGTTGTGCTAGCAACACTGTCAATTACTACAACAGGTAGACACAAAAACACAATACCCCTATTTCCACCCCCAATACATTTTAAGAATCTTGACTTAAACTAATGGTTAAAACTATACCTTTATTTGAAATTATTTAAAAATACTTAAAAGAAAATTCAGACACATAAAACATAAAAAAAAACGTATTTTGAAGCAATAAGCTCCAAAAAGCAGTCTACAGTTGGGGGGAAAAAATACACTACCAGTGGGAAAAATATTGATAATCTGTATGTGGTTGTTAGCTTATAAGAAGTAATATAGTTTGTTACTCTAATACGTGCCCTTGGTAAATATAATTTCAATCATAACTAAATAATGTACAATACAAGAGAAAAAGAACAAAATGTAAATAAATCCTGTAGTGTTACCCTGGCTAGGACCTCCTACCTTGAAGGTTGCCCTACTGGCATATCCCTGTTCTAGCTAAATAAAGTTTAGAAAAACAACTAAACTGTTCAATTACAAAAAGAAGAAACACCTAATAAATAATAAGTGACATAATCCACAATCCAAATACAGTAGTTCCTAGTGTCCTCCCACTCTAAAATAAAAAGGAGAGTAAATGAGTACTATTAAAGTGTAATAACCACTAAAATACAATTAATCGTTTCACTGCATGAAAAAATCCACTCATTCTTTAAAATCCAATACAGCTATATCAATATCATTAGCTTCAAAAGGACCTTCTTATCAGCCACAGAGATAAGTTATCATAATAGGTATGAATAACAGTAAAGTGTCTAACAACTGCACTTATACAATGAGCCACCTTAAAGATATCTATGCTGCTAACCTTGTAGTGTAAATAATCTGTATATGATAGAGCATCAGAGACAATAATGTCCAATAGTAAGATTGAGATACACAGTTGTATGGACTTTCACAGTAGCCCAGACATGCATACCAATAATTATATTATGTATTACTCACTCATGATATACTAAATCTGTATGTCATCTAAAGTTTAGTATAACATTCAATTCCCTATTATAGCTATGCAGTCAGCTATGTTTAGATCAGGGGAGTAGGAAATGGGGGGGGGGGGGGCAAATCCACCTCAGAATTGAGGCACCTCCTGTGCCTTTAACTGCCAGATCGGCAGCTCTCACAAGATCACGCGACTCGCCTGATCTGGTGAGACTCGACTGTTAGAATTCTGCTGACAGCCAAAGGCACAAGAGGCAAAGGGGGATCGGAATAGGGAGTTGAGGAGGATAGGGAGGGGGAGGTGAGGGGGAGAGGGAGGTGAGAAGGAGAGAGAGGTGAGGGGAAGCGGGAGGTGAGGAGGATATATATAGATTTTATTTATACTAGCGACTTGACGGTCAATATAATTTTCAAGCTGGGAATGCTGTTTGCCACACTATGTGAGTCTCCTACCCTCTTAACCTTTTTGTTATGTAGAAAAAAGTACAATTATAATAACTTTTTTTAACATTCAACTTCTTTTTCAACAACTGGTAAATGATCATTTTTTAACCATATTAACATTTTTAATCCTTTATACAGGAATAGTGATGTCGCGAACATAAAATTTTCGGTTCGCGAACCGCGAACGCGAACCGCCGCAAATGTTTGCGAACCGGCGAACCCGGCGAACCGCCATAGACTTCAATGGGCGGGCGGATTTTAAAACCCACAGGGACTCTTTCTGGCCACAATAGTGATGGGAAAGTTGTTTCAACGGGACTAACACCTGGACTGTGGCATGCCGGAGGGGGATCCACGGCAAAACTCCCACGGAAAATTACATAGTTGATGCACAGTCTGGTTTTAAGCCATAAAGGGCATAAATTACCTAACATTCCTAAATTGTTTGGAATAACTTGCTTTAAAACATCAGGTATGATGTTGTATCGATCAGGTAGTGTAAGGGTTAGGCCCGCTTCACAGTGACAGACCAAACTCCCCGTTTAACGCACCGCAAACAACCGCAAACAGTCCTGTTACAGCACCTATCAGGGGGCGTGTATAGGCCTGGATTTTTGGAACCGGGAGATGGAAAAAGATACTTGGTTGGTCTTATCACTTCAAATTTGGGGCACGGCGCGTGCAATCAAAGGTGCCACCATATAGGAGTGGCGTTTTTGTAAGTACTACTCTTATCAGTTTAATACTTGTTACGTCACCTATCAGGGGGCGTGTATAAGGCCTGGATTTTTAGAACCGGGAGATGGAAAAAGATGCTTGGTTGGTCATATCACTTTAATTTTGGGGCACGGCTCGTGCAATCAAAGGTGCCACCAGATAGGAGTGGCGTGTTTATAAGTATTACTCTTAGCAGTTTAATACCTGTTACAGCACCTATCAGGTGGTGTGTATAAGGCCTGGATTTTTAGAACCGGGAGATGGAAAAAGATGCTTGGTTGGTCGTATCACTTCAATTTTGGGGCACGGCACGTGCAATCAAGGGTACCACCTGATAGGAGTGGCGTGTTTGTAAGTACTACTCTTATCAGTTTAATACTTGTTACGTCACCTATCAGGGGGCGTGTATAAGGCCTGGATTTTTAGAACCGGGAGATGGAAAAAGATGCTTGGTTGGTCGTATAACTTCAATTTTGGGGCACGGCACGTGCAATCAAGGGTACCACCTGATAGGAGTGGCGTGTTTGTAAGTACTACTCTTATCAGTTTAATACTTGTTAGCTCACCTATCAGGGGGCGTGTATAAGGCCTGGATTTTTAGAACCGGGAGATGGAAAAAGATGCTTGGTTGGTCATATCACTTCAATTTTGGGGTGCAGCGCGTGCAATCAAAGGTGCCACCAGATAGGAGTGGCGTGTTTGTAAGTACTACTCTTATCAGTTTAATACCTGTTACAGCACCTATCAGGGGGCGTGTATAAGGCCTGGATTTTTAGAACCGGGAGATTGAAAAAGATGCTTGGTTGGTCGTATCACTTCAATTTTGAGGCACGGCACGTGCAATCAAAGGTGCCACCAGATAGGAGTGGCGTGTTTGTAAGTACTACTCTTATCAGTTTAATACTTGTTACGTCACCTATCAGGGGGCGTGTATAAGGCCTGGATTTTTAGAACCGGGAGATGGAAAAAGATGCTTGGTTGGTCGTATCACTTCAATTTTGGGGCACTGCACGTGCAATCAAAGGTGCCACCAGATAGGAGTGGCGTGTTTGTAAGTACTACTCTTATCAGTTTAATACTTGTTACGTCACCTATCAGGGGGCGTGTATAAGGCCTGGATTTTAAGAACCGTGAGATGGAAAAAGATGCTTGGTTGGTCGTATCACTTCAATTTTGGGGCACGGCACGTGCAATCAAAGGTGCCACCAGATAGGAGTGGCGTGTTTGTAAGTACTACTCTTATCAGTTAAATACTTGTTACGTCACCTATCAGTGGGCGTGTATAAGGCCTGGATTTTTAGAACCGGAAGATGGAAAAAGATGCCTGAAAAATTAGGTATTGTTGATCTTGTAGCGAGCAGAGAAGAAGGTAGGCCTGATTCAACGCCCTAGCCCCGCATACCCACACTCAGAGATTGAGGGGGGGACCTGAGAATGCCACGGGCCGGAGATATAAAGGGGGGCCATCCCAAATAAGCACACAAGCGGGGACAAAGGTAGTGAAGGGGACATAGAGGCCCATGGACTGACGGTCGCCATCTTGGCAGGAAAAGGGCCCAGCAATTAAGCCAAACTGACCCAGCACAGGCAGCTACTTGAGTCAAACGCTGTACAATTACACCTTAATAAAGCTGAAACATGCAGCAGCAGGGATTCTAAACGGCCACACGGGGACAAGGAGGCTAACAGCCCCCACAGTCTCTGCACCACTCTTTTTAACAGATAACCCAAGGGGCTAACCAGGGACCTTGCCCACATAAAAAACAGAATTTTATTGGAGGAATTATTAGTGTCTTTACCCCCCAAGAGAGGACATAATATACGGTATCTTTAGACTACCTGATGGCCAAACCTCCTTTAGCCCCAATGCTATCCAAGAAACATTTCAAAACTTCTATCAGACCATATATTCATCCCAATCCCGCTGCAGCGGATCTGACGTAGAGTCCTTCCTACTACAGCAAGAAGTCCACAAAATACCTGTACCTCAATTGGACAGCTTGAACCTAGACATATCCCAAGAGGAAGTTAAATCTACAATCCAAGATCTTAAATTTGGCAAGTCCCCAGGGCCAGACGGTTTTACTCATCTGTACTATAAGAAATTTGAGCCCTTGCTTACCCCCGCACCTAACATCATTGTTTAACGCTATACTAAATGGAGAACCTATGCCCCCTTAATTGAATCAGGCCAACCTCATAGTCTTTCCAGAAGAGGGTAGGGACCCTTTAGAGGTTAAAAATTATCGTCCCATACCCCTGATAAATGTGGATGTCTAGATCCTAGCTAAAATTATGGCCAAACGAATATCTAACCTTTTACTGGACTAAATACACAAGGACCAAACAGGGTTCATTCCTTTCAGAGAGGCAGGAGATAATGTTAGGAGGGTTCTGAACGCCCATTTCTTGGTTCAACACTATAACAACTCAGTTTGCCCTCTAGCCCTAGACATAGAGAAGGCTTTTGATACGGTGGAATGGCCATATATGTACAAAATGCTAGATAAGTTTGGATTTGAGGGACGCTTTCTCAACCTGCTCAGAAGGTACTACGACTCACCAGTAGCTAACTTAAAGATACCAGGGGACCATAAGGCCAAAATCCAAGTACAGAGAGGGACCAGGCAGGGATGCCCACTCTCCCCACTGCTCTTTGCTCTTGCCATTGAACCCCTAGCGCAGGCAATCAGAACCAACCATGCCATCCAGGGGGTTCAAGTAGGACACCATCAGTTTAAGTGTTCACTTTTCGCGGACGATATGCTTTGCACCCTGACCAAGCCCATTCTCTCTATACCAGCACTCCTGTCCACTATAAAAGACTTCAGCTAAATCTCAGGCCTCCAATCCTTGCAAAAGGATATTTCTCTTTCAATGGAATCCTGCTTACTGGGGATACACATAAAAAAACTTATCTCAATCCTAGAACAAGCTATTCCAATTAATGGCTTTAGCATTCAAAATACACATAGCTACCCGGCCCCGGATGGATTTACAAATCTCTATTACCAAACTTTTATAGACTTGTTATTACCCCACTTAGCCACACTTTTCAATCAAATTTTAGAAGGCTCTCCCATGCCACAAGAACTAAACCATGCAAATATGATATGTTTCCCGAAAGAACGACGAGACCCATTAGAACTTAAAAATTACTGCCCCATATCACTCCTAAACGGGGATATAAAAATTTTGCCCAAATTAATGGCAAACAGCATTTCGCGATTTCTCCCCTCCATAATCCATAAAGACCAAACAGGGTTTATCCCCCATAGACAAACGGGGGACAATATCAGACGGATACAAAATGTAATCTCATGGTCATCCCAACATCAAATACCCACATGCCTTTTGGCGTTAGATATAGAAAAGGCCTTTGATACGTTGGAATGGCCTTATTTAAAAGCAGTATTACAGAAATTTGGGTTTGCAGGCAAATTTATGAACTTGATAGATACATACTACAAATGCTGATATACTCTTTACTATTGTCTGTTTTACCATGTCTTAGGTTTCTCTTAAAAATTGCAATCACAGTAAAAAAAAGAAAATTTATTAACCAAAAAAGTAAAAATAAGAAGGCCTAGCCAGCTAATTTTAACAAAATGTCTTCATTGTAAATATGTATTTTTGCACAACTGTTGTGTTATGCAAGACTGTTCAATATGCTTTCTTTTTCATTACATGCCGTACGCCTTCTGACATAAAAATTTAAATTCAAAAATTAGGTATTGTTGCAGCCGCTGCTGTTGCAGCGGCCAGAAAAATTGACCTTTGTTCCCCAGGCAGAAAGTGCCATAAAACATTGTGTCTTCTTGAACCCTAGTTGGTGGCGGATAAGTCACGCAAGTCATCCGGCATTCACAGATAACATACAGCAGCGTGTGGACCATTTTTAGCCGAAGCAGCTCATCTCATCAGGCCTTTTTCAGTCGCATGTATTGCCCAGTGTCAGTCCCTTCGGGATCCATCCCTCATTCATCTTTATAAAAGTGAGGCAATCTAGACTTTTTTGCCCTAGGCGACTTCTCTTCTCTGTGACAAAACCTCCTGCTGCACTGAAGGTCCTTTCTGACAGGACACTTGAAGCGGGGCAGGTCAGAAGTTCAATTGCAAATTGGGATAGCTCAGGCCACAGGTCTAGCCTGCATATCCAGTAGTCAAGGGGTTCATCGCTCCTCAGAGTGTCGATATCTGCAGTTAAGGCGAGGTAGTCTGCTACCTGTCGGTCAAGTAGTTCTCTGAGGGTGGATCCCGAAGGGCTGTTGCGATGCGTAGGACTGAAAAAGGTCCGCATGTCCTCCATCAACAACACGTCTTTTAAACGTCCTGTCCTTGCCATCGTGGGAGGAGGATTACTTTCACCTCTTCCCCTGTTATATTGCCCTTCTGCTGTGACATCACCCTTATATGCTGTGTAAAGCATACTTGTTAATTTGTTTTGGACCTGCTGCATCCTTTCTGACTTGCGGTAATTTGGTAACATTTCAGGCACTTTCTGCTTATACCAGGGGTCTAGTAGCGTGCACACCCAGTACAGGTCGTTCCCCTTCAGCCTTTTTATACGAGGGTCCTGCGACAGGCACGACAGCATGAAAGACCCCATTTGCACAAGGTTGGATGTCGAGCTACCCATTTCCCGTTCGTCGTCCTCAGTGATCTCGCTGAAGATATGTTCTTCCCCCCAGCCACGTACAACACCACGGGTACCAGATAGGTGACAACGAGCACCCTGGGATGCCTGTTGTGATTGGTCTTCCTCCTCCCCCTCAAAGCCACATTCCTCCTCTGACTCCTCTTCCTCACAATCCTCTTCCAGCATTTCCGCAGGTCCAGCAAGCGATGCTGATAACGCTGTTTCTGGTGGTGATGGTGACCACAACTCTTCCTCTTCCTCGTCACGCTCATCTACGGCCTGATCCAGCACTCTTCGCAGGGCACGCTCCAGGAAGAAAACAAATGTTATGATGTCGCTTATAGTTCCTTCGGTGCGATTGACAAGGTTTGTCACCTCCTCAAATGGACGCATGAGCCTACAGGCATTGCGCATGAGCGTCCAGTAACGTGGCAAAAAAAATCGCCAGCTCCGCAGAGGCTGTCCTAGCACCCCGGTCATACAAATACACGTTAATGGCTTTTTCTTATTGGAGCAGGCGGTCGAACATTAGGAGTGTTGAATTCCAACGTGTGGGGCTGTTACAAATCAAGCGCCTCACTGGCATGTTGTTTCGCCGCTGGATATCTGAAAAGTGCGCAATGGCCATGTAGGAACGCCTGAAATGGCCACACACCTTTCTGGCCTGCTTCAGGACGTCCTGTAAGCCTGGATACTTATGGAGAAAGCGTTGTACGATCAGATTACACACATGTGCCATGCACGGCACATGCGTCAACTTGCCCAAATTCAATGCCGCCAACAAATTTCTTCCGTTGTCACAAACCACTTTGCCAATCTCCAGTTGGTGCGGAGTCAGCCATTGATCCACCTGTGCGTTCAGGGCGGACAGGAGTGCTGGCCCTGTGTGACTCTCTGCTTTCAGGCAAGTCAACCCCAAGACGGCATGACAGTGCCGTATCTGGGATGTGGATTAGTATCTGGGGATCTGGGGGGGTGCCGTTGATGTGGAGCAAGACGCAGCAGAAGAGGACTCAGCTGAGGAAGTTATGGAAGAGGATGGAGTAGGAGGAGTAGAGGAGGTGGCAGCAATCACCAACTCCTCTGCAGAGCCACTCATTCCATGATTGGCAGGCATCATCAGGTTTACCCAATGCACAGTGTAGGTGATATACCTGCCCTGACCATGCTTTGCAGACCAGGTATCAGTGGTCAGATGGACCCTTGCCCCAACACTGTGTGCCAGAGATGCCATTACTTCCTTTTGTACAATCGAGTACAGGTTGGGGATTGCCTTTTAGGCAAAGAAATTTCGGCCGGGTACCTTCCACTGCGGTGTCCCAATCGCTACAAATTTTTTGAACGCCTCAGACTCCACCAGCTTGTATGGTAAAAGCTGGCGGGCTAAGAGTTCAGACAAGCCAGCTGTCAGACGCCGGGCAAGGGGGTGATTTTGTGACATTGGCTTCATATGCTCAAACATGTCCTTGACAGACACCTGACTGTGGGGAGATGAGCAGGAACAGCAAGAGGCGAGAGACGGAGTGGCGGATGGTTGAGAGGGGGCAAGGAGGACAGCAGTGGTTGACGTGGATGAAGATGCTGGACCAGGAGGAGGATGGCGGCTTTGAGTTTGTGTGCTGCTTGTACTCATGTGTTGATCCCATTGGCGTTTGTGATGTGACATCATGTGCCTTCGCAAAGCAGTTGTACCTAGGTGGGTATTGGACTTCCCACGACTCAGTTTCTTTTGGCACAGTTTGCAATAGGCATCGCTGTTGTCAGAGGCAGACACACACAAAAAATGCCACACTGCTGAGCTCTGCGGTGACGGCATTCTGGTGGTGGCAACAGCATGCGTTGATTGGCGTGCTGTCTGGCTGACCCCGGGTGCTGATGCATGCTGTCTGACTGTGCAACTAGCTCGTTGCGATGACCTCCCTCTGCTTCCAACTCGTCTCCTCCTCCTCTCTGTCTCCCCATCTGAACTTTCCCCCTGTTCTTCTTCTCTTCTAGCAGACACCCACGTGACATCCACGGACGCATCGTCATCATCATCACCCGCCTCACTTGTATCTGACAACTGAACAAAGGAAGCAGCAGCGGGTACATCATCATCATCACATGGTATGTACATGTGTGTGCTGCTGCCTGACTGAGACATATCCCTGTTATCTACAGGGAGGGCGGGTGAGTGGTAACTTGAGAGGTGCCCGAAGCTAAGCTGGAGGAGGATGGTGCGTCAATGTTCCAAGAGGAAGCTGTAGAAGATTGGGTGTCCTGTGTTAGCCAGTCAACTACGTCCTCTGAACTTTTCAAGTTAAGGGTAACTGGCCTCTGAACACTGGGCATTATTGTAGGGCCAAAGGGAATCACAGCACCATGACCATGACGGCCCCTACGGGGTGTCCTGCCTCTGCCTGTCATTTCTTTTCTGATTATTGGTACTATGCATGCAAGCTACTGTGACAACAGATATGAGTGGCACTGTGCACTTGCAGAAGTTGGCAGAGTAGACGCTGTAGGCCTGACAGACGCTTGCAGACAAGTAACTGCTATTCAATGTATTACAGTCAAAATTGTATTCTTTGTTTAAATGTGCACTACTGACTGTTACACCAGATATGAGTGGTGGCACTGACTGGGCAAGTGGGCACAGTATATTTTTAACATTATGAAAGACATGTTCTGTAAACTAAATAAAAATCATATTAGGAGGTTGAGACAAAAATAAACCGTATGGGGGGATACCGAGCAGAGCACACCATCTACAGCCCACTGGGAGACAAACTCATCCATTCCCCCAGTGGACAAAGCCAGGTGGTACTCTGCCCGGATACGGGAGTGCACCAGCTCCCGGAACATGGCCTCAGGTGACAAGGGAACCCCCCCTATCAAACACTGCTTCCTGGACTTATATATAGCCAACTTGGCTAATGCCAGGAGCAGGTTGATGAGGAGGTCCCTGGCATTATTGCCCCGGGACACTGGGCGCCCAAAAATAAAAATGTGAGAGGAGAAATGCAGCCAGAACTGCAGGAGGAGGCCCCTCAAGAGTGACAAGAGGGGCTGCAGTCTGGCGCAACTAAAATAAATATGATACACGGACTCTCCCTTGCCACAGAATGGACAAGTGGAGGGAGAGTCCGTGAATTTAGCTAAGTACTCTCCCGTGCTCAGTGCACCATGGAGCACTCTCCAACTCAAGTCCCCGGTGGGTCGTGGCCTCTTGCCCTCGTCAGCTGGTAGGACCCGCCTCCAGATGGTATCGGGACGGGTCACGAGGGCAAGGAAGTGCACTGTATGGAGCACGAGAGAATATAAGCTCTTCCTCGGCATGCCGCGAAAGCATGCCGAGGGTATGTTCCTCAACCTCGAGAGGTTGGGGACAGGAGGAGCCTGAGGGGAAACACAGAGCTTGTGTCCAATGCAAACAGCTGGAGCAGGGTTGTTAAAAGGTGCATGTGGCACTCCGGCCTGCAAAGCCCCGGGAAGGAAGGTGCGCGAGTCGGGGGAGATGGCATCCCTAATCTCCTGGAGCAAGCTCCTGGGGTGACACCCAATCAGAACGCCCGTATTCCAGGAGATCCCCGACTCGGGTCATCCGTGCATGACTAAGGCGGCGGATGATACTGGGGGACTGTAACATTGGACCCCCCCCTGCTGGATTAAATAGAAGGGGCTCCGTGAATTTTCATCCCCCAAAGGCACGCCCTGCCTGGTCACGGAGACCATGCTCCAGGCCTTGAGGGTTTCCTGGTAGTATGCCGGCAACACCGAGAGGTCTCTCCCAAACCCCTCGGGCCTGATCAGAAATAATTGCCGGTCATACCCCAGGTTGAGCAACTGCCAATAAAAGCTGGATGCCAGTGCGCACCACTGCGGAGCGGGATCTGCATATAGGTATCTCTGCAGGTACTGAAGGCGGAAGGTGGACGACTGGGAGCACACACAAACTACTCCCTCTCCACCAAAGGCAGACTTGCCACCCCTGCAGAGACCCAATGCCTTCCCATCCAGAGGAAATCTAACAAACTCCTCTGGTGACAAACTCGGGGGTCGGACTCAAACAAATCAGCCGGTGACAGATCTGAGAAACCACCAGCTGATTCACCACTAGAGTCCGCCCCCTAAGGGAAAGCATTTTTGCTAGACCCCTCCATCGTCCCAGACGAGAGAGGACACTGCCCTCTAACTCCCTCCAGTTGTCTTGGACGGAAGCGTCCGCAGCGGACAGGTAGACCCCCAGATATTTAATGACATCTGCCTCCCACGTGATGTCACGTACCGTGGGAGGCAAAGAGTCTACCTGTAAATTACCCTCTAAAAGGCCTGTGCATTTGGACCAGTTGATCTGAGCGGAGGAGGCAGCTGAATAAACCTCCTGGCACTGTTTTGCCAGCTCAAGATCAACTGGATCCTGGGCCACGAGGAGCACATCGTCAGCATAAGCTGAAAGGACAATCCGCATGTCTGGATCTTTTAGCACCAGCCCTGTGAGCCTTTTCCTCAGTAGGCAGAGGAAAGGCTCGATGGCCAGTGCATATAACTGTCCAGACAAGGGACATCCTTGACGCACCCCTCGTCCAAATACCAAAGGTGCTGTTAGGGACCAATTGATTTTAAGTAAACACTCTGCAGAGGCGTACAGCGTTCTTATAAAGCCCACAAACTGTGGGCCAAAGCCGTACGCTTGCAGAGTGGCTATGAGGTAACCATGGTCCACCCTGTCAAACGCCTTCTCTTGATCTAAAGAGAGAAAGGCGAGTGACAGACCAGTCCTGCGAGAATAATGCAATAGATACCGGACCAGAAAGATACTATCAAAGATAGTCCGGCCCGGGATCGCATAGGACTGGTCAGGGTGAACCAATTCTGCCAGCACAGACCCAAGTCTAAGCGAGATGGCTTTAGCCACAATCTTGTAGTCTGTGCTGAGCAGAGAGACCGGTCGCCAGTTCTTAATAAGCCGGAGATCCCCCTTTTTGGGCAGCAGGGCAAGTACTGCCCTGCGACAAGACAGGGGCATCTCCCCGGTCTCCAGGGCTTCCCCAAGGACCAGATGGAAATCAGGTCCCAGAGTCTCCCAGAAAAATTGGAAAAAACTCTACAGTCAGTCCGTCCAGTCCTGGAGACTTCTCACAGGACATGGCACGGAGGGCTTCAGAGAGCTCTTGAAAAGATAGTGGTATATCAAGCCGCTCTCTTACACCCTCACTGACTGTGGGAAGCCCCTCCCATAGCACCCTGCAGGCGTCTGGAGAAATGGGATCCGGAGAGTAAAGATCTTTATAAAAGTTCCGGGCTCTGTCCCGGATACTCTCCGGATCTGTAAGGGGGGCACCGTCTTCATCTAGAAGACAGGTGATGTGCCAACTGTTACCCCCCTTTTTCTCCAGTGAGTAGAAGAGGCGCGAGCCGCGGTCTAGATCTTTGAGAAAACCTAAGCGGCTGCGCACGTATGCCCCCTTGGCCTGGTGTCGTTCCAGGTCACAGAGGACACCCTTCCTCTCTACATACTCGCTCTGCAGGGATTGGTCCCTACAAGTGAACAGCCTCTGCTCCAGATGGAGTACCTACCCCCAGAGTGACTCAGACTCATCTTCTCGCTGCCCACTCGCACCCTTGGTATATTCCTGACACAGAAGTCGCAAATGAACCTTGCTCACGTCCCACCACAGTTTTAACGTGGCAAAGTCCCCCTTGCAACCCCTCCAGTCCGTCCAAAACTCCCGGATCAATGTCAAGAGCCCCTGGTCCTTCAACAAAGCATTGTTGAAGTGCCAATAGGCGGCTCGTGGCGCTGTTGGCGTTAGCGCCACCGTCACAGACACACAGTTGTGGTCTGTGAACGGGGCCAGCCTAATGGCACAAGAACCGACTCGTGACATATAGTGACTAGATATATATAGTCTCTTGATCCGGGAGTGGGACACCAGACCGACTCTCACCCTGACGTGGGTGAAACCGTCTGATGCCCCTGGGTTCTGCTCTCGCCAGATGTCCTCCAGGGAGAAGCGGGCGATGATCTCCCGCAGGGCTGACGCAGAAGGCGTGTACGGCTCTGGACCATTCCGGTCCAGAGCGTCGAGGGTGCAGTTGAAATCACCCCCGAGAACCAAACACTCATCTGCGTCAACCGTCTCCAAAAACTGGGACAGTCTGGCAAGGAACCTCACTCTCTCGGGCCCTCCAGCAGGGGCATATATATTAACTAGGTTAATGATGCTACCCTGCTCTCGGACCCGGAGGTGGATTAGACGGCCTGGGATAACAGCTTTCACAAGCAGCAGCTCTGGCTAAAAAGACTCTGAGAACAGGGTCACCACTCCACATGACGCCGATGTGAAGTGGCTGAAGAAGACCCTGCCTCTCCACTCCAGTTGCCACGAGGCCTCAGCCTCTGGAGTGGTGTGAGTTTCCTGCAGGAAGCTCACAGAGTACCCTCCCTGATATAAATAGGAGAGTACCTGGAACCTGCGGAAACTGTCTTGACAGCCATTGGTATTTAGCGTGCTGATGTGCAAAGCCATTACTGCGTGTCAGGAATTGTGCGTTCCTCAGACCCTTGAGACTGCTGATAGGACACGCACATTTTATAGAATTTCCAGACGCGGAGATGCTCCGCAGTCCCAGAATTCTTGGCCCTAGTGCTGACCACTAGATATTGCCGGAGAGAGTGGAGAATAAACGACATATTCTTCCACCTCTCCAAGGCCAGACGCACCTTCCTTTTCTTTTGTCCATGAAGGGTGCTCTCAAGGAATAGATCTATTTCCTTGACAGGGATAACCCACCCAGAATCTGATGTTCCTTCAAGTGGGTCACCCCTGGGCTCCTCTTGGCTGAGGGCTTTTACTCCATTATCCCCGGCTGGAGTCAGTTTCCTCAGCTTTATTCTCAGGGACCCCCTCTTAGATGATACAGAAGGAGTCCCTTTAGCACCCTTCAAGGTAAATAATGGACCCTTGGATTGCTGCTGCACCCCTGTAGCTTCAGGAGTGCATTCAGGGGTAGCTGGCTGGACAGCAGTGGCTGGCATGGCTCCCTTAATGGAAGCCTTGGAGGCTTTATATGCCTCCTCTGCCAGTTCCACCGCTGCTTGCTCAGCTTGGATGGCACCAATGTTAGGGTCAGTGGACGGCTGAGGAGGGTAGACAGACTCTCCCATGATGTTAACAGGAAAACCTGTTTTATCACCCTCCCCCATTTCCAATTCCCCTTGTGCCACATCCCCCCTGACAGACAAATCCATGGAGTCCTGAATGGGGGTCATGCCTATATTCCCCCCTCCAGTAGTGACTCGGCCTGGGGCTCTAACAAAGCCCGAGGTACGTCACTAGAGAGTGACACTGGAGGAGGAGACTGACTGGTGCCCTTGAAGCTCAGCACCTCAGGGACACTGAGTACCCATTCAGCAGGGGCTTTATTGGTACCCCCCTCAAAGGCCAGAGGCAGAACCTGATCTTTCTTGTCTACCCCTGCCTCACTTGGGAGACCCTCTTGCCCCTGCTTTTCCTCCAGACCCTTTTCCACATTAACCCCTATAGGGTCTGGAGAGAGAGATGTGTGGTCTGGCACCGGCTGGCTGAGCTTAATAACTGGGCCAGACAATGTCACAGGATGAGGAGGAGATGTTTTGTTCCTCTTCTTGCTTTTAGAGGGAGGTGCTCCACTATAGAGCACTTCCCACTTATCAGCAACCTCCCTGTTGGTTTTATGCTTCCTCTTACTGGGGACGTCACTCCTGGAAGAGGAGCTGCCACTAGCTACCTTCCCTGCAGAGGGCTTATTATCCCTCTGCTTACACTGTGCCCCCACACTAACTGATGTAATTATGGTGGGGGCAGATTGGGACTTGGGAGATGCAGCTGTGACACTGGGAGGACTGATGACATTCTTCCCCTTTTTCCCCGTGTCTGCAGTCTTGCTGGAGACCACAGACACAGTTGGCTTTTTCGGGGAAGAAGGGGGTTTGGAGGCCGTGGTGGTGGCTTGAGGAAGGGCCTCCTTGCCTGAGCTCTGTGGGGGGGCTATGACCCTTGAGGTCCCCGCTGTTATGGGCTCAGCGGGGATGGGTGCTGTACTGACGGAGGTGCCATTTGCTGGGGCTGGGGCATGATGCTTTACATTAGGACAATTCCTACGTGTATGCCCCAACCCCTTGCAATGATAGCACTGCACCTCCGTAGTGCTGTAAAAATCCTGTAGAGTACCCCCTCAAATGGAACCCCAAAATACCCCTCAATGTTTTCTGCGCCCTGAGGCAGGCACATTTGTACCTGCCTCTTGAAAGAGAGCACATGACGAAGTGCTCTCTCTCTGCACCCCAGGGGAATTTTAATAAATGGTGTTTTTACTTCCCCTAGGGTTAGCAGGTGGGGGCGCAGGAGGGAGTCTGGTAGGAAGGGGGGCACATTAGAGAGTGTTACTTTTATGCCCAACCCTTCCAGGGGTTCTATTGGGACATATAATCCCCCCACTGTGATGCCTCTCTGTATAAGTATGTGAGCAGCAGCCAGCGTACGGGTAAAGAAAACTGCTTTCCCGTACATTTTGCTGGCTGCTACTATAACAGAGGGGCTGATGACATTAGCTGCAGCACGCAGATAGATATCAATGCTGTAGACCCCAGACATCTGACATTTAACCCCATGCTTCCTGGTGATCTGCCCCTCAGCCCCAGCTGTGGTATTACTGGGGCCAGCTGAAACCACCTGTGACCAGGTATTAGCCACAGGGGTAGGTCTGCTGGCAGAACCACCAGGAGCTGGGGCTGCCTTATCTGCCTGGGGCCTATGCTATGCAGTGCTGCAGCTAGGATTTTCAGGGGCCATTATTCCCCCTTTTGATCCCTGAGGCTTCTTAATGGTCTTATCCCTCATGTTTAGACCCATTTTTTTTCATTTTATTTGTTTTATTTATTTTTATTTTTTGTTTTATGATTTTCTACTGTTTTCTTTTTAAAAATATAAAAGTGTGAAAAAGAAACAAAAAGACAAAACTAAGGGAGAGAGAGAGATGATGTTTGGCTGTGGAAGGGTTAATGGCCTGTTGCAAGGTGTTGCTAATTGCAACAACACAGAGAACACAGAGGCTTTTTAACCCCTCTGTGTCTCTGTGTCAGATGTTAAAAAAAAAAAACTTTTTCAACAGAAATTCAAATTGTTTCCCCCCCCACTGCCTACAAAGATGTTACTTGTTTTCTCTCCCCCCAAAACATAAAACCCAACACCAAACAAACAAAACTTTAACAAAACCTGAAAAACTTTTAAAAAAAGTCAAAGTAAAAAAGCTCCAGGAGTGAAGGTGAAGTGCTAAGGGAGGGGTGTGGCAAAGTATCCAGGAGACAGCTCACTCTCCTGGGATAGAGAGCTGAGCCTGACTCCCAGAAAACTTAAACTTAAATTAAACTAAGAAAAATACCACAAAAACTCCCAAAAATGAACAACACCGTGCACAAAGTGCTTATAAACAGAAAGGTGTTAAAATAAAACTTGTATTTGAGGGACTAAGCCTTTTGTTTAGAGCTCAAGCATGCACACAACATGCTCTCTGGCACAGTACTTGTAAGCCTGACACACACACTGGCTAGCGGTCAGGCAAATGAACTTAGATTTGCGGTCAGGCAAATGAACTTAAATTTAAGAAAATAAAATTATTGTTTTTTTAAATGTAGACTGCAGGTACACCACTAGATTGGATTGGTTGAACTTGGCACAATACTTGTAAGCCTGAGACACACACTGGCTAGCGGTCAGGCAAATGAACTTAGATTGGCGGTCAGGCAAATGAACTTAGATTTAAGAAAATAAAAATTATTGTTTTTTTAAATGTAGACTGCTGGTACCCCAACTAGATTGGATTGGTTGAACTTGGCACAGTACTTGTAAGCCTGACACACGCACTGGCTAGCGGTCAGGCAAATGGACTTAGATTGGAGGTCAGGCAAATGAACTTAGATTTAAGAAAACAAAATTATTGTTTTTTTAAATGTAGACTACTGGTACCCCAACTAGATTGGATTGGTTGAACTTGGCACAGTACTTGTAAGCCTGACACACACACTGCCTAGCGGTCAGGCAAATGAACTTAGATTGGCGGTCAGGCAAATGAACTTAGATTTAAGAAAATAAAATTATTGTTTTTTTAAATGTAGACTGCTGGTACCCCAACTAGATTGGATTGGTTGAACTTGGCACAGTACTTGTAAGCCTGACACACGCACTGGCTAGCGGTCAGGCAAATGAACTTAGATTGGCGGTCAGGCAAATGAACTTAGATTTAAGAAAATAAAATTATTGTTTTTTTAAATGTAGACTACTGGTACCCCAACTAGATTGGATTGGTTGAACTTGGCACAGTACTTGTAAGCCTGACACACACACTGCCTAGCGGTCAGGCAAATGAACTTAGATTGGCGGTCAGGCAAATTAACTTAGATTTAAGAAAATAAAATTATTGTTTTTTTAAATGTAGACTGCTGGTACCCCAACTAGATTGGATTGGTTGAACTTGGCACAGTACTTGTAAGCCTGACACACACACTGGCTAGCGGTCAGGCAAATTAACTTAGATTGGCGGTCAGGCAAATGAACTTAGATTTAAGAAAATAAAATTATTGTTTTTTTTAAATGTAGACTGCTGGTACCCCAACTAGATTGGATTGGTTGAACTTGGCACAGTACTTGTAAGCCTGACACACGCACTGGCTAGCGGTCAGGCAAATGAACTTAGATTGGCGGTCAGGCAAATGAACTAAGATTTAACAAAATAAAAGTTTTAATTTTTTTAAAGTAGACAACTAGTAAACAAGATTGTATTGGTTGCACTGTGCACACACAGTATAAGTTGTGAGCCTGACACCCACACTTGCTAGCAGGGGCTAGCAGGGAGACAGGCAAATGAAGTTAGATTAGACAGAAAAAAACAAACAAAAAAAATTATGTTATAGCCCTAAAAAGGGTTTTTTGGGGTGCTGTGTTTACAGCAGAGATCTGATGAGTCCTTCAGCACTGCACTGGACACTGAATAAACTTGCCTAGCTATTGATTTCCCTATTCAATCAGCATCACCTACAATCTCCCTCCTCTCAGTAAGTTATGATTCCAAAATGGCTGCTGTCCATGAGGTAGAAGGGTCTGGAAGGCAGGGTATGATGCTGATTGGCTGGAATGTGTCTGCTGACTGTGAGGGGCAGGGTCAAAGTTTGCTCAATGATAAAGTATAGGGGGCGGATCGAACATTGCATATGTTCGCTATGTTCGCCGGGAACAGACCGCCGGCGAACTATTCGTGACATCTCTATACAGGAATAATGTAACAATGGATGAAGTTTGTATGAATAAATAGTTGTAAACCATTACATAAATGCTTTGGAACATGCAACTTATATTTGAAAGATTAGTGAACCATTTTTTTTAACAATACTAAATTTTTTAAATGTGAGGTATGGATGAGTAGCATAACATTAGGTCAACTTTATATCAATGAGTATCTTAAACCATTACATAATGCTTTGTAACATGCAACTTTTATTGAAAGTACTGTTAAACCACATAAGTATAGAATCCAAAGAAAAGCAAACAGTAAAAAACCCCATTAAAACTTAATTCCTGGTAATTTGATTACTCCCTGGATCAATACTCTGTATTTAATTATAGATTTAATTTTTACAACAAATTAACATCCTCCTACTAACATAAACCCTGAATTACATACAATGAAACAACTTTAGAAGCCTTGAAAACAACTATTTTAACATTACAAATGTAAATGTATTTGAATGTATTAAAATTTAAACAGTAAAAGTAATAAAATGCAACGTAACTGTTTTGTGGGGCCAATCTTGGCAAAAGGCCACTTCCAAGACATTACAATATTTTTTGCATTTGTATGTCCAAGTGGTTCCCTTAAAAAGAGCCCAGCAGACTTTTAATCTTGTCTATGGGATCTAACCACTGTTTATTCTTGTTGGTTTTTTTTTTTTCAGTTTTTGTTGTTATTGTTGTGATTTTGTAAAATGGTACATAGAGTTTCCAATGTGAAATAGTGGTCCTCTAAAAAGAGTCCGAGTGACATAAAATGTTGTCCTCGAAATAAAACCACTGTTCTCTATGTTTATAAAACTTCATAGTACACAATGTTTTTGGTAAAAATGCGTCCGTCGTGTAATAGATCACCTTGACTTGGGTTGTCTTCAATTAAAACTTTAATATCATCTGGATTTGTGCACCTTGAAAAAGCAACATAGAGTTGTCCATGTGCAAAGACAGGTTCCTGTAAAAAAATACCCACAGACTTAAAAGTTTGTCCTTGGGATTTATTTATGGCCATGGCAAATGCCATGATAACTGGAAATTGTCTCATTTGAAGGACAAAAGGCAACACTCTCACTTGGAGCCAAATCAATTCTTGGTATAAAAACTCATTCACCTTTATGGGTACCATTCATAATTTCTGCATGTATGAAATGATCTTTTAAATCCTGCACAATTAATCTGGTCCCATTAAAAAATCCTTTTTTGGGATTCATATTTCTCAATAGCATGACAATTGCCCCTTTTTTTCAATTGCAAAACATGTGGTGGCATTCCAGATAGTGTTAAAGAATTGATAAATTCTATACTAAAGTTAGATTCACTGTCTTTATCATCAGCCAGAACTGAATCATTAGTGCACAGTAATAATTTGTTTAGGGTGCGTTGATGAATTTTAAAATTTCGGTATTTAGATTCAAGGCATCTATATTTTTGGATGTTATTATCACTTTGTTTGCAATGTCTGAGTGATTCCTTGCAAACCATTTGTGATGGAATTTCTACTATATCATCTGGTAAATTATTTATTTGTGGATGTTTTCCTTCTCCAATTTAAATTAGCCAATCATTGGATTTGTTTGGTCTTCAGATCTCATATTTAATTCTTATTTGAGATGTGTAAATATTTTCCACAGTTTACTTGATACATGTTTTAATGATGTCAGTACTATTTCCATGTGGCACAACAGGTAATGTTTGCCTAAAATCTCCTCCTAACAACATGACCTCTCCACCAAATGGCAAATCATTATCCATAACTTATTATAATAATTGATCAATACATTGCAGGGCATGACGTGACATCATTGTAGCCTCATCTATTATAATCATTTTTTTTTATTTTATTTTTTTATAGATGTTTCTAAAATGGGAACTGGTAGTTTAAATCCACTATGCACAGTTCTGCCACCTTCAAACAAAAGTGCTGCAACTCCAGTTGTTGCAAATGGCATTGCTATTTGACCCTGTACTCGAATGTAACTCATCAAACAACTGTACAGATACGTTTTTCCTGATCCACCAAGGCCATCTAGATAGAAATAACGGTCTTTGACCATTTCATCAACTGTAGAATTTGTGATGACATTAAATGCTTGCAATTGTAATGTATTTAAAGCTGCAAGTTTTTCTTGTGTTTTTTGTTTTTGAAGCTCAGTGTCATAGTCATCAAAGTTGATGTCATCTATAAGTCCTGGATCAGGCAAATTAAAACTTGCACAATTTAATCCATAAACAAGAAATATTTCTTGAATTTCCATTAATGCTTTTAAGAGTGCAATGGCCTCATTGTAACGTTTCAAGAAGTCTTCACACATATTTAATTTAAATGTTTACCACAAAGCAAGTGCATTGGGTACATTGCAAAAGATGCAAATGAATGCAAATTGTTCTCTTATTTGCTTTGGCATTTGACATAGTGCTGCTTCTTCCAGACACCTCTCCTATTCTGTATCATCTTCTATTAAGTTTTGATGTCTTGCAGCTAATAGAAAAGTATCATGAACTATGTCATTCACTGTGCATAAATGTCCATAACTTTGTGCACCGGGAACATGTAAAAGAAGTAATCTTAAACTGAAACGTTCAATATCTCTTGGGCTGACAGTATAAATTTGTGGGATAATTTTATGAGTATCTCTTTTTCGTTGTCGCCATTTACGAATACATAGTGATATGGAATCTCAATGTATAAAAATTGTCTGGCCTCAGTGTCCTGGCAGTTTAATTGAAACCAAGCAGTAAGTGTTATTTCTTGATGTTCACTTTGGGCTAAGGCATTTCTTTCATTGCCTGCAGTAAAGCAAACAAACTGACTTTGGGGCAAATGTACAGCTAATCGATACACAGCATGTGAACAATCATGCATTTCAAATTTCAGAAGATGCCACATTGCTTATGGAGACATAGCGAGCATCTAAATAATTAGAAAGTTCGTCATGTAAAATTGGATTTTCCTTTTCGTTTTGTGCACCTTGCACAACAACAGTTGCTGAATCATATCCTTTGTATATATTTGTATACATATATTTGATGGATTTGATAGAAGTGCAAGCTTCCACATTTATGTGTGCATTGTACTTCATTAGCAAATGTGGATTGTATGGAACTACATATCTATTATCAACCTTTTGGCCACCGATATTAGCTGTTTATCCTTCTCTTCTTTTATACAAAGGGTATTCATCATAATTAGTATAACTTTGCATTTTAAATTGTTTTGGGAACTCTTTTGTATATTTTTTTTTCCATACATGGTGAATTTGGATTGATACCTCCACATGGCCCATGAGTCATTCTATGTGTTACAATCTCATAAAGTTTAGAATATTTTTCTGGATGTGGCAATTCTGCAGTAATTACTGAATCCACTATCTCTGCAGTACTCAATTTATCTTTTTCCTGCAGGATTAAAAGTATGTGTGCATGTGGCAGGCCTCTTTTTTAAAATTCAATGGTATAAACAAAAGCAACACATTTTCCAAATAACTGTGCTTTAGTTATATCATGTATTAATGAATTGAGTTTTATTTTGAATACTCTTGCCACAATCTGGTCGGTCAGAAGTATTTTGTCCAAGATTCAAATTTTCCTTGAACTCTGACCATTGCGGATTACATGTGAATGTAATGAATAAATCTGATTTTCCAAATTTTGTGACAATAGCCATGGCATCATTATATCTTTCTTGCATATTGCGAGGAGATCCTTGGAAAGTGGATGGCAAAATGATTGCTCTTCCAGCTGGATAGTCTCTGTTGGTATTTGACATAATCCATCAATCCACAATATTGTTCTATGTTATGTATACTTGTTTTGTTGAAATTTGATAACATTTTGATTATTTGCTTCGACTTGTAGATAGGAATAAATAATCCATTGTTGTGAGAGTTTTCCCCCACATAAAATAGGATTAAAATGATTCCGAATAGCAGTTTGTGCCACTTTATATTCCAGCATAGAAATATTGCTTCTAACATGAACTTTACTATTGGGATAACTTTGCAATTGTAATTTTGGTTCCCATCCTGGCTCACCATTTGGAAAGAAAATGGCATATGTCATTGGATCCAAATTACAACTTAATATATTTATGTTTATAAAAGGTTGGTCTTCATTGCATGGATATATTCTAATATCCCACTGAAAAGGTGGTTCACCATCTTCATTTTTAAAGACCATGGCAACCTCATTTACTGTTGGTAAATTATACCATCTTTGATCAGATTTGCGATCTTTTTTTCAAAACCATATTTACTCTTGGCATTGGCAATTGATTTATTTGAGCATGTTGCTGTTGTTCTTTTTTAACCTGTGCTAATTGTTTGTATGCTTGACTGTATGGGTTGTTGGCCATAATTTTAACCAGCTGTTCAAAGACTATGCGCAAACACTGTTTATTTTCTGGAAGTGTCATCCCTTGTTCAACAGCTTCCATTGTATCTAAGATATATAACTGTGAAAATTTCCTTTGCTCAACTTCTTGTGGGTATAAATGTGAAGTGCGGTGGTCAATTTGTTCTTGAACTATAAAACAATATGGACCATGTCCTGGGACATTTTCTGCTAATGTAGCACCCATAGATGCAAATGAAATTGCACTGTTTTTTTTTTTTTTAATTGGTATAATTTGGAAATGTCGTATCGCTCATTATAAGTAATTGTAAGATTGTAAGTAATCTGGAAATGCGTGTCTTTGTGGAAGTCTTAACTTTCCTTTCTGACAGCAACTAATGAAGTCTCCGTCAGTTGGTCTTTCCTTCAGAAAATGATAGGCCCCACAAAACTGACAAACCACATTGAGTAATCCACAATAATGAGTGTCTACAGTTAGTGCTTTAATTAAAGCACTATCCCCAGCTTCCTCAACATAGATACTAGAACTTTGTATATCTACATTAGTGTCATGTGTATGAACATTGGTGTCATGAGGCAATATTGGGTCATTAGGCAATGTTTCACAGAGATTTTTTTATTTAATTTTTCTTTTCTTTGAAGCTCCAGCACACTCACTTTCGTACTCATTTTTCTTTTATTTAAAAGTCTCTTTCGGTCTTCTTCTCTTAAGCGTTGGGAAGTCTCGGGGGACTGTGCATTTCTCAAGCTTCCTTTCCCTTGCCGCTCCTCTTTTGCGTTCAATCCTGTCTTCTCTGCTGTCATTAACTGTCATCAATGCATGAAATCACATACCTCTGAAATTGATCTTGCTGCAGATGAAATCCTGCAGAGCTGAGTCTCTGTCTTCAGTCAGGTGCAGAGATGAGGAATCTGTAAAATGACATGAAAATAATTTTGAATGTTTGTATTCAATTAATTTGTGACTCATTGAATTTATGATTTTTAATTGGCATACATGCAACACATAAATGCGTAATCATCAATATATTCATAAATAAAAGCAGTATAAAATATTAAATGTAGCATTTGTCAGAATCTAAGAAACTGCTTGAAATATTTAAGGTCCTATCCCTGTCAGACAATTATAAGCATTATCATAAGTATTGCAGTGTAAACATTTTTTTTGTAATGATTACTAATAATTAATTCATTAATACATTAATATACGTTAATTAATCAATAACTGTCATCAATCCAAAATAAAAAGACTTAATTCTTTTTTCCTCCATAAGAACATAATTAAATGATATACCTGTAAAGGTAATTTTTATGCTGTTCAAAGGCTGCAAACGTCACTCTCTGTGTTCAGTCAGCTGCAGAGATTTTTTTTTTGTAATATTTGGATTTAGCCCTGTCAGGCAATCAGCAGCAACACAGATATGTCAGTGCATTGTAAAATATACGTATTTTTTTTTATTTATTATCCCTAATTAATAGTTAATAAAGTAATGTAGGTTAATGATCAGTAATGCAGATATATAAGTGCAATCTGAAATCTATATTTTTTTTATTGCATTGTAAAATACACATTTTTTATTGATGGTTACTAATTAATAATTAATAAATTAATTTACATTAACAATCAATTAATCAATTAATACATGTATTATAAAGAGCTATGCATTATTATATTCATAAACTAAAGGTTTGTAAAATATAGAATATTTGTAGTTCATAATGATTACTAATGACTAATTAATAAAATTATGTAAATTACTAATTAATTAATCAATAAATACATATATTAGAAAGAGGTAAGCATTAATATATTAATAAACTTAAGGCAGTTTAAAATTTCCTTTTTTTTATAGTGATTACTAATTACTAATTAATAAATTAATGTACATTACTAATTAATTAATAAATATATTTCAAAGAGCTAAGCATGAATGTATTCATAAACTAAGGCCAATGTAAATTATAAGTTTGCGGCTCACATTTTTTAGCTAATAATATATAAAATGTTGTAATAATCATTCATTTATTAATTATTTATTAATGATTAGTAATTTTTAATTAATATACTTTACCTATTTGTAATTAATATTCAGCAATCAATATCCTGAAGAGCTAACAATCTCTTTGGATTTTCCGACAGCAGAAAATGTCCACTCAGACTTTCATCACCTGAGGAGAAAGTGTCAGCACTGTGGCAAGTGTACCCTACATAAAGGCTGCGTGCACGAGACAAAACCATTGGCTTAGGCGGGAAAGCTGACATTTCAGAATCCTAATTTGTAAATTTGTAAGTTAGTGCTGTAAAATGGCGGTGTTAGTCGATGTCTTACATGTCTCGCGAGCAATGTGCATCCTTCATATTAGTGTTTTTTTCTACCTACGTCGCTGGCTGTGTTTTACGCGGTTCGGGTCATGTAGCCTCGTTTTAATTTTTTTCGGCAGCCATTTTTTTTTCACTTAGCGGATTTTTGACTGCTGAAACTGTCCAAATTAGGCTTAAATTCGTGTGCAACCTCACTCCCAGACGTTCTGGCTGTCGCCCCATGCTGTGTGTGTGTTTTTTTGTTGGTGTATTTTTGTGTTTTTCGTGTTTTTCGATTTGCGCGGTTCGGCCTTTAACTTCATATTTTTTTCCTAAGTTCTGTGCCTCACAATTTTTTTTGTCTAATTCCGGCGTTCCTCAACTGCTTGCAGCCTAAGGCAATCCAGCGTTTCCCCCATTTTTAAATGCCTCAACGGCTCACCTCGTCTTTGGCGCACATTTTGTCTAAGTCCCCCGTCTTTCAATGCTTCAAATGCTTGCCTCGCTATAGACAGGGTGCAGGTTTTAATGCTTTAACTGCTCGCCTCGCTATAGACAGGGGAACCTCCAGTAAGAATCATGTCCAATGCAGTAAGGCTATATATATATAATCCAGAAAAATGTTGGAAAATGACATCAAGAATGTAAATTAGCTTTAAAGAAAGTTCTAGATTCCTTTCTAATCAAAAACATTTTGAAAATAAGTATACATAATTTCTAAATATACATTTTATGTGAAAACAGTATATAAATGTAAAGACCTTAACATAATGGATCACTACTTCACTGGTCCTTTGAAGATGGAGGAATTAAAATGGAGAGATCCCCAGATAGTGAAGGCAGCAAACTAGTAAATAAAAGACCCACTATCAATTTAATAGTGTTCAAGATATGCACAAAAACTACCTATGCATAAAAAACATCACATGCATAAAAAACATCTTATTCATAAAAAAACTACTTATGCATAAAAAACATCATATTCACATGAAAATCACACACAAAAAAACATATGTGAATACTTTGAAAACTACTATATACCGTATTTTTCGCCGTATAAGACGCACTTTTTCTTCCCCAAAACTGGGGGAGGAAAGTTGGTGCGTCTTATACGGCGAATATACCTTTTCAAACTGCCTCTGTCCTCTTGATCTCACCCCAGCGCTTCCTACCAGCATCGCGTCGGCCGGTGCGTCCTAGTGACGTCACACACGCAACGCTGCAGTACACGAGGAGTGCTGGTAGGAAGCGCTGGGGTGAGATCAAGATGGCAGAGATCAGAAGAAAGGTGAGGATCAGGGGGATCAGGACGGTCAGGGAGGATCAGGAGGGTCAGGGAGGATCAGGAGGGTCAGGGAGGGTCAAGGGCTCCCAAATGCTGCAGTATATGGATATGTATGTGTATGTGTGTATGTATGTATGTATGTATATGTGTGTGTGTGTGTGCATGTATGTGTGTGTATATATGTATGTATGTATATTTATGTGTGTATGTATATGTATGTATGTGTATATATATATATATATATATATATATATATATATATATATATTTGTGTGTAATGTAGGTGTGTATCTGTGTGTAAAGTGTATTTGTGTTTGATTCAGATTTTTTTTTTCTTGTTTTCCTCCTCTAAAAACTAGGTGCGTCTTATCTGCCGGTGCGTCTTATAGGGCGAAAAATACGGTAATCATTATTTATAGAAGGATACATTATTTTTTAAAGAAGACTTTTATATAATATGCATAATTTACTTAAAACAAGAAGTAATAAATATGAAGACGGTGATCTGGGGTTGATCGGTTTCATGATCAAGAAAACATTGATCATGAAACAGATCAACCCAAAATAACACAATATCACTTGAAAAAATTGAGAAACTACTCAAAACAGAACTCTCTTCAGCTATACAAGAAATCAAGAAAGAGATTCACAATCTTAACCAAAAGACATGCTCTAGAATCTCTACTGATCAAATCACTGATACACAAATAATAGACAAAGCTGATATATCTAACAATATATAATGACTGGTAACCTTAGAAGAGAAGCTTGACCCAGCAAACACAAAATCAGAATAAGACGAGTTCCATTATTTATTATGCCATACCCAAACAAACTCCTAACTTCTATCCTACCCAAAACACCTGAGCAAAATACTTGAAATCAAAAGAGACCACAGAGCTCTGGGTTATCTGACAAGAGCTGACCAACCTAAAGACATTATTGTCAGATATCTCTGTCAGTTTGTCAGGGATATGATCCTGAACTCTTCCAAAAAAATGGACACGATCATTGGGCCAGACAGGTCCCAACTCCAAATCTGTGCAGACATCACAGCCCCAACATTATCTAAATGGAGGATAATGAAACCCATCTTATCCATTCTCACTGGACATAATATCAAATATACATGGTGCATTCCCTCTTGACTCTTTTTTTCAATATGAATCTTGATCCTTTATAATGCGCACCCTAGAAGGGTGAGAACTTTTTCTACAACTTAAACTAATACTGTACACCGACCTACAGGATTTCACAAACCTGTACCTGCTCCCAGACCTACTAGACAGTAAATAGAAATCCCAAAGGAAAAATGCCAGAAAAGAACAAAAACTTCTCAAGACAATGGATTTCAACCTCCTGGGCTTCTTTAGGCCTTGGCAACAGTTTCAGAGGACCAACTTCTTCAAGCTGAATTAATCGTTACTGTATTCTTTTACATAGATTTTTTCCATTTATCCTAGACTAGATATTCACTGATCTAGAATGCCATTATATCATATAGACCGGGGGTCTCCTGGACATTAAACTATCACTAATATCTTTATATACCCTCGCTATATATCCTTATGACATACTCCAATGCCTATTGCAAAGCCTGAAAACCATGAACCTAGGCCAAATAATATTTGGTGAGATTTTAACATAACTTTTGAACCTAAAATAGACTGCTCTTGAACAATTTTTGACACCTGCAACTCATGTAAACTTAAACAAATCTAATTTCTTTTGGATGACTTACATCTTGTAGACACAGGGAGATCTCTATAGCTTCAAGGTAGAGAATATAGTTTCTTCTCCTCCACACATAATTTTAACTCCAGATACCTATTAGATACTTTTCTGTTAGATACCTCTTTATTAGATTCAGAGAGATCTGCAGAGATAATGCCTGCCTGTGGTCCCCTCACTCTTTAGTCAAAATTTCCCTAGACCTGACTTTGCGCCCTTGACTTCCCAAATCCTGGAGACTTAATGAATCTCTTTTGAACGACCCTCTTATTCAACATCAAATAACTCAAGAAATAGAATTTTACTTCAATAACAATAATATCCTAAACTCTAACACAGGTTTGGGCAGCACATAAAGTCCTTATTAGAGTCACTTGTATTAAACTTGCTGTCACGGACCCTTTTCCAGGGCCTGGATCCTGGTACATTGAGCCACCATATAGGATCCACCAAGTGTTTGGAGGCTAAGTCCCGCGTTTTTAAATGCCTCAACGGGCCTGGATCCTGGTGCATTGAGCCACCATATAGGACATACCACCCCATTGGAAAATGTGTAGGGGAATTATGTTGCCACATGGGAAATGTGGGCAAGTTGGTGGTGAGGTGAATAGCCCCAAAACATAGGACCATAGTGTACCACCATTCTTCATTCGTCTTATAACATGTCTCTGCCTTGTCCTGTATACTATATGTAATTATCCATGTAATATTACTGTGTTCTGTGTAATGTTTAAACTTTAACTAATAGGTCATGAAACAGTTAAACAATAGTGATTGTATTGTAATCTGTTTTGTCCCTTTGTTTGCCAGATAAGCTAATTACATCTCTGATGTTCTAGACAGCCAGAGATGACATGTGTGTATTGGAGGTTGGCCTATTGTTCACAGATGCCAGACCCCATGTGGAGTCAATCTCCTGTATTTGTCGGCCCTTCCCTGTCATTGTTGTATTGTATACACCTCCTCTGTATCTAACTGCTATAAATATTGCTGACTTTTCAAAAATAAATCAATTAACTGCTGAGACATATAGCAATTGTATGTTCACTTTTATTTGCTCCTGGTGGCTGTGATACTGATCCTTTCTCCACCCTGCAAGTAACTTGTCCTGGTCACTACCAAAGGAAGGTTACTGAAACTCCTGGAAATGCTGATTCCTGATGGAGAGACTCTGACTGATACAGAAGCCAGATATCCGGGTGCTGGCACAGAGATTTCCAAGAACCCAAGAGTCCTTGTGGGTAGTTAACCTGTAGTCTATAGCAGGTGTCCATGGGCAGTAATAGCCCATACCCTTGGATCGTCACACTAGCCTCCAATCACAAAAAGAGACAACTTCTCAGACAAAGAGAGCTACTAGTAGAACTAACGCAACTGGAAAAAGCTACTGTATATACTGGAGTATAAGACGAGTTTTTCAGCACATTTTTTAATGCTGAAAAGCCTCCCTCTGCTTATACTCGAGTCAACCTGATCCTGCTGCTCTCTGCACGTCTTCTGGCTGTGTCCGCCCGGCATATGCTAATGACGTGACGCGCATGTGATGAAGGTAAGAGAAGAGAAGGGGAGAGGGGGGTTAATTGGAGAGGGGGAAAGGGCTAAGGAGGGAGGATGAGGAGGGAGGATGAGAATGATGATAAGGGGAAAGGGATGGGGAGGGAAATAGACACGAGGGAGAGGGAGGGAAAGAGACAAAGGGGAGGGAGAGGGGGGAAGAGACACAGGGGAGGGAGAGGGGGGGAAGAGACAGGTGAGATCTTTATAGAGGGGGGACACAAGAGAGGGGCACAGAGGGCACACAAGAAGGGGACACTGGAGGGGAAATAGGTCACACAAGAGGGGGACACAGAGGGCACAAGAGGGACACAGGGGGCAGTGCATTTCCCACCCTCGGCTTATACTCAAGTCAATAAGTTTTCCCAGTATTTTGTGATAAAATAGGTGCCTCAGCTTATACTTGGTTTGGTTTGACCACACTGCCACAGATAAATATTGATACTTTATTGATTGCTGTTTATTTCTATATATCTTTTGTTATAACTGTAATCCATGTTGTAAACTTGAAATGGATAAAAAGCATATTTTAAAGATTGTAAAAAACGTTTTACATCAAAAACTCAACCTTTGTTTATTCATTCTGTAATACAAAGTACAATGTAATACAGTTGTAAACTATACTACTTAATATCCTTGTGACAGTGTAATAGCAAAGAAGCACTGACGTCTTGCTAAATCATAAAGTCACTGCAATATATACATACTCGCATGCAATGAATCAAATCAGTCACACTCAAAACAATTGCAATTACCAATTTGAATGCATAAATTGCACAAAAGTCTCTCATACAATGGAAACTATAATACCAGCCAAGTGTTAACAACATATAATAGAGGAAAGAAAAAAGAACACCAAATTGAACAGTATTCACAATAATGTATTACAATTCTGAGCATAAAAGCTCAGACCAGTTATAAAACTACTTTTATTTATATGGCATAAAATATCCACAAAATTAGGAATAAGAGCGACAAATAAAATCAATAAAAACTAAAGCTGCCTCTGTTGTGGAGTATTTGAAATAAACGTGTCACAGAGAAATATCATTATGCTAGGATAATTCCTATACACTATTTCAAAGAAATATGAAAGTCTGCTCTACAACAAACTGCATCAAAATGGGTATTGACTTAGTTGAACCAAGGTCATTTAGCCACAGGTCCACTATCAAATGACCCTTTTGAGGTAGAGTCAGTTAATATATAATTTCCTCTCTCTCCTCATAAACTGCTCAACAATCAAAGTTGTTTTCTCCTTTGCAATACAGATGGATAAGTTATGTACCAGACACTATCCTATCTTAAATATAAAATTCATTCTTCTCAGTCAAAAGGTTTGTTATCGAGTATAATATTTTATTACAGATTTTAATTAACACAATTTTTAAGACCTTTTTTTATTTTGTTTTGGAACTAGATTACACTGAATTATTGCTGTCAGCCAAAATAAATTCAGATATTTACAATCAGAGGGGGGGGGGGGGGGCTGTTATATTTATACTTCTAAATAAATCCGGGATATTTCTTTCTTTATATTATTGCCCTCCCATTATTATATTACCACATACTGTATAATAGTTGTCAAACTGTGAGATGTCGTCACACTTTGCAAAGACCGCAGCCAATCACCCCGTGATTGGCTGAAGGTAATAGAGCCTTCTGATTGGTTTAAAAAAGATTGACAGGTGCAATCAGAATGGGATATGGGGGTGTATGTTCTTAGTTTAATTTAAGTTTTATTTTTCTGGGAGTCAGGCTCAGCTCTCTATCCCAGGAGAGTGAGCTGTCTCCTGGATACTTTGCCACACCCCTCCCTTAGCACTTCACCTTCACTCCTGGAGCTTTTTTTAGTTTGACTTTTTTTTTAAGTTTTTCAGGTTTTGTTAAAGTTTTGTTTGTTTGGTGTTGGGTTTTATGTTTTGGGGGGAGAGAAGACAAGTAACATCTTTGTAGGCAGTGGGGGGGGGAAACAATTTGAAGTTTTGTTTAAAAAGGCTTTTTTAACATCTGACACAGAGACACAGAGGGGTTAAGAAGCCTCTGTGTTCTCTGTGTTGTTGCAATTAGCCACATTGCAACAGGCCATTAACTCTTCCACAGCCAAACATCATCTCTCTCTCTTCCTTAGTTTTGTCTTTTTGTTTCTTTTTCACACTTTTATATTCTTAAAAAGAAAACAGTAGAAAATCATAAAACAAAAAATAAAAATAAATAAAACAAATAAACTATAAAAAAAAAGGGTCTAAACATGAGGGATAAGACCACTAAGAAGCCTCAGGGGTCAAAAGGGGGAATAATGGCCCCTGAAAATCCTAGCTGCAGCACTGCACAGCATAGGCCCCAGGCAGATAAGGCAGTCCCAGCTCCTGGTGGTTCTGCCAGCAGACTTACCCCTGTGGCTAATACCTGGTCACAGGTGGTTTCTGCTGGCCCCAGTAATACCACCGCTGGGGCTGAGGGGCAAATCACCAGGAAACATGGGGTTAAATGTCAGATGTCTGGGGTCTACAGCATTGATATCTATCTGCGTGCTGCAGCTAATGTCATCAGCCCCTCTGTTATAGTAGCAGCCAGCAAAATGTACGGGAAAGTAGTTTTCTTTACCCGTATGGTGGCTGCTGTTTACACGCTTATACAGAGGGGCATTACAGTGGGGGGATTATATGTCCCAATAGAACCCCTGGAAGGGTTGGGCACAAAAGTAACACTCTCTAATGTGCCCCCCTTCCTACCAGACTCCCTCCTGCGCCCCCACCTGCTAACCCTAGGGGAAGTAAAAACACCATTTATTAAAATTCCCCTGGGGTGCATAGAAAGAGCACTTCGTCATGGCCTCTCTTTCAAGAGGCAGGTACAAATGTGCCTGCCTCAGGGCACAGAAAACATCTAGGGGTCTTTTGGGGTTCCATTTGAGGGGGTGCTCTACAGGATTTTTTATAGCACTACGGAGGTGCAGTGCTATCATTGCAAGGGGTTGGGGCATACACGTAGGAATTGTCCTAATGTAAAGCATCATGCCCCAGCCCCAGCAAATGGCACCTCCGCCAGTACAGCACCCATCCCCGCTGAGCCCATAACAGCAGGGACCACAAGGGTCATAGCCCCCCCACAGAGCTCAGGCAAGGAGGCCGTTCCTCAAGCCACCACCACGGCCTCCAAACCCCCTTCTTCCCCAATAAAGCCATCTGTGTCTGTGGTCTCCAGCAAGACTGCAGACACGGGGAAAAAGGGGAAGAATGTCACCAGTCCTCCCAGTGTCACAGCTGCTTCTCCCAAGTCCCAATCTGCCCCCACCATAATTACATCAGTTAGTGTGGGGGCACAGTGTAAGCAGAGGGATGATAAGCCCTCTGAAGGGGAGGCAGCTAGTGGCAGCTCCTCTTCCAGGAGTGACGTCCCCAGTAAGAGGAAGCATAAAACCAACAGGGAGGTTGCTGATAAGTGGGAAGTGCTCTATAGTGGAGCACCTCCCTCTAAAAGCAAGAAGAGGAACAAAACATCTCCTCCTCATCCGGTGACATTGTCTGGCCCGGTTATTAAGCTCAGCCACCCGGTGCCAGACCACACATCTCTCTTTCCAGACCCTATAGGGGTTAATGTGGAAAAGGGTCTGGAGGAAAAGCAGGGGCAAGAGGGTCTCCCAAGTGAGTCAGGGGTAGAAAAGAAAGATCAGGTTCTGCCTCTGGCCTTTGAGGGGGGTCCCAATAAAGCCCCTTCTGAATTGGTGGTCAGTGTCCCTGAGGTGCTGAGGTTCAAGGGCACCAGTCAGTCTCCTCCTCCAGTGTCACTCTCTAGTGACGTACCTCGGGCTTTGTTAGAGCCCCAGGCCGAGTCACTACTGGAGGGGGAATAATAGGCATGACCCCCATGGATTTGTCTGTCAGGGGGGATGTGGCACAAGGGGAAGTGGAAATGGGGGAGGGTGATAAAACAGGTTTTCCTGTTAACATCATGGGAGAGCCTGTCTACCCTCCTCAGCCGTCCACTGACCCTAACATCGGTGCCATCCAAGCTGAGCAAGCAGCGGTGGAACTGGCAGAGGAGGCATATAAAGCCTCCAACGCTTCCATTAAGGAAGCCATGCCAGCCACTGCTGTCCAGCCAGCTACCCCTGAATGCACTTCTGAAGCTACAGGGGTGCAGCAGCAATCCAAGGGTCCATTATTTACCTTGAAGGGTGCTAAAGGGACTCCTTCTGTACCATCTAAGAGGGGGTCCCTGAGAATAAAGCTGAGGAAACTGACTCCAGCCGGGGAGGATGGAGTAAAAGCCCTCAGCCAAGAGCAGCCCAGGGGTGACCCACTAGAAGGAACATCAGATTCTGGGTGGGTTATCCCTGTCAAGGAAATAGATCTATTCCTTGAGAGCACCCTTCATGGACAAAAGAAAAGGAAGGTGCGGCTGGCCTTGGAGAGTTGGAATAATATGTCGTTTATTCTCCCCTGTCTCCAGCAATATCTAGTGGTCAGCACTAGGGCCAAGAATTCTGGGACTGCGGAGCATCTCCGCGTCTGGAAATTCTATAAAATGTGCGTGTCCTATCAGCAGTCTCAAGGGGCTGAGGAACACACAATTCCTGACACGCAGTAATGGCTTTGCACATCAGCACGCTAAATACCAACGGCTGTCAAGACAGTTTCCGCAGGTTCCAGGTACTCTCCTATTTATATCAGAGAGGGTACTCTGTGAGCTTCCTGCAGGAAACTCACACCACTCCAGAGGCTGAGGCCTCGTGGCAACTGGAGTGGAGAGGCAGGATCTTCTTCAGCCAATTCACATCGGCGTCATGTGGAGTGGTGACCCTGTTCTCAGAGTCTTTTCAGCCAGAGCTGCTGCTTGTGAAAGCTTTTATCCCAGGCCGTCTAATCCACCTCCGGGCCCGAGAGCAGGGTAGCATCATTAACCTAGTTAATATATATGCCCCTGCTGGAGGGCCCGAGAGAGTGAGGGTCCTCGCCAGACTGTCCCAGTTTTTGGAGACTGTTGACGCAGATGAGTGATTGGTACTCGGGGGTGATTTCAACTGCACCCTCGACGCTCTGGACCGGAATGGTCAAGAGCCATACCTGCCTTCTGCGTCAGCCCTGTGGGAGATCATCGCCCGCTTCTCCCTGGAGGACATCTGGCGAGAGCAGAACCCAGGGGCATCAGACGGTTTCACCTTCGTCAGGGTGAGAGACGGTCTGGTGTCCCACTCCCGGATCGACAGACTATATATATCTAGTCACTATATGTCACGAGTCGGTTCTTGTGCCATTAGGCTGGCTCCGTTCACAGACCACAACTGTGTGTCTGTGACGGTGGTGCTAACGCCAACAGCGCCACGAGCCGCCTATTGGCACTTCAACAATGCTTTGTTGAAGGACCAGGGGCTCGTGACATTGATCCGGGAGTTTTGGACAGACTGGAGGGGTTGAAAGGGGGACTTTGCCACGTTAAAACTGTGGTGGGACGTGGGCAACGTTCATTTGCGACTTCTGTGTCAGGAATATACCAAGGGTGCGAGTGGGCAGCGCGAAGCTGAGTTGGAGTCACTCCGGGGGGAGGTACTCCATCTGGAGCAGAGGCTGTTCACTTGTAGGGACCAATCCCTGCAGAGCGAGTATGTAGAGAGGAAGGGTGTCCTCTGTGACCTGGAATGACACCAGGCCAAGGGGGCATACGTGCATAGCCGCTTAGGTTTTCTCAAAGATCTAGACCGCGGCTCGCGCCTCTTCTACTTAGTGGAGAAAAAGGGGGGTAACAGTAGGCACATCACCTGTCTTCTAGATGAAGACGATGCCCCCCTTACAGATCCGGAGAGTATCCGGGACAGAGCCCGGAACTTTTATAAAGATCTTTACTCTCCGGATCCCATTTCTCCAGACGCCTGCAGGGTGCTATGGGAGGGTCTCCCCACAGTTAGTGAGGGTGTAAGAGAGCGGCTTAAGCTGACCATCGAGCCTTTCCTCTGCCTACTGAGGAAAAGGCTCACAGGGCTGGTGCTAAAAGATTCAGACATGCGGATTGTCCTTTCAGCTTATGCTGACGATGTGCTCCCCGTGGCCCAGGATCCAGTTGATCTTGAGCTGGCAAAACAGTGCCAGGAGGTATATTCAGCTGCCTCCTCCGCTCAGATCAACTGGTCCAAATGCACAGGCCTTTTAGAGGGTAATTTACAGGTAGACTCTTTGCCTCCCACGTTTCGTGACATCACGTGGGAGGCAGATATCATTAAATATCTGGGGGTCTACCTGTCCGCTGCGGGCGCTTCCGTCCCAGACAACCGGAGGGAGTTAGAGGGCAGTGTCCTCTCTCGTCTGGGACGATGGAGGGGTCTAGCAAAAATGCTTTCCCTTAGGGGGCGGACTCTAGTGGTGAATCAGCTGGTGGCCTTTCAGCTCTGGCACCGGCTGATTTGTCTGAGTCCGACCCCCGAGTTTGTCACCAATATCCAGAGGAATTTGTTAGATTTCCTCTGGATGGGAAGGCATTGGGTCTCTGCAGGGGTGGCAAGTCTGCCTTTGGTGGAGGGTGGACAGGGAGTAGTTTGTGTGTGCTCCCAGTTGTCCACCTTCCGCCTTCAGTACCTGCAGAGATACCTATATGCAGATCCCTCTCCGCAGTGGTGCGCACTGGCATCCAGCCTTTATTGGCAGTTGCGCAACCTGGGGTATGACCGGCAATTATTTCTGATCAAGCCCGAGGGGTTTGGGAGAGACCTCTGGGTGTTGCCGGGAAACCCTCAAGGCCTGGAGCATGGTCTCCGTGACCAGGCAGGGCTGGCTTTTGGAGGTTGAAATATTCATGGAGCCCTTGCTATTTAATCCAGCAGTGGGGGCTCCAATGTTACAGTTCCCCAGTATCATCCGCCGCCTTAGTCATGCACGGATGACCCGAGTCGGGGATCTCCTGGAATACGGGCGTTTTGATTGGGTGTCACCCCAGGAGCTTTTGCTCCGTTTGGGATATGTGACGCCCAAAGTCTCAGGGCGCTTGCTCCAGGAGATTAGGGATGCCATCTCCCCCGACTCGCGCACCTTCCTTCGGGGGGCTTTGCAGGCCGGAGTGCCACATGCACCTTTCAACACCCCTGCTCCAGCTGTTTGCATTGGACACAAGCCCCGTGTTTCCCCTCAGGCTCCTCCTGTCCCCAACCTGTACAACAAACATTATTATTATTGTGCGTCCATATTGCATAATATAAAAATCTACATACTAAACAGTTAGCCAAATAAAAATGTGCAAAATCATATAACTAGGATTACCACACTCTTTTTCCCAGAAATTTGAAACATCTATTATTCTAATGCTAATTACATATAATAGTTGTCAAACTGCAATTTGTCGTCACGTTAGAGCCAAATCGCAGCTTGACAACTGCGCATCGCGTAATGGGCCGCGCATGCGCATTGCGCAGTGTGTGCCACTCATGCGCATTATGCACCAGCTCGAGCATGCGCTATGCGCAGCGTAAGCCGCGCATACGCATTGCACAAACGCAGAGTGCATGCACATTGTGCAAACGGGCAGCGAAGGCATATTGCGCTCCGAAGAGGAGGGGAGAAACAGGGAAAGAGGGGGAACAGAGGAGAGGGGAGAGACACAGGGCAGGGAGTGGAGTGGGGACAAACACAGGGGAGTGAGAGGAGGGGGGGAGATACACAGGGGAATGAGAGGAGGGAGAGACACAAAGGAGTGAGGGGGGAGAGATACAGGGAAGTGAGACGAGGGGGGGGGAAGAGACACAGGAGAGGGGGGAGACCCAAGGGATGGGGGTAGACACACAGGGGAGGGGGTGGAGACACAGGGGAATGAGAGGGGGAGAGACACAGAGGAGGGGGAGAGAAACAGGGGAGTGAGAGGAGGGGAAGAGACACAGGGGAGTGAGAGAAGGGGGAAGAGACAAGGGGGAATGAGAGGGGGAGAGACACACAGGGGGAGACACAGGGGAATGAGAGGGGGGAGAGAAACGTAGGGGGGAGACACAGGGGAGTAAGAGGATGGGGGAAGAGACACAGGGGTGTGAGAGGAGGAGGGAGAAACACAGGGGAATGAGAGGGGGAGAGACACAGAGGGGGGAACAAGGAGGAGGGGGGAGAGACACAGGGGAGTGAGACAAGGGGGGGAAGAGACACAGGGGAGTGAGAGGAGGGGAGAACAGATACAGGGGAGTGAGAGGAGCGGGGAGAGGCACAGGGGAGTGAGAGGAAGGGGAGAAAAACAAAGGAGTGAGAGGAGGGGGGAGAGACACAAAGGAGTAAGAAGAAGGGGGAGAGACACAAGGGAGAGGAGGGTGGAAGAGACACAGAGGAGGGGGAAGAGACACAGGGGAGGGGGGAGACAAGGGGTAGGAAGGGAGGGGGTAGACACATAAGAGAGGGAGGGGAGAGACAAAGGGGAGTGAGAGGGGAGAGACAAAAAGGAGTGAGAGGAGGCGGAGGAGACACAGAGGAGGAGGGGGACACACAGGGGAGGAAGAGGAAGGGGAAGAGACAAAGAGGAGGGGGAGACACATAGGGGTGGGTAGACACACAGGGGATGGAGAGGAGGGGGAGAGACACAGGGGAGGGAGAGGAGGGGGAGAGACACAGGGGGGAAGAGACACAGGGGAGGAAGAGGAGGGGTAAGAGACATAGGGGAGGGAAATGGGGGGGACAGAAACGAGGGAGGGGGAAGGGACATGGGGGAAAGAGAAACAGGGGAGGGAGAGAAGGCAAGAGACACAGGGGAGGGGGAAGAGACACAGGGGAGGCAAATGGGGGGAAACAGACATGAGGGAGGGGGAAGCGACATGGGGGAAAGAGACACAGGGGAGGGAGAGGGGACAAGAGACACAGGGGAGGGAGGGGTGGGAAAAAAAGACACAGGGGACAGGGGGGAAAGAAACGGGGGGAAGGTGTAAAAACACGAGGGGGAAGGAGACACAAGGGAGCGAGTGGAGGGGGGAAATGAGACTCAAGTGAGGAAGTAGACAGAGGGAGAGACTCTCAATGAGCACCAAAGGCGCTCATCGCGTGGCCCGTAAAATAGAGGGGGAGGGAGAGGTGGGGAAAGAGACACGGGGAGGGACAGGGGAGAAAGACACAGGGGGGAGGGGGTAAAAACACAAGGGGGTGGGCACAAGGGAGGGAGAGGAGGGGGAAATGAGACACAATGGAGGAAGAAGTCAGAGGGAGAAACTCGCAATGAGCGCCAAAGGTGCTCATCGCGAGGCCAGTATGTGCATTGCGCGGTGTGAGCATGCGCATTGCACTGTGTGAGCCGCGCATGCGCATTGCGCAAACGGACAGTGCATGCACATTGCGCAAACGGCCCGCACAGGCGCATTGCGCGCCGAAGAGGAGGGGAGAAACAGGGAAAGAGGGGGAACCGAGGAGAGTGGAGAGACACAGGGCAGGGAGTGGAGTGGGGACAAACACAGGGGAGTGAGAGGAGGGGGGGAGAGACACAGGGGAATGAGAGGAGGGAGGGAGAGACACAAAGGAGTGAGGGCGGGAGAGACACAGGAAAGGGAGACGAGGGGCGGGAAGAGACACAGGAGAGGGGGGAGACCCAAGGGAAGGGAGCGGATGGGGGTAGACACACAGGGGAGGGGGTGGAGACACAGAGGAGGGGGGAGACACAGGGGAATGAGAGGGGAGAGACACAGAGGAGAGGGAGAGACACAGGGGAGTGAGAGGAGGGTAAGAGACACAGGGGAGTGAGAGGAGGGGGAAGAGACACAGGGGGAGAGGGGGAGAGACACAGAGGGGGGAGACACAGGGGAGTGAGAGGAGGGGGGAAGAGACACAGGGGTGTGAGAGGAGGAGGGAAAAACACAGGGGAATGAGAGAGGGAGAGACAGAGAGGGGGGAACAAGGAGGAGGGGGGAGAGACACAGGGGAGTGAGACGAGGGGGGGAGAGACACAGGGGAGTGAGAGGAGGCAAGAGACACAGGGGAGGGGGGAAGAGACACATGGGAGGGAAATGGGGGGGAACAGACATGAGGGAGGGGGAAGAGACATGGGGGAAAGAGACACAGGGGAGGGAGAGGGGGCAAGAGACACAGGGGAGGGAGAGGTGAGGAAAGAGACACGGGGGGACAGGGGGGAAAGACACAGGGGGGGAAGGGGTAAAAACACGGGGGGGAAGGAGACACAAGGGAGGGGGGAAATGAGACACAAGGGAGGAAGTAGACAGAGGGAGAGACTCGCAATGAGCACCAAAGGCGCTCATTGCGAGGCCCATAAAGTAGAGGGGGAGGTGGAGAAAGAGACACGGGGAGGGACAGGGGGGAAAGACACGTGGGGGGTAAAAACCAAGGGGGGGGCACAACGGAGGGAGAGGAGGGGGAAATGAGACACAATGGAGGAAGAAGTCAGAGGGAGAAACTCGCAATGAGCGCCAAAGGCGCTCATCGCGAGGCCAGTGAGGTAGAGGGGGAGAGGCTCCCAATGTGTGGCAAACAGCATTGCCAGGATTCACATTTTATTGCTGTCATTTTTGACGGGCAAGTTGCTAGTTTATAAATAAAATACATGTGCATATGTGATTAAAAATATGAATAGATATCATAGAAAATCATTTTATTATCATATTGCACCTCATGATGACCAATAATAAATATACTATATCTCAAATCTAATACCACATTAAATTGTAAACAAAAAGGCTGAATAAACGTGTATAGAGTTATATATTATTCTAATTCACTTCATGTATAAGCTATGAAAAAAAATAAAAAATTAAATAAAAGTGATTCCAAATAAAATGAAATAATAAATAATTATTATCCACCTAATAGTGAATTCATGTGACATAATGCATGTATTATAATACACGGCCAATAAATTATGAAGACCATAAACTATAACACATTTTACTATCCTGATCCTACTTAATACTGTACCATAGTGTCAAAATAGTATTCATTAACCGTCAATGTATCTTCTTAATTTCAATACCACATTAAATAGTGAACAAAATAAAACATAAGCTGAATAGACGTGTACAGAGTTATATATTGTTCTAACTTACTTTGTTTATAAATTATAAACAAAATTTAAAAAATAAGTGTATATATATATATATATATATATATATATATATATATACAGTTATATCATAAATAATTATTATCCTATCAATAGTAAGTTCATGTGACGTAATACAAGTATTATAATACACATCCAATAAATTGTAGAAACCACAAATTATAACGCATACTACTCTCTTGGTCCTACTTAATACTGTACCATAGGGTCAAAGTAGTATTTCTTAGCTGTCGATACATCTTCTTGATTTTATGTGTGTTTGCGTAACTCAGTTGTGTACTACTCTCTGTGACCTCATGGACCGTACACACCATGCTGATCCACTTGGTCTTCATGGCAAAGGTACTGGAGTGGGTTGCCAGTTCCTTCTCCTGTGGACCACAGCATACAGCTCATGCTATTCCTAGGTGGTCTCCCATCCAAGTAATGACCAGGACCAACCCTGCATGGCTTCAGAGTGGTGTGACCTCTTGGTTCCCTGACTGGAATCAAACCTAGGTTGCAGCTGTGAAAGCACCAAATCCTAACCACTGGACCACCAGGGAACTGTTTATAATTAGCTTACGAAGTAAATTTCTTTTACACCATATTTCTAAATAACAGTAACATTGTATGTACTATGTATTCTTTTTTACACAGCACACTAAATAACTGATCTAAGAAAGAGAGATAATGTTAAAATATAACTTTTATTATTACTCTATTAAAATGTAAAGTTAAAAATGTTGGACGCCACGAATGAGAAACTGGTCAGATATAATAATATGTAAATAATTAACTTAAAAGTATATGAAAGTGAGGTGGGTTATGAATGCATCCTGTAGAATGCATCCTAACCCACCTAGCAAAAAAAAAATTGAATGAAAAAATGCATTTTTTGCAGAAGCGAAAAAAATGTGCTGGGAGTGATGTAGACACCCCCAGCAACTGAGATTTGCATAGTGGATATTTTAATGAGATATCCAATGTACAGCACATGTGCATGCTGATTTGCTAAAGGAGAGTGTCTGAATTCATGTGACTTCCCACAGTAGGGCAGACTTCAGGTGATAACTGAGCATGTCTGCACAATCCCGCTGCAAAAAAGAAACATTGTATAAGATATGCTAATTATCCCAGGGAATTTCAGAGGGTGTCAACATTGAGAGAAAACTCTTTGCAAATGCAAGAAATTCAGCAAACTTTTTTTCTCAGACACTATAAATTCTCCTCTATCAGATGCATTAATAACCCAGCTCACTTGCATGTACCTTTAATATTGGGATATGCTCTGTGATAAAGATAATCTACCTGTGTGCCTAAAAAAGTGCTAAGTGCAAAAATAGAGGATGACTCTACTTAGTAAATAAAGTGCTTAATAATAATAAAGTGACTTAGTACAAAAAGGGGACACATTTAAAGTGCTTCTGCAGTGCTATAATGATAATTACAGGAGATAGAGTAAATCACAGAGACTGATCCATCATAGATATTGAGCTGAAGAGAACCATATAAGTATCTATATTGCCTGTATTATTGCACTATATAAATTCTCAATTGAGTATACTTAGAGGTAAGATGCCATTAAACTGGACGCGTATCGCTACGCCTAGGCGTCTAGAGATGACGTCATTAGCGTGCGGCACATAACGTGGCGTCAACCAGATGCACGTTTCTAAATTTCATCAGGGGTTACCAGATATCATGAATAGTACCTATATAAGGTTGTCATAGCAAATGTACTTGCAAGCTAAAATCAATGGTTTGATTAAAATAAAATAATAACTAACTTAATATTCTTCTAATTAATTATGCATTTGATTGTTAACACACAAACAAATTTAAAAATTATTGTACCAAAAGTATTGTGCAACCTGAAATAGACTGACTTAGTTTGTTTAGACCTATGATCCTTATAAGATTTTGAATCTCTATGTATATGTCTCCTGTATCATGTTTATTCAGTCTTATATATGACTAGAGGCTGCATTATGTCTCTTAGATTATTATTTTGTTAAAGACATAATAAATATCTGAGCTTAAAGTCAAATATAATTATGAAAAGGAATTTCTTTAATGAGGAAATGGAGAGATTCTACTAACCACATTGAAATGGGGCTTAGATTTATTGATGATATTTTGATATTATGGAATGGAATGACACAAGATCTCAAATAATTTATAACCACTTTAAATGATAACTCTTTGGGCCTATTCTTAACCTCTGATATAAGTATGACCATGATCACTTTTTTGGATCTGAAAATTACAAAACTACCAGTTGGCTCACTAAAGACCATAACTTATAGGAAACCTACAGCCACAAATAATCTGCTGAGAGCTGACAGTAGTTATCCCACGGCCCTGATTTCGGACATACCAAATGGGCAATATTTGAGAGTTAAACAAAATTGTTCTAATACATCTGACTTGGAAATGGAAGTTAAAGATCTTCAATCTAGATTCATAGCAAGAGGAATATAAGAAAAGAGACCTTAAAAAAATCATATTATAGAGTTAAAATACTACCAGGGAAACCTTATTTGCTGAAAAAACTAATAATGATGATGATATAGTTAGGTTTATTGGAACTTATAATGGCAAATGGCATGAAATTGGAGTTTATTATTGGAAGATAAAGACCTAAAGACATTTCTAAGCAGCAAGGCACAAATCACCAGCTGCAGATCTACCAATTTAAGAGAGCAACTCTCAAGAAGCCATTTAGAAACTGTGCAAAAGACATCTTGGCTACAAAAAACCAAGGGATGCTACAAATGTCAAACATACAAAGCATGTACTGTAAATACATTTGTCCAACTAAGAAATTCAGCTTTCACAATGGCAAACAATTCTTTGGAATAAAATATTTTTTTTACTTGTAAGTCGAAAGGGGTCATTTACCTTATATCATGTAAATGTGGAAGTCGCTATGTAGGAAAAACCTGTCGTGAACTAAGACGAAGGGTACTAGAACACGTATATACGGTATCTCACAAAAGTGAGTACACCCCTCACATTTTTGTAAATATTTTATTATATCTTTTCATGTGACAACCATGAAGAATTGACACTCTGCTACAATGTAAAGTAGTATGTGTACAGCCTGTATAACAGTGTACATTTGCTGTCCCCTCAATATAACTCAACACACAGCCATTAATGTCTAAACCGTTGGCAACAAAAGTGAAAACACCCCTAAGTGGAAATGTCCAAATTGGGCCCAAAGTGTCAATATTTTGTATGGCCACCATTATTTCCCAGCACTGCCTTAACCCTCATGGGCATGGAGTTCACCAGAGCTTCACAGGTTGCCACTGGAGTCCTCTTCCACTCTTCCATGATGACATCACGGAACTGGTGGATGTCAGAGACCTTCTGTTTGAGGATACCCCACAGATGCTCAATAGGGTTTAGGTCTGGTGACATGCTTGGCCAGTCCATCAGCTTCTTTAGCAAGGCAGTGGTTGTCTTGGAGGAGTGTTTGGGGTTGTTATCATGTTGGAATACTGCCCTGTGGCCCAGTCGCCAAAGCTGCCTCCACTCTCTCTGCATCACTGTTTATGTTCAAACTGAGGGTTTCATCTCATATCAGTGTTTTTGTGCTCTTTGAGCCTTATCCGTTTATCTGTCATATAGGGATTATTTCAACTACATTTCCTCAGTATCGATGTATACTTTTGGTGGTGGGAGTGTCATGGTCTGGGCCTACATGAGTGCTGCCAGCACTGGGGAGCTACAGTTCATTGAGGGAACCATGAATATCAACATGTACTTGACATACTGAAGCAGAGCATGATCCCCTCCCTTCTGAGACTGGGCCACAGGGCAGTATTCCAACATAACGACCCTAAACACACCTCCAAGACAACCACTGCCTTGCTAAAGAAGCTGAAGCTAAAGGTGATGGACTGTGGGGCATCCTCAAATGGAAGGTGGGGTAGTGCAAGGTCTCTAACATACACCAGCTCCGTGATGTCATCATGGAGGAGTGGAAGAGGACTCCAGTGGCAACCTGTGAAGCTCTGGTGAACTCCATGCCCATTAGGGTTAAGGCAGTGCTGGAAATAATGGTGGCCACACAAAATATTGACACTTTGGGCCTAATTTGGACATTTCTACCTAGAAGTGTACTCACTTTTGTTGCCAACGGTTTAGACATTAATGGCTGTGTGTTGAGTTATTTTGAGGGACAGCAAATTTACACTGTTATATAGGATGCACACATACTAATTTACATTGTAGCAGAGTGTCATGTCTTCAGTGTTGTCACATGAAAAGATATAATAAAATATTTACAAAAATGTGAGGGGTGTACTCACTTTTGTGAGATACTGCAGCATTCAAAAAGAACTTGATACACCGGTGGCTATACATGTAAATAATAAACACGAAGGAGATGTAAGGTCTATTTCCTTTACAGCCATAGACTGTGTAAAGACAAACATTAGGATGCGTGATGTAGATAAGAATTTACTGAAAAAAGAGGCGCAATGAATCTATACCCTAAAGACCAAAAAACCTTTGGGTCTTCATTTGAATCTTCTATACTTTAACATACTTGATATAGTTAAGGAATCGTTAGAGGATAATTAAGAGATTTAAAAGATCTATACAGTAAAATTACTAGACCTCTTTACAAGGCCTCATCTGCCTCTCCCTTTAACTTCATAGCACTATTGGTATTTTAGCATTTACCCTCAAGGACGAATTACTTACCTGCTTCTATTATGAAGGATTTATGCTTTAGCTCTTCATCGGAATGCTCTATACCTTAATACATTAGATATAGCTAAGGAATAACTAGAGGATAATTAAGATATGTAAAAGAGCTGCACATTGAAAACATTGTACCCCAACATAAGGCCTCATCCGCCTTCCATTTACGGTGCACTATAGGTATCTTAAGTTGTACCCCTAAAGACAGAGCTATTCACCTATATTCATTATTGTAGATCTAAATTTATATGTATTCATTTCCAATATTCCATCTAATGGTAACAATTTATATATGTCTGGTACTGAACATACTATTTAATTACCACATATGTATATTTAAAAACTGTAAATCAACAGAGGAAACCCTGGTCATATAGAAGTCTATTATGGCTGAGACATATTTATGTAAATATTTTCTAGTGAAGACAGAAATTCCTTTTCATAATTATATTTGACTTTAAGCTCAGATATTTATTATGTCTTAAGCAAAATAATGATCTAAGAGACATAATGTGGCCTCTAGTCACATATAAGACTGAATAAACATGATACAGGGGACAAATAAATAGAGATTCAAAATCTCAGAACATATGTCTAAACAGACTAAGTCAGTCTAATTCAGTTTGCTCAATACTTTTGATACAATCATTTTTAAATTTGTTTGTGTGTTAACAATCAAATGCATAATTAATCAGTAGAATATTACATTAGAGAGTTGTTATTTTATTTTAATCAAACAATTGATTTTAGCTTGTAAGTACAGTGGCTATGACAACCTTACTGTATGGATAGGTACTATTTATGATATTCGGTAACACCCCTGATGAAATTTAGAAACGTGCGTCGCGTTGGTGCCACCTTACGTGCCGCACGCTGATGACGACATGTCAAGACGCCTAAGAGTAGCGACAAGCATCCAGTGTGTTCCACACTCCGAGTTAGTTTAATGGCATCTTACCTCTAGGTATACTCAATTGAGAATTTTCATAGTACAAGAATACAGGCAATATAGAGGTTAAGATTATTGTTACAAACGGAGGTGAATTAGATGGTGTAGCACTATTAGTTGGTCTAAGAAACCTATTCCTCATTGTGAGACTTATATGGTTCTCTTCAGCTCCATATCTATGATGGATCAGTCTCTGTGATTCACTCTATATCCTGTGATTATCCTTATAGCACTGCAGAAGCACTTTAAATGTGTCCCCTTTTTTTACTGTCACTTTATTATTATTAAGCACTTTATTGACTAAGTAGAGTCATCCTCTATTTTTGCACTTAGCACTTTTTTAGGCACACAGGTAGATTATATTTATCACAGAGCATATCCAAATATTAAGTGAATTATTTACATATTATTATAACTGACCAGCTTCTCATTTGTGGAGTCCAACATTTTTAACTTGATATTTTAATACAGTAATAATAAAAGTTGTATTTTAACATTATCTCATAGGAGATTAGTTATTTAGTGTGCTCCAATTACAAGGGTGCTTTTCTGTCTCTTTGGTATAGTTTAAAGTTTTTCTGACCCTTGGGAAGCACCTAAATTATTTTGTACCAAATCTAAAGTTTACCTTGAGCAAACATTTTCCTTTGTTTCTTTTTTACACAGTCAGAAAGAATACCTGCCCTCCAAAAAAATATCTACCATATGGTATTTATTAATCATCAATACATCCTCTTTATTTTATACTTAGAATGGGATAGTAATACACCTGCCATTTGTCGATTGATAGCTATCAGTAAAATTAGAAGTGAGAAATGTTAGTGCTTATGCACAACCAGACATTAAATGAGTCTTTAATTTTATATTTAGCCAAATTGCGATAGAGTAATGAGAGAGACATGGAGTAAAAGGTGAGATCGGGGGAGAGAGTAGATAAGGGGGTAAACATAGTGAGAAGTGGTATAAAGGGAAAGATTAGGGGGAGAGATGTATGGAAGATAAGGGAAATAGGGGATCAAGGAGTTGAAACACCCCACTCATTTCAAAAGGATTGGTGAATAGAGAGGGTTTAGAAAGAGATAAAGACAGAGGGGGGAAAGAGATGGAAGGGGGGGTAGAGCAGAGAGGTGAATTTGGTAAGAAAGAGGGAGATGAGTGGAAGTAAAGGGCAAGATGAGAGAATGAGGGAGAAACAGGGATCAAAGGGTTATGGTTATGCCATCCCCCACCACATATTTGAGGTGGGTAGGGGAATACAGAAAGGAGAGAGGGGGAAGAAAGAGGGGAAAAGAGAACAGGAAGGGAGGAAGAGGGTGAAGAGGGAGGGAGAAATAGAGAGACTGGAAAGAGATGGGGAAGATGCATGAAAAGAGGGAATAGAGAGAAGGATTGGACAAGTGCAATTGAGATAGACTGATGATGGGAGATGTTTTGCTCTCAAATTTGAAATTTATTTTGCAAATGCAAAAATCCATACTTTGAGTCAAGCTTTTGAAAAGTGAGACATTTTCTTCTTCTGGTCTAGAACAATACTGACATATTTTGTGTAATATAAAAACTAGACCCTCAGCAATTAGACTTTTGTATCAAAGTTGAAAAAACATAATGATGTCTGCTTAGGGGGCAGATGAGTCCTTGCGTGAAGGCAAGGATAACTGATTTGAACCAGGATCAGCAGCAACTTCAAATGGGCGAATTAGGCCTTATGGAAAGTATAATCAGGGATGCATGGCGAAGGCTGATTTAGGACATAAGGAAAGCGTGATTGGCAATATGTAGCCAAGACTGATTTAGGACTCAAGCAAAGCATTATCGATAATGCATGGTGAAGCCTAGCAAAGGATGACTTAGGACTTGATTGAAGTGATTCCTAACGAACATTGATTAGTACTTATGGGAAGCTTTATCAAAGAGATGCCCAGTAAAGGTCGATTTGGACTTATGGAAAGCCTGTATCAGGCTGATTTGAGACTTAGGAAGAATATAAGAAAAATTGAAGCTTAGCAGAGAGTGTTTAGAAAAGAAAAAAGCGTAACCTTGGACATGGACAAGGTCACTACTTAGTTGATTTGGGCTAAAATCTTTTATAGAAATCAGTCAATATATTGGAAATGTTGGTAGTCCCCTCCCCACCTTATTTCTCCCATTTATCTTAGGATAATGGGGGGAAAATAATTGGTTCTAGACATTGGCATAATAGCCCTGCTTTTATGACCAAAATGAGAAATAGAGGTCATAAATTGGATGAATTGAAGTTACAGGACATTGAAAAAAGAAGGAACAGAGAAGAGAATCAGCCAAGAACTCCAAAAAGAAAAAAAGGATAGAGTTAAATACCCATATAAAGGTATTTATAATAGAGGAAAAAGAAAATAAAAAATATATATAAATAATATGAAAATTTGTATTAAAAATACTATCACATAATGTTAATGACCTAAATTCGCCCCTAAAAAGAAAAATAGCTATGGCTGAATACGGAAGATTAAACATGGATATATTATGTTTGCAAGAAACACACCTGAAAGCAAGTACTACATAAAGATTTTTAGAGAAGGGTGGATGCAACTTTTAATAATAAGTCCAGTGGAGTGTCTATTTTATTCAATAATAAATTAAAAATAAAAGAAGAATTTATAAAAGTGGACGAATTAGGTAGATACGTCATATGGATAAATACATGATAGAATTTACACATTGGTAAACATCTATGTACCCAATAAAAAACAAGAGAAATTCATAATAAAAATATTAAAAATGATTAAGCAATTGAGGAAAGGCAAATTAATTATCTACGGAGATCTCAAAATATTATTGGATTCTAAGAAGGATAGATCATCTCCTCAGAAACAAAAAGAAGAGAAAATAAATGAAAATAGTATTTTTAGAATTAATAGAAAATTACAAGAAATTAGTTTATATGATATTTGGAGAACTCTACATCCGTTCGAGCGTGATTATACATAGTTCTCGAAAGGATATGACGTATATCCGAGATTATACTCCTTTTTATGCGATAACACAACATTATATGGAGTTTTAGAAGCTAAAATTCATTTGAGCTCCTTTTCAGATCATAATCCTGTAAGTATTAATATAAAAGAAACATATGAAAAGAAAAAGAAAAAAGACTGGAGGGTGGAATCACTTTTATTAAACGATAAAAATCAGGTATAATCAATAGAAAAGGAGATTGACAATTTCTTTAAGATGTATATAGGATCAGTATCATCCCCCTCAGTTATGTGGTGTTGCCATAAAGCTTATGTAAGAGGTATTTTGATATATAAAACAGCGGAGTTAAAAAAAAGAGAGAGGAAAACCTCTTAGGACACTATACATAGAACTTGAAAAACTGCAACAAGAAAATGAGCTATCTCCGAACAAAGTAACATCCCAACAGATAGAATAATATAAATTACAAGTTAAAAAATGCATCAAATTCAATTAGATAGAACTATATGGAAATATTTTTTGGAGATAAGACAGGAACATTTTTAATTAAATTGAAAAAACAAAAATTCAGAATACAATAATGGGTGGTAAAAGGACAAGACAATATATTAATAACTCCTCCAAGAGATATAGGCAATAGGTTTTTGCAATATTACTCCAAGCTATATAACTTGGAGCAGGATAAAATGTCTACAAGTCTAGCCCATCAAAAATAGAGGATTTTTTTAAATATATAGAATTCCCTAAATTTTCAGGGGAAGAGTTAAATGAATTAAATAGGGAAATAATGATTAAAGAAATTGAGGAGGTAAAAAAAATCCAAGAACAACAAAGCGCCAGGGATAGATGGATTCAATAAATTATATTATTTAACTTTCTGGAACTCGTTAAAAATACTTCTTGCCAATATGTTTAACAAAATAAAATCAAGTGGCAAAATAATGCCAGAAATGTTAGAAACAAAAATCTTAAATATATTAAAACAAGATAAAGACCCTACTAATTGTTGTAATTATCACCCAATATCGCTTATAAATTACGATTTAAAGATATATTCTAAAATTCAGGAAAAATCGGTTAAGTCCTTTACTTCCTAAAATGATACATCCTGACCAGTCAGGATTCAAAAAGAATCAACAAGGTACAGACAATACTAGACGCTTGATCGATATGCTAGAATACGCAGATAGAATGGGAGGACCCTGAAAAAGCATTTGACAGGGTCAGTTGGAGCTATCTTAAAATTGTATTACAGAAATATGGGCTAGCAGATTTTGCCATAAATTAATTATATATTAATCCTAGGGTGAAGCCAGTAAATCCAAACTTCGAGACTGAATATTTCTCCATAAAGAATGGAACCAGACAGGGGTGTCCCCTGTCTCCAATCCTGTTTATCCTCTATATGAACCTTTCTTACAAGAGATCAGAAACTCAAAAAATATCCAGGGGATATATATCAGCACTAAAGAATATAAAATCCTTGCATTTGCGGCCAATTTAGTATTGACCCTAAAAGAACCAGAAAAGTCGTTGAAAATTTGCAAAAGTATTATATTTCAAAATAAACAATACTACAACAGATGTAATTACTAAGGCCCTCATTCAATTGCAATTTGGCCAATTGAATAGGGGTCTAAATAAGCACATAGCATATATTTTTTAAAATAAGTCTTTAGTTAGTAAGCGTCTATCCAAAAGCAAGGTTTCACTAACTAAAAACTTCTTTAAAAAAAATATGCTATGTGCTTATTTAGAGCTCTATTCAATTGGCCAAATAGCAATTGAATGAGGGCCTAAGAGAATTGAGCCAGAGACAAAAAAAAAATTAAAAAATAAATCTAACTTTAATTGGGATGCTAAAAGTATAGTACATTTGGGAATAAAATTCCCTGTGCGAATAAAATAAATACTAAAAGAAAATTTAGAAAAAACTTTGAGACATATAAATGTAACAATGAACGAGTGGAAAAAAACATATTTCTCATGGAGTGCAAGAATTAATATTATCAAAATGTTAATAATACCTAAATTAACATATGTTTTTAGATGTATATACCGGAAATTATTCCAAAATATATCAGTACTAGCGACTTGCCCGTCAAAAAATGACGGCAATGAAATTGTAAGTGAGCTAATGCTGTTTGGTGTGTAATAATCAAATATATAATTAATTAATAAATGAATATACTTTACCTATTTTGAAGCATTGTGTTGAAGAGCTGTCAATGTGTTTTGAGGTTGCTGCAGCATTAGTGGTGTGGAGCTGCTGTGTAAGCGTGCTGAATGTGTGCAGTGTAATACTGTGCTTGCGCGAGACGAAACCGTCAGCGTAGTGGTGAACTTCCGCATTGGCGTAAAATGGCGGGTTATCTGTGGTATGCGTCTTTGCGGATTATCCGTAGGTGATTCGTGGTGTTTTTCGAGTTTCGTGTGGTGTTTTGCGAGTGTGTTGTGGTGTTTTACGTGTTGCTAGTGCTGTAGCCTCGTTTTTTTTTTTGTTCGTCTGCCATTTTTTCTTTTGCTTAGTGATTTTATTAGTGTCTAAAGTGTTTTATTTTTATTTAAATGAAGGTGTAACTTGTTTTTTTGAGGTGCTGGATGGGTCCTCTTGCTGTAGGTAAGCTTTTTATGTATGTGTTGTGTATATTTATTGTGTTTTAAATGTTTGTATGTCGGCGTGTTGCGTCCGATGTTTGCGAGGTCGTAATGTCTGGTAACGTGTCTCGTATGGTGTTTGCGTGTGTAGCCTCGTTTTCGTTTTGTTCGGCGGGCATTTTTTCTCTCGCTTAGCAAATTTTTTAGTGTCTAAACTCTTTTATTTTGAGTGAAATGAAGGTGTAAGTTGCATTTTTGAGGTCCTGGATGCTACCTCTTGCTGTAGGTAAGCTTTTTATGTATGTGCTGTGTGTATGTATTGTGTTTTGAATTTTGTAATGTTCGCGAGTTGCGTCCGAGTGTTGCGAGGCCATAATGTGTGTTAACGTGTGTCGTATGTTGTTTGCGTTGCTCGTAAAATTTAGTGAGTGTCGTAATTGGTGTGTTGTGTTGTTTGCGTTGCGTTGTGATGTTTGCGAGGGTCGCAGTTGCTGGCATGGAGCGCCTTCGGCGCTCCATGCCAGCAACTGAGGCCCTCGCCCACTGCCCTCGCATCGCGAGGGCCTTGGCTACGCGAGGCCCGCAAGCGTTAGCAATAACTCGCATGCTCAAAACTATATATGTGATAAAGATATGGAGAAGTATGAATGAATATATATTAAATAAGAAAAAATCTCGAATAACTGGAAATAACTAAAAGAAGTTATGAAATGGGAGTCTATAGCTATTTCCCAATTGATTGTATGGAATTCTTCTAGCTTTAAGCCAATATGGAAACAAATAGAAAATGATATGCTGGAAGAGATCCCTATTAATCTGATTTTATGGCTCAAAAGGAGGAAATTATAAGAAATAAGAAGTTACCGGCCCTTGTGTGTCAGCTCCACTGTAGTTCAAGAAAACTGCGCATGGAGAGAGAGAGGTTGATGGGGGCGTGACCGGAAATGGAGTGGATTCCCGCGTGATGCAGTTCTAGGCCGATGGGGACAATGCCACTCCTCCTGTGGGCTCTCTGGTTCATATGAGCTCTACCGAGACCTGACGCGGGAGGGACTCCTTACCGCGGTTCGCATGTTGTCACCTGAGCACGCTGGATATCCGGTAGTCTGCTGGCTCGTGTTCCCGGGCATACTGGGTGGGCGTTCGCTATGCTGTTGGCGGCGTTTTTGCTGCAAAGTCTGAGGTCTGTGCAGGGGAGATCAGAGACGCCCTGTGACTGAGGAGACATGATGATCCGGTACACCAGATGCAGTGCATAATGCAAAGTGCTACCTTTGGTAATTGTGAGTAAACAAAACCTGTGGACAATCTGAAATCTTGCATAGCACCTCTTATCCATAAGAATATGAAAAAAAAGAGGTATTACTCTAACTACATTTAGAGGCATATAAAAGACAATACCACATTGTTTATATTACATTTATGCAGCTATTTCTACTTTGGAATCAACTTCAACCTTCAGTTTTTTTTCCCATAGTGGTGAAGTGACACTGGTGCCTTATAAATCCACTGAAAGGAAATGCAATTACACTGTTAACTACTGTGCTGTCATCCTGATAATTTGTGTGCAGTTGTTTAGCACTCAGGATCACCACTCTATGTTAACGCTGAACAACAAACTAGAAGAAAAGGTCAAAGAGCTAAATAACCAAATTATCAAACTGGAAGATCTATCAAGACGTTCTAATTTACGTTTAAGGGCTATTCCAGAAACAATCAAAAATTCTGACCTACCAGATTATGTCTCTAAATTTTTTGTTTCTTTGGTCCCCTCTTTTGACAATCTGAAAAACAAATTTGATGCGGTATACCGCATCCCTCTTCCGTTATATTTACAAAATAAGGGATCTAGAGATGTCATGGTCAAATTTCAATTTTTTCCCTCGAAAGAGGATATTGTGAAGGACATTTATAAAGTTAAATCTTTTGATCCTCCATACGAATTTATAAAAATATTTGCTGACCTCTCTCCAGCAACACGAAGCATAAGACGTGAATTTGCTCAGTTAACCCAAATCCTTAGGAAAGAGGGTCTGGTCTATAAATGGACTTTTTCAACCGGTTTGTTAGTCCAAAGAGACTCGATTGGGCATAAAATCAATTCTCCAAAAGAAGGGTTCTTTCTTCTGTCAACCTGGCATATATCTACATGAACTTGTTTAGATGATATTTTCTGAACTATTTATTTTCTCTTTATTGGTCTTGTTCTTTTTTTTTTTTTTGGATGCCAGAAACAGCTAGCGACAAAGTAGCACTTATAATTAGATTAGTTATCACTATGTGTTTACGATCTGTAATAATTTCACTGAACAAGAATAGTAATGTAAAAATTATCTTGCACTTTCTTGAAAGAATGTTTCCTTTCACCTTCCGATATTGTGTATTCTCTATTGTATATTAATCACAATTTGTACTTTTTATAAGGAGATGCTAGTCTACCTTTCATATTCTAGGTGTGTAGGCACGTTTTTCTCATTTGAATTTCGAAAAAAGTTTGGGTGCCAGGTCGTTAGCTGAGTTATTTTTGTTTTTTACTTATTTATCTATTTATGTACTCATTTATTTCTTCGTTTAAATACTCCCACGGGGGCGGATGTCTCCCAATATAGTAGGCCTTCCATTTCTTAACACTGGCGTTTAGCCCTGCTTGTATAGTCTGCTGCTACTCTGTGAGGCAGCCTAGTTGTGTGTATGTGTGGTTGTGTTTGCAGTATGTCAGTATGATGCCAACATGTACTTTTCCTCGTCCTAGTCTCTGGATTAGGATAAAGTACTTGGGACATGGTATGTTTGTAATTAGATTGGTTGTTTCCCAGGCGATCTTATCGGTGACAAATTTGATTTTATTTCATTTATCTATTTTTTACTTGTATGTCATTAAAAATTTTGAGCTTTATTGTTAACGGCTTAAATTCCCCTGGCAAGAGACATACGTTATTTAGATTTTGTAAAAAACAAAAAGCAGATTTTGTGTTTTTGCAGGAGACCCATTGGGCTCATTCTAAAACTCTGTATTTGGGTGATACCTTTTTTGGGCTCAAACATATCTCCACTTTCAACAAAAAATCACAAGGTGTTGCAATTTTGTTTAAAATTATTTACCTCTAGTAGAGGAATTTTGTATTTCAGACCCCCACGGACGTTATATTCTGTGGGGTGGATCTATAAATGGCCATAAAGTCATTTTAGTTAACTTATATGCCTCTAATAACAATCAGTTACATTTTTTTATTCGTCTCGGGGCTTCTATCAAAAAGTTTACCTATGGTTTGTTAATTGTGGCAGGAGATTTCAATGTTATACCTAATTTTGAAAAAGATAGAAAATCTCAAAAAACTTGTAAAAACTTACACAGAATTTAGAGTGTAGCACTTAAATTTTCCAATTGGTTCAATAGTATTAATTTATATGATGCATGGCGTGTCCTGAATCCAGGTCAACGGGACTATAATTTTTACTCCAATGTGCATAAGTTATACTCTCGTATTGATTTGTTTTTGGTCGATAGTATCACTATGAACAATATTATTAAGGTTGATATCGGTTCAATAGTTCTTTCAGATCATGCCTGTATCTCCATGGAGGTTAATTTCAATTTACATAAAGTTGATCGTCCTCGTTGGAAACTAGACAATTACCTAATTAAGGAGGAACCTAGAAAACAGTTTCTTATTAGAGAGTCGGCCAAATTTTTGGATTTAAACGAAGGCACAGTTTCCTCTAAGGGGGCCTACAAAGTCTTCATTAGAGGTGTATTAATAAAATTAAGGTCCCAGGTTATGAAACAGAGGAGAGTCCCTTAGAGAGCTTTATATTAATTTAAACAAATTGGAAACCATGAACAAAAAGGATCCTAGAGATTCCATATTGGTTGAAATTAAAAAGATTCAGAACAAAGTGAATAAAATCAATCAGCTTTTGTCAGATAAAAGGATTTGGCGTATGCAACAGGTTTATTACCATCAAGATAATAAAACTAGTAAATTATTGGCGTATAAAATCAAACAGAAATCTTTGGGGAGAAGAATTGAATACATAATGAATAATGGTTAACCTACGATGTGCCCTAAGGAGATCGCCAACTTGTTTGCGAATTATTACGATAATCTTTACAATTTAACTAAGGACAAGGCTTTCTATAAACCGTCAATATTGCAAATCCAGACCTTTCTGGAGCAATCTAATCTTCCCATTATTTCCTCAGCAGAGCTAGATGAATTGAACACCCATATCTCTACTCAGGAAGTTAGGGAGGTAATCTCTAAGTTAAAACCTTATACCACTCCGGGCCTCGACGGATTTAGCAATTTTTTTTTTTTACATTTTTCTTCAACATTATGGGCCCTATTAAATTCGAGTTCCGTATGGAACCGTATCTCGCAAATGCGCATCGTAACGCGATTTACGTAATACGATTCGACTTGCGATTGACTTGCATAATTTCGGACTCATTTTCTGAGATTTGCCTCCGAAAAGCGCTACGTAGTAAGTAGCGGAAAACAATTCTTTGCGTAGACGCTCGTATCTCGCAAAATCGCTACGTGCACAAAATACACCAGTAAAATGGTTTACGCATTACGTACAGACAACTTAAAATGTAAAAGTGAGTTTAACAGAGGGAAAGCATGGAAGGCCATTACAATTTATTTCTGATACTGGAGTGGATTGTCAGTTCCTTCTCCAGAGGTTTGGGATTTGGCCGTCCACTCTGCTTTCACTCTGCCACCAACAATGGCCCTTAATGGTATAGCTCACAGCTTCATTGAAGTACACAATATCTCTTGTTTAGTCTTTCGGTCGGGTCTGACTGTCTGTGACCCTCTGTCACTGCTTTCTTACAAGGTTCGTATGCTGGTGATACTGGAGTGGATTGTCAGTTCCTTCTCCAGTGGTTTGGGATTTGGCCGTCCACTCTGCTTTCACTCTCCCACCAACAATGGCCCTTAATGGTATAGCTCACAGCTTCATTGAAGTACACAATATCTCTTGTTTGGTCTTTCGGTCGGGTCTGACTGTCTGTGACCCTCTGTCACTGCTTTCTTACAAGGTTCGTATGCTGGTGATACTGGAGTGGATTGTCAGTTCCTTCTCCAGTGGTTTGGGATTTGGCCGTCCACTCTGCTTTCACTCTCCCACCAACAATGGCCCTTAATGGTATAGCTCACAGCTTCATTGAACTACACAATATCTCTTGTTTGGTCTTTCGGTCGGGTCTGATTGTCTGTGACCCTCTGTCACTGCTTTCTTACAAGGTTCGTATGCTGGTGATACTGGAGTGGACTTTCAGTTCCTTCTCCTGTATTTTGGGATTTGGCCGTCCACTCTGCTTTCACTCTCCCACCCACAATGGCCCTTAATGGTATAGCTCATAGCTTCCAAGCCCCATCACTTATCAAACCACAAGGTGACCATGGGAACATACCCCGCAGTAACCCATCAGGAAGGGCAGCAAACACACACAGAGGGTTTGCAGAGGCACATTGAGCACCAGCCAACTCACCTCCATCAGGGGTAATCGCCACTACTCCTATCCAAGGAAGTCCCACGCCATTGCTGGTGGCCATGTGCCAAGATGTCCATTCATTTCCATTTGTTGACCTTCCATTATGTTCTGCTATTCATCAATTTACATTAGTTTCGATTGCTAAGTGATGTTGGGGAAGTGCGGGTGAAAGCAGAGTGGACGGACAAATCCCAAATCACTAGAGAAGGAACTGACAAGCCACTGCAGTATCACCTATCATTATCCTGTTAGGCCCTCAGGGGAATGTTCCTACTCCACAGTATCGCTAATTGTACTTGGCCTGTGCATTAATCCTTTATTATGCCTAGATTGTAGATCTATTAGATGTATTATATGATATCTAATGCTATTAGGACTATTATTCCTCTTAGTATGTATGGATCTATTGCAGGTTAACTAGGCTCATTAGTTTACAGCTATAGTAATGTGACACTAATGTGATGCATGTGGATGTCCCATAACCTCAACCATTGAAAACACAACGACATGGTGAGAACAGTATAACACAGCTTTATTTTTGGACACAGACCACAATCAGCAGTGGTCAAGACTGTGCATTCACATAACGGTATAACAAAACTTTATTTTTGGACACAGACCACAATCAGCAGTGGTCAAGACTGTGCATTCACATAACGGTATAACAAAACTTTATTTTTGGACACAGACCACAATCAGCAGTGGTCAAGACTGTGCATTAATATCATGGGTGTGGTGTGGGCGGGTCCCGAGAGAGCAAGCGGCTAAATAAAACCAAGGGGATACCTACAGGGGTCAATCTAATAGTCTAGAATAAGCATGATGCATAGCACCTACCAGGGTCACATGCGGTCAGTACACCGCTGCAACCGGAATATGATGAGAAAAAGGATCATCACAAATCACTCCATTTAACTGAAGAAACCATTAGAGTGCATGGCACTTACAACTTGTCTGGATCTGCTCAATGGAACAAATGATTTAACCTCTGGACTGTGTAATCCAATCCAACACCACACATACAGTGTGGTGTTCGAAATTGCCCACAAAAATAAATGGTCAACAAAAAACAAAAAGGCGGAGGAGGATAGAAAAAACTAATGACAATGCATGTACAGTAAAGTGCTAAATACTGTACCAATATACCAACTTACCTGATTCCCATCTGCAAACATTACTAAATATTAGCTACAGTAGGTCTCTGGATACTGAGTAATATGGGCAAATACCCATTAATATGGACAGGACACAAAGGTCAGCAGCCAGATTCACTGTTTCTTACATCAGACTCAAAGATCTGTTCTCAGACAGATATTGAGGTCAGGATCACATGTTTTTTTAGTGCATATAAAATAATGCTGGCTGTCATTAACATGCCATTGTGAGACTTTGCAAGTCCACCGCCATAGCGGTATTAGTCTACATTTCATCTAACAATAATCATGTCTGAGATATCTGGCAATATGATAGCTTTAAGATTGTGGGAGCTACATGTTAAGGAGGGGGCTGTCATTGGAGTAATGTATACCTGAGAGGCACTGGGAAAACCTTACGCCTCATATAATTCCTCCACAATGCTTGCAGATGCAGGAGATGCCTTCATGGGCCTGAATTGTACCTAAAACAAAACAAATGGAAAGAAAAACAAAGAGAAAACCTAAAATCTAAGGGCCTAAAAAAAAGGGGACTGCAGCATCCCTTCCCAACAGCATTCCCCAGTGACCATCAATTGGTGGCATGTTCAACCGAACCCTACGTGTCCACAGAGAAGAGGATCATGGACCATGTAAAGGGAGGTAGCCATCTGCATACAAAATATCACCATCACATAGGCAAAGATCCAAGACTCTGAAGCCAGGCTAGATGAGATCAGCATTGTGACCAATAGATTGTCACTGAGGAGTGCTGTTGAGAAGGCACAATTATGTCCACAGCCCCTAGGTCCTCCTCCGCCTGGGCACAGGACCTGCATCATCCGCGGCCGGACGCCGTCTCCCCGTTGGTGGTAGGGGAGCGGGAGGAGGTAGTGGCACCACAGGTGGTGGTGGCGGCGGAGGCATGGTGGAAGGAGAGGAGGGGCCAGGCTGCTGTTGGCTGGTGACCTGCCCCATTTCCAGCAGCCTGACCATGTGCTGCTCCATCATCCGATGATGCCTCCTCTCCTCCCTAAAGCGCCTGTCCAGGCTGCGCCTCATGCCGGAGATGTCGGCAGCCATCCTCCTCACGAGGGCCAACAACTCCGGCAGCGCAGCCTCGGTCGTTGGTGGTGGGGGCTGGGGTCCTGCTGGCAGGGCCGGGTGGGAAGATAGCGGGGAGAGAGTGGGGAGGATCTGGGACCGGGCTGGAGACAGGGGCTCTGATGTTGGTGTCCCCGGTGGCTCAGTGTGTGGGGAAGGAGGAGCTGTGGAATAGTCCACCACTTGTGAGGGCCCCGGCGAGATGGCAAGTCTTTGGAGGAGGGGGACAGTCGGGCTCTGTACAGGGGGGCTGTCAAATACCACAAGCTCTTCCTCCGATGAGCCACGGCCCTCCGATGAGCCTGTAGCCTCCTCCCCCTGAGCGGTCTCCTGACGGCCCCGCTCCTGGCTCATCACTGGACCCAGACCTAATACTGGATGCTGAAATAGAGAAAAGAGAGGTACATGTCATTAGTATGCTGATCAATATATTGATATGTTTTCACTCCTAACTATCTGACATCTAGGCCTGAACATGCATGATTCTCCTAATTGCAACTCAGATTAGCTGTCATTTGCTAGATTTGATCTATTCTATGGTTTCTTGTCTTGACCTCTCCTGGTTCCTAACGCTGTCTGTATTTCTTCTGCGGTTTCACTCCTAACTATCTGACATCTAGGCCTGAACATGGATGATTCTCCTAATTGCAACTCAGATTAGCTGTCATTTGCTAGATTTGATCTATTCTTGTCTTGACCTCTCCTGGCTCCTAACGCTGTCTGTATTTCTTCTGCGGTCTGTAACTGCGTAGGCTGCATTGGGCACACCAGTACATGCACTCTATTGCTTGATTACTCTTGGGGTGGCCAGGAATGACAGTGATTTGTCAGCTTCATGGATTTAATGACACTTCCATCTATCCCTTGTTAATTCCATGGAGCTGACATTGTCAGTGTCCTTGTTGGTTACCATGTGTAGTGTGTGTGATGTATATGTGGTGGCATGTTGGTGTATGTGATATTCACCTGAACTGGAGGCTGGGTCTTGCTGGGCCACCGGGGATGAAGCTCCAGCTGCGGGCGATGGTCTCAGAAGGTCCCTTGCGATCCTCTCCCACTCCTTATAGGTCACACTGTGTCCCTCTGCTTCTCTGGCCATCTTCCTCTTCACCGTGGCCCTGATATCCACATAAGGACCTCAAGCCCCTAGCCACTGTGGACACCTCCTTCATCAATTCCACCACCTCCTTCCAAGCCTGAGCCTTAGGCCAGGCTTCGCTTCCCTTGCAACAAGGATGACGGGCCGGTCACGAATCGCACACAGGAGGACCATATTCTCCTGGGGCGTATAATTATGGGCCCTGCACCTGCCCTTGCCAATAGCACCTTGCTCTCTCAACTGTGCTCGGGGACCCTGGCCTCCCTGAACTTTTCCTGAGGCCTGTCCCTTCCCCAAACGACCCTGCTCCCTGGGATCAGGCCCCTTCCCCTCTGTCCCTCCTCTGGTAGTGCCTCTGTCTCAGTCCTCCTCCTCCTCCTCCCCCCCCCTCCGAGGACCACTCCTCCTCCTCCGGGAACAACTCCTCCACCCCCTCCGGGGACAACTCCTCCACCTCTCCTCCACCCTCCACTCCACTCTCCTCACTCTCCTCACTCTCCGCTCCTCTCCTCTCCTCCTCTCTCCACCTATCTCCTCCCTCCATGCTCAAATTATAAAAAAATAAGGATAACTCAAAATAAGTATAACTGTTATATAGGTGATGAAAAAAAAAGTGTATGTTCTATGTGTTTTTAATAACAGTTGGGGGATGCGGTGCAAATGTTCGGAGGGGTGTGTGGTGTGTGTTCTAACACTATGTATGTCTCTATGTGTCTTTAATCTATGTGTCAGACAAATATGTGTAATGTGTAAATATGTGTAACTCTTACATGGAAATATGCTAGTAATAAAAACAATCAAAAATAGTGCGCCTACAAATCAATATAACAATAAACAAATAAAAGTATTACTGGAATGTCTGTTGGAAAGAAAAGATGTGTGTGCTATGTGTATTTAATAGGTGTTCGGGAATGGGGTGTGTTGGGGGATGGGGTGTGTTGGGGGATGGGGTGTGGTGGGGGGGATGGGTGTGTGGGGTGTGTGTCCTAACTATATATATGTCTGTATGTGTGTTATTTAATCTATGTGTCTTGCAAATATGTGAAATCTGTAAATATGTGTATTTCTTAAATGTAAGGACTTATGAAATAGACAATAAAAAAGACAAAAAACTAATCTCCCTCTCTCCAAAATACTACTCTCAATAAAGACTCTCTCCCACCTGCTCCTGGAACTGCGTGCTAACTCCAATGGCTCTTACAACACAGTCAGCGCATGGGTTTGTATCAATCACATTTATAAGCTCCTACTGTCAATCAAATTCTTAGCTCGTACGTGATTGGCTGAGAGGCGTGTCTCGCTAGGATGTCCCCTTATCAGCTTGCGAGCGCGCCAACAGACTCAGCCAATTACATACGCATTTATAGTGTCAGGCCGCCAAGTGCTTATGTAATTGGCTGAGAGGCTTTTGGCAGGCCAACGCGGCAATGGCGATGGCGCAAAAACCCGCCAAAAGCCTCTCAGCCAATTACATACGCACTTGGCGGCCTGTGTTGGGACTCTCAGCCAATTACATACGCACTGGGCGGCCCGCGTTGGGACTCTCAGCCAATTACATACACACTTGGCGGCCCGTGTTGGGACAGCCAATTACATGCGGCCAAGTGCGTATGTAATAGGCTGAGAGGCTTCTTGACAGCTGGAATGCCACGTAAAGATCCACAGGTGACCAATGGCAAAGCTGAAATTAACGTGCCTAATACCAGGTAATGTAATCAACAAGCTATATAACCCTATCCCCAACAAGTCATCAGAATGTCTGAAACAACATGGATGATCATGTGAGAGGGATGCTGGACAGTCTGAGTGGGCGGATGAGGTTGAGATGCTTTTGTGCATATCACATAGCACAGTATGAAGACCCGGAAGCAAGGTGTGTGATTGAGGGGGTGATGGGGAGTGGCAGAGAGGAGTGTCTGGGAGTGAATGAGGGTGTGAGTGGTGATGTGATCCATGCTGGGGCAGAACCAAGCCAGGCAAGGGAATTACCACAGGCCATGCCTAGTATCATGGGGGTGGATCAGGGAGGAGAGAGAGCTCCAGTAGCACAGGGACAGAGGGCTATAGCGCCACCTTCAGACAGGGAGGCTGACAATGATGTCGGTGATCAGCTGCTGGGGGGAGAAGTACAGGATGTGGTGGCTCAGGCAGAAGGGGGGGGAGCCTGTCCCGGAGCCTGTGAGGAGGCGAAGGGCACCCAAAGTGTACAGGGAGAGACTCACATTAGAGGGGTTAACTGATGGGGAGGTGTATGAGCGTTTTCGGCTGACCCGTGCCAGTCTTGTGGAGCTCTATGAGGTTCTGAGAGCGGACCTTGAGCCTCGCTCATGGGCCAATAGAGCCATCCCAGGAATGACAAGGATGTTAGTTGCAATACACCTCCTTGCTTCTGGTAGCTTTCAGAACACCCTAAGCATAGCCGGAGGAATGTCTCAGCCAAGCCTCTCCAATTGTCTGAGTGCATTCCTCCATGCTATTGGTCGGAAAGCTGCCAGATACATCAGTTACCCTAACACTGCTGAAGAGATCTCGAAGGTGAAGTTCAATTTCTTCCAATTAGGAGGTATCCCCAATGTGCTCGGTGCTATTGATTGTACACATGTGGCACTGATACCTCCTAGAGAGCAAGAATCGCTGTACAGAAATCGTAAGCATTATCATTCAATCAATGTACAGGCTGTTTGCGATGCGAACATGCGCATACAAGATGTGTATGCAGGCTTCCCGGGAAGTGCTCACGACGCCTATATCCTGCGTGCATCCGGCATATGTGACATATTTGAGTCCGGCAGATTTCCATCCGGATGGCTACTGGGTGAGTACACATTAGTAATGGCAGTCAACCATATCTTACTATGACTGGATACAATAACACATACGGTACATCATGTTTCCCTCTATTGCTCTGATGTTCACACGTGCATTACGGAGTAATACTACCAAAGCCAGAACATAATAGCTCATTGCTGGCCATAACCCTGTGTTAGCTTGGCCAAACAGTATGCAGTTCACAACAACTTATGACAAAAACCACAATTGATTAATCATTAGGTATATGTTCAGATGCATTCCCTTGTATCCTGTGACATGGACATCTCTAGTCTACATAACGTGATGTGTGTTATTTTAAGGGCTATGTAAGTGAGATGTCTTCCGAATTCATCTGATAGAGGAGAATTAATAGTGTTTGGAAAACTTTTTCTTGAATGAATATATCCCTGAATAAACATGAATTACCTTACCTTGAAGTTATCAAAATCTCCAAGGTCTTTTGGCATTTGCGTTTGATCGTGTACGCCCCTGGGAAATTCCACCTGAATTAGCATCACATTTACATTCACAATAAAACATGATCACGCTTCACCTCAGACCTCTGGCATGTGCTCGGTACAAGAACTGCAACAGTGACTTCCTGTGCTCTCTGCCAGAAGGGTCGCAATATGTACCCTTTTGTATTTCCCTTGTATCTCCGCCTCATGTAAGCATCCTGCGGGTGTGACCATCTGGATTTGACATTTGTGGAAATCACATTGTAATTGAACTGAAGCTTCATATAGAATACATGTGTTAATACACTACTAATTATCCTATCAGATGCATCCATGATCCATCTCCCTTACATATATCTTTAACTGTGTATTAGCCACAGGGATGTGTTAATAGGTCATGATGATGATATTTGGGCATATGCTTTGTCAAACATCACAACATCCTATTCACATCAACATGTCACATTTTATTTCCAGGTGATGCAGGACATTATTATTATTATTATTATCTTTATTTATATCGCGCCAACATATTCCGTAGCGCTGTACAGGGGTTGAGTACATAGCAGAAAACAAATTAAACACCTTGTAAAGAATGGAGGACCCTGTTTTCGAGCATAAAATCAAATGTACATAGAGCTTGTTTCCAAGGCCTGACACAAGATTGAAAACTCGCAAACTTACAATCTAAGGGTTTAGGTGTGATACAAGAGGGTGACAAATACAATTGAAAGCAATTGGTTCAGTAAAGTGGAGGGGTCTGTGTGTTGTACTGTAGATTGTGGGTGTGAGTGTTATTAAGCTGTGGAATGTTCAGTTGTACATGTTAAGGCTGAAGATGATAAGATTTTTTAAACAGGTGTGTTTTTAATAATTTCTTAAAGGTTTTGAGGCAGGAAGATAATCTAATGGAGCGGGGCAAGGAGTTCCAAATGGATGGGGAAGCACGAGAAAAGTCTTGAAGACGGGAGTGAGAGGAGGTGATGAGAGAGGAGGAAAGAAGAAGGTCGTTAGCAGAACGAAGGGGCCGGTTGGGAGAGTATTTTGAAACAAGAGCAGAGATATAAGGGGGTGCACTGTTGTTGAGGGCTTTATGTGTTAGGGTGATGATTTTAAATTTGATTCAGGAAGCTATGGGAAGCCAGTGGAGTGATTGACAGAGAGGGGCTGCCGACACTGATCGTTTGGTATTGAAGATGAGTCTAGCGGAGGCGTTCATTATGGATTGGAGGGGAGACAGACGAGAGATGGGGAGGCCAGCAAGGAGGGAATTGCAGTAGTCGAGTCGAGAGATGATGAGAGAGTGAATTAGAATTTTAGCTGTGTCTTCTGTAAGATAATGACGAATTTTGGAGATGTTTTTTAGGTGAAACTGACATGATTTTGTTATTGCTTGGATGTGAGGAATAAAAGAGAGGGCGGGATCCAGTAGAACCCCAAGACAACGGGCCTGGGAGGTAGGGGCGATGATGGTGTTGTCAACAGTGAGAGATATTTGAGGTGTGGAAGCTGTAGTAGAGGGTGGAAAGATTAGAAGTTCAGTTTTAGACATGTTGAGTTTGAGTTGACGGGTGGACATCCAGGAGGATATGCTAGAGAGGCAGTTGGAAACTTGAGCTAAAAGAGAGGGGGATAGATCGGGTGCAGAGAGGTAGATTTGAGTATCATCTGCATAGAGATGATACTGAAATCCAAAGGATTTTATAAGGGTGCCAAGGGAGGAGGTGTAGATGGAGAAGAGGAGGGGGCCTAGGACAGAACCTTGGGGAACGCCAACAGACAGAGGGAGAGGTGAAGAAGAGGTGCCAGAGAAGGAGACACTAAATGTACGATCTTTAAGATAGGATGTGAACCATGAAAGAGCTGTGTCCTGGATGCCAAAAGAGCGGAGCGTTTGGATTAGAAGAGGGTGGTCAACTGTATCGAAGGCAGCAGAGAGATCCAGGAGAATTAGAATAGAGTAGTGACCCTTTGATTTGGCGGTTAGCAAGTCATTAGTGACTTTTGTAAGGGCTGTTTCTGTAGAGTGTTGGGACCGGAAGCCAGATTGGAAGGGGTCAAGTAGGGAATTGGAGGAAATAAATTGAGTGAGGCGATTGTAAACAAGCCGCTCAAGGAGTTTAGACGCAAGGGGAAGTAGTGAGATAGGGCGATAGTTGGAGGCAGAAGCTGGGTCAGAAGAGGGCTTCTTGAGAATGGGTGTAACTGTGGCATGTTTTAAGGAGGATGGAAACTTGCCAGTGTTTAGGGAGAGGTTGAATAGATGTGTGAGAGCTGGGATAAGTGTGGTGGATAGGGGAGGGATTAGCTGTGATGGAATAGGATCATGAGGACATGTGGTAAGGTGAGAGGTTGATAGTAAAGTAGATACTTCATCCTCGGTTACAGGGTCAAAGGAGTCCATAGTGGAGGTGGGATTGGGGAAGGGTAAGGGCTGGGTGTTGTCGGTTTGGGGAGAGGGTGGTGGGGTAGGGCCAAGCTGGGAGGAGAGCTCATTTCGGATGGTATCGATTTTATTTTTAAAATGGCTGGCAAAGTCATCAGCAGTGAGAGAGGAAGGGGCAGGAGGTGGGGGTGGGCGGAGGAGGGTGTTGAATGTAGCAAATAAACGTTTAGGGTTGGAGGACAGGTTTGATATTAGTGATGAGAAGTAGTGTTGTTTGGCAAGATTGAGGGCAGAGAAGTAGGAGCGCAAGGTAAACTTGTAGTGGAGAAAGTCTGCTGAAGTGCGAGATTTCCTCCATAATCGTTCTGCAGTGCGTGAGCATCTCTGTAGATAGCGTGTTTGTGTGGTGTGCCATGGTTGTGGGTGAGAGCGAGGGCGTTTGCTTGTGATTATGGGGGCAAGAGAGTCAAGGGTGGAGGTTAGAGTAGTGTTGTATTGTGAAGTGGCGACGTCAGGGCAGGCAAGGGTGGTGAGGGGGCTGAGAAGGGGTGTTAATACATTTGAAAATTGTTGTGGGTTGAGTGCTTGCAGGTTTCTGCGTGTTCTGATGGCAGGATTTGAAGAAGGGCGGTGAGCGGAGGATGAGGTGAGGTTGCAAGTTAGCAGGTGGTGGTCAGATAGGGGAAGTGAGGAGATGTCAAGGTTGGAGATAGTGCAGAGATTAGTAAAAATAAGGTCAATAGAGTGTCCACCACTATGAGTTGCGGAATCTGTCCATTGTGAGAGGCCAAGGGAAGAGGTGAGTGCAAGTAATTTTGCAGTTGTTGGGGAGGTGGGTGTGTCAGTGGCAATGTTGAAATCGCCAAGAATGAGTGAAGGTATATTGGAGGAGAGAAAGTGAGGGAGCCAGGCGGCAAAGTTGTCCAGAAATTGAGAGGGTGATCCAGGCGGGCGATAGATCACAGCTACTCGCAGAGGGATGGGAGAGAAGATGCGGATAGTGTGGACTTCAAAAGATGAGAATTGAAGGGAGGGAACAGGGGGTATGCAGCGAAAAGTGCAGCGAGAGGATAGCAGTATGCCCACACCTCCACCTTGTTTGTTCTCAGGTCTAGGAGTGTGGCTGAAGTGTAGACCACCATAAGAGAGTGCGGCAGGGGAGGCAGAGTCAGATGGAGTGAGCCAGGTTTCCGTGATAGCCAGTAAATTGAGGGAGTTGGAAATGAAGAGATCATGAATGAAGGTAAGTTTATTGCAAACAGACCTTGCATTCCAGAGGGCACAGGAGAAGGGCAAAGTAGATGGTTTGTGACAAGTGATGGGTATTAGATTATGGGTGTTTTGGGCATTTGCTGCCCTGGGGACTCTGCGTGGCTGACAGCAGGTGGGAATGAGTGATGGGCCTGGGTTAGGGGATATATCCCCACAAGCCATCAGAAGAAGGAGAGAGAGTAAAAGGAGATGGGAATAGGACTTACAGGAGCATTTCCGCTTTTCACCTTTAGGGGGGGGATGAGATAGTGACTGGAGGAAGGAGAAGAGCTCATGGGAGCAGAGAAGAGGAGATGAAAGCAGGGAAGGTGAGATAGTTATATTATTGGAGACATGATGTGTAGAGACAGTATAAGAGAGTCTGAGAAAGAGGCAGGAGGTTATAATAAGGAAGGTGGTGTGAGGAAACATAGTGGCACTGTGTAAGCAAGTATTCTTGTAGGGAGTGGTTAGAGGTGATAATCAGATGTCACTGATTAACCATGTGCAGGTAATTAGTATGCCTCAATTGTTGGCCCCTGTGAGCAATCCCCAGACTCGGGCAGAGGTGCGGTATAATGCTGCGCATAAAACCTGCCGGAATGTAATTGAGCGCACCTTTGGTGTACTAAAGATGCGCTTCAGATGTTTACATTCCACTGGGGGTGCTCTACAATACAAGCCCAAGAAAGTTTGTCGCATCATCGTTGCCTGCTGCTGTCTGCACAATATAGCAGTACAGGCCAACTGTCTGGGGGACATTGATGCGGCTCCACTACATGGGGAGGAAATGCCTTTACCTCCCCCTGAAGTGGATAATCTGCAGGGGTCACAACAAGGGACCTGCCTCATTCGTGAGTACTTCACATGTAAGTACATACCCAATATGCATGGAATACAGTCTAATGTATCTGGATTATGCCTAACTCCCAAATCCACCTTTATCCATCGCCCTTGTCATACAGAATTCCAACCAGTCCACAGTAGAGGAGAGTTCCCTGACGTTGTCGATGTTTGTACACTGGAACAAGCCACATGATCAGTTACAGGTAAGTAAGCACACATTCCCATACACATCTTAAGTACTGACGGTTCTAAACATCAATGGCATAGATAATTTGAGTGGATTATATATCCCACTATGTCAATGTATATATGCCCCACGTTACATTGTTATCTAGTAATTTAGATTGAAAAAAGACTTTAGCCCATCAAGTTCAACCAGTGGCGGCCCGTCCATTGGGGCGTCCGGGCAAACGCCCTCCCAAATATTTTCGTGACCCTGCAATAAAAAAACACAATAATTTATTAGTAATAATCCAAAAACAATTAAATATAATGTGTACATCAGCATTCAAGTGTTATTACATTAATAAATGAAGCAAACTATTCCCTGGGACACTGTCACTTTAAGATAACCCCTTGCCCTTGTGTGTATATATTAACTGCTGCTGTGTATCTATTGTAGCTTTCCCTGCATCCCTGTGTGACCATATTACACTACACTGACTACACTAACCTTTAGACTCTATGAATCAATGAGGCCTGGCCCCCTGACCGTTAATGCATTCCGACCACCAGCACAATGACGATATGCATGGGCAGTGATAATGTATCCATTTCATGACTGACAGTCTTCCATCATTGACCAATCAATGATGGATGGCTGTACAGTTGTCAGGAGAACCACCTAAACCCACCCAGACCGTTAGCTCCGAGCGCCCGCCAGCTAATAGGGCCTCGAGTTATTTTTTTGATTGACATCCACAGTTAATAAAACCACCATAATCCAGTCCCTTCCCTCTTTCTTTTTCCTGACCTGTTCCTGCTGAGACTGAGAGAGACCTCCCTGGCTGAAACTACTCACATCTGCCCAACCTAACACAGTAAGTCTACCTGCCCTGGCCAAACCAAACCCCTAGTGCCCCTAATAAAAGGAAGGGTCCCCCCAGTTACCCCACTATGCCTGCCTGGCCTGCCACCCACCCACCAACTTACCTACCACCGACCTAGGCCTGCAATGCCTGGGCAACCCCCAATCACGCCCGCCCCGCAGTGCCAGTAGCCCCAAAAGACCTGACCTGTGCCACCCCCATCACCCCCATGTGGCCTGTGCCACCCCCGATCACCCCGATGTGGCCTATGCTATGCCACCGCCTGATTACCCCGATCACAGTGATCGTGGTAATCGGGCGGTGATAGGGGTGGCCCAGGCCACATGGGGGTGATCGGATCACCCCCATGGGGCCTGTGCCACCCCCGATCACCTCCATGTGGCCTACGCGGCCACCGACCCACCGACCGACCCATGGGGCCTGACTGTGCTACCCATATGGGCCCTGGGGCCTATGCCAATGCCAACCCCCGATCACCCCCCCCCCCGTAGGCACATCGGGGCCTGGCCAACCCCCACCCCAACCTACCTAACTACCAACCAACCCACCTACCTACCCCCCTGACCCAGTGACCACACCTGACCCCACCGTGACCCAACTACCAACCCACCTACCTACCCCCTGACCCAGTGACCACACCTGACCCCACCCTGACGCAACTACCAACCCACCTACCTACCCCCCTGACCCAGTGATCACACCTGACCCCACCCTGACCCAACTACCAACCCACCTACCTACCCCCCTGACCCAGTGACCACACCTGACCCCACCCTGACCTAACTACCAACCTACCTGCCTATGTTAACACTACAGTTAAACACAAAACACCCCCCCCCCCTATTTTTATTCCATTTTTAGAAGTAACAGGCAATGTATCTTTAACATTGCTTGCAGTTAAAAAAAATTATAAATTGCCTGTCACTTTTAAAGATAAAATAAAAATAAGGGAAGGGGAAAAAAAAAACAATAATAAAGTAAACAACAGCACATACTTACCTGTCAAATTGACCCCTCCAGCGGTGGCCTTCTGCCCTGAGTAGTCGTCGGGCATTCCAATCAATTTTGATTGAAGCCCATATCATTCCATAATCCAATCTTGATAGAAGCCCTTGTCTCCTCATCTTGATTGAAGCCATTGTCCATCCATTCTGGCCCATTGCAAGAGGCCTCCACCTAAAAAAAAACGACGATCTAAAAAAAAAACCACAACAAACTAACGGAGCTCCTCCTACAAGGAGCTCCACCCGCGACTAATTGTTTTTTTCCCACGCTCCGCCTTTTATACTAATTTTTGAAGAACTCTGATTGGCTGAATTTTTTTTATTGACATTGATTTCAACCAATCAGAGTCTTTAAAAAAATAGCAAATTAGCAAAGCAGGTATGGAAGCCTGTAAGGGCAAAAAAGGTTAGTGTGAACTTGTGTGACCCTGTATGTATTATACATATTACAGGGCTATTTATGTGATATACATGTTACAGGATAATATCCTGTAACATGTATAGCAAATAAATAGCACTGTAATATGTATAATAAATAATATCTAATACAAATACATGAGCAATATAATCAAATAATTAATAAAGTACATCAATTAATCAATTAATAAATATCAATTAATATATATTGTTTTTATGTATATGTTTATGTATATTTATGTATATTTTTTATGTGTGTGTGTGATTGATATTGATATATATATATATATATATATATATATATTGATATATATATATATATATAATATTTGATATTTATATTGATTGATATATATATATTGATAGATATATTGATTGATATATATATATATATATATATATATATTGAGATATATATATATATATATATATATATTTATATATTGATATATATTGATATATATTGATTTATATATTGATTGATATATCACATATTATAATTGTCTAACTACGAGTCGTCGTCACGCTGTTTGCGTGGTCCGTACGACTTTGCGATGAGCGCCGCAGGCGCTCCTCGCCCGTCGAGCCTCGCGTAGCGAGGCGAGCCGTTAAACCGCTCTGTTCCGTAGTGCGTACGACTTTTAGCGATGAGCGCCGCAGGCGCTCATCGCCCGGCGAGCCGTTAAACCGCTCTGTTCCGTAGTGCGTACGACTTTAGCGATGAGCGCCGCAGGCGCTCATCGCCCGGCGAGCCTCGCGCAGCGAGGCGAGCCGTTAAACCGTGTTAAATCGTAGCACTTTGGCAATGAGCGCCGCAGGCGCTCATTGCAGGCGAGCCTCGCGTAGCCAGGCGAGCCGTTACATCGTAGCAATTACGAGTGTAAAAAATTACGAGATAAGCGGCGGAACCAAAACACTAAAAAAAACACTAAACACACATTAAAAAATAAAATAAAGGCCACTTACAGCATGGGGAACCAGGCAGGACGTCTGGAAGTGAGTTGGAACTGCAATTTAAATCGATTTAGCAGAGTTAGAAAGATCGAAAATCGGCTAAGCGAGAAAAAAATGGCCGCCGAAAAAAATGAAAACTAGGCTAATCTACGTAAAACACAGCCACAGACGTATGTGTTCGAAAAACAACGAGATAAAGGATGCTGATTAACCGCACAATGAGTAAAAAGACAGTAGCGAGCCGTTACATCGTAGCAATTACGAGTGTAAAAAATTACGAGATAAGCAGCGGAACCAAAACACTAAAAAAAACACTAAACACACTTTAAAAAATAAAATAAAGGCCACTTACAGCATGGGGAACCAGGCAGGACGTCTGGAAGTGAGTTGGAACTGCAATTTAAATCGATTTAGCAGAGTTAGAAAGATCGAAAAACGAGAAAAAAAATGGCCGCCGAAAAAAATGAAAACGAGGCTAATCTACGTAAAACACAGCCACAGACGTATGTGTTCGAAAAACAACGAGATAAAGGATGCGGATTAACCGCACAATGAGTAAAAAGACAGTAGCGAGTATATACCGATTTACGCATTAACACAGATTTCCCGCCTTTGTCTCGCGCCACATAGAATTTCTCGCCGAAAACAACGCATTTGGCTCGCGCAACTGCGGATTTCCCGCCTAAAACATTGGTCTCGCGCACAAAGCCTATATATAGGGCACATTTCACACAGGACTGACACTTTCTCCTCAGGTGATGACAGTCTGATTGGATGTTTTCGGATGCCGGGAAATAGCAATAGATTGTTAGCTCTTCAGTATACTGCTTCAGCATTATTATATTAAAAAAGGTAAATATATTATTTCTAGTTATTAATTAATAAATTGGTAATTACTTAATAAATAATAGATAATAAAGTTAATTAATATAAAAATAATATTATTAATAAATTGGTACTTAATTAATAAATAATAGAGAAGAAATTTAAGTCATAGAAAAATATTAGTGTGCCTATTTAAAATTATTAATTAATAAATTGGTATTTAATTAATAAATAATAGATAACAAATGTAATTAATAGAAAAATAATATTGTGCTTACCTGTGTGAAAGAATTCATAATGTACATTATTAATTAATAATTAATTATTAATATCAAAATTAAGAAGGTCAATAAAAAAATATTTTTTAGTAATTAATTATTAATGTACATTAATTTTAAAATTATTTGGTTATATGTCATGATTACCTGTGTGAAACAATTGTTAATAACATTCATAATGTACATTAATTAATTAGGAACACATTAATTCATTAATTTTTAATGTACATTAATTTAAGAACTATTTTGTGTTATGTCGTGATTACCTGTGGGTAAGAATTGTAATTAACTTTCATAATCTATCATTAATAATCATTAATTTGAACAAAGGTTAAGAATGTGCAATATTTTGTATAAAATAAACCAAAAATAAAAAATAAAGCCGATATACTCATGCTTAGATGTTAATGTTAGATTGAGTCACACATTAGTTGAATATTAATGAACATTAATTCATTATTAGTTCATTAGTAATGTAAATTTTTTTAAGAAGTCATTTGTAACATACTCATTTTAAAATAACAGTAAAAAAAAAGCCTACATGCTTATGTGTTGAGGTTATATTTAGTCAGACATTCATTTAAGATTAAGACATATTCATTGATTCCTATTGAAAGAATAACAATAGGATTGAGTGTATGTTTAGAATCTATGCTTACATATGTGTGTTCATGCTGATTTATTGATATATTTATTTCAGGTTTTTAATGTATGCAAAAATAGTTATGTGAAGCCTCATTGATTAAGTAACATATTATACATCAATTACTATTTTGTATAATTGCAGGGAAATCTACGTGAATGACCAGAGATAGTGACGTTTGAACACATTGAACAGCATAAGGATCATTTGGACAGGTACAGAAATTAAATTATGAGGTTTTTAATGTAGCCGAATATATGTCTGTTGATGTTCATTTAATGATATTGATGAAGCAAAAGTTTACAAATATTATCTATTTGATTTTACAGTTTATTCAGATCTGCAAGGGAATAAACAGACAGCGTGACGTTTGCAGCCTTGGAACAACATCAACATCATCCTCACAGGTATAACATTTAATATTGTAGTAAAGCATACAAGAAGGCTATATATTATATATTTGGTGTAAATTTAAATTTGTGGAAAATAGAGAGTACTTATTGAGTCATTTAATGTATGATATTTACTCAAAAAATGAAAAATCAGGAAAAGGCAATAATAATTAATAATAATATTTCAAGAAAATAAGAAGCTTACAACACTTGCAAAAAAAATAAATTGATGGTATGCTGTGAATTCAATCAAGAAGGAATGTCATTGAAGGATTAATAATATAAAGATAGATATGTGCAGCTATTTCCAATTTCATATATGTTAATAAAATACTTTGAAAAATGGTTTCATTTCTTTCAGTCTAAAGTGCAACAATTGAAAATGTTTTATTACTTTATTTATCTACTTTTATCGAATAGTACAAAAAGGAAAAAAAATGTAGACAAAACAAAGAATAAACAATAATTGTATCTCTATTTACAATTATAGATTAACATGGCGGACAATGGAGAAGACAAACTTGAACGCAAAAGAAGATTGGCAAGGGAAAGGAAGCAAAGGTGGAGAGATGCTCAGACACCGGAAACTTCACAACGCTTGCGAGAAGAGGATCGACAGAGACTTTTAAATAAAAGAAAGATGAGTAAGAAAGCCGCAAGTGAGTGTGTTGGGGCTTCCAAGAAACGTAAAAGTAAACAAAAACATCTCTCAGAACCATTGTGCAATGATTCTCTTTTGCAGAATGACTTGATTGTAGACACACAAGAAAAAAATGTACATATAGAATGTGGGTCTGATATTTATGTTGAAGAAATGCATGATAATGTGTTTACTACTGCAGTAGAAGTAGATACTCATTATTGTGGGTTACTTAATGTGGTTTGTCAGTTTTGTGGGTCCTATCATTTTATAAAGGAAAGACCTTATGATGGAAATTTCATTAGTTGCTGTCAGAAAGGAAAGGTCAAACTTCCAGTAAGACACCCATTTCCATATTATTTAGAATGCATTATGAGTGATCCAACATTTCGAAATTATAATAATTTTAAACAAAACATAAGGTCTTATAACAGTGCAATTTCATTTGCTTCAATGGGTGCAACATTAGCAGAAAATGTACCAGGACATGGTCCTTATTGTTTCAGAGTTCAAGGTCAAATATACCATAGAACTTCGCATTTACACCCACAAGAAGGACAGCAAAGGAAATTTGCACAGTTATATGTGTTAGATACGATGGAAGCTGTGGAACAAAGAATGACACTTCCAGAAAATAGACAGTGTTTGCGTATAGTCTTTGAACAGCTGGATAAAATTATGCAAAAAAACCCATATAGTCAAGCATACAAACAATTAGCACAGCTTGAAAAAGAACAACAGGAACATGCTCAAAGACATCAATTGCCTACACCAAGAGTCAATATGGTGTTAAAAAGAGATCGCAACACTGATCAGAGAAGATATAATTTACCTACTGTAAATGAGGTTGCCATGGTGTTTAAAAATGAAGATGGTGTACCACCTTTTCAGCGGAATATTAGAATATATCCACGCAATGAAGAACAACCATTTATTAATATCAATATATTAAGCTGTAATTTAGATCCAATGACATATCCCATTTTCTTTCCAAATGGGGAACCAGGATGGGAACCAAAATTAAAATTGGAAAGTTATCCCAATACTAAAATTCGTATTCGATCTAATGTTTCCATGCTGGAATATAAAGTGGCACAAACTGCTATCCGTGATTGTTTTAATCCAATTTTACATGGAGGAAAACTCACTCAACAATGGATTATTGATTCATATTTACAAGTTGAAGCCAATAATCTAAATTTTATTAAATATCAACAAAATAAATTACGAGTAGAACAGTATTGTGGATTAATGGATTACGTTGCAGATTTAGCTGCCAACAGAGACATTCCAGCTGGAAGAGCAATTATTTTGCCATCCTCTTTCCAAGGATCTCCTCGCAATATGCGAGAAAGGTATAATGATGCCATGGCTATTGTTACTAAATTTGGAAAACCAGATTTATTTATTACATTCACGTGTAATCCACAATGGCCAGAGATCAAGGAAAATTTGAATCTGGGACAAACTACTTCTAAACGACCAGATTTAGTGGCAAGAGTATTTAAAATCAAACTCAATTCATTAATTCATGATATTACTAAAGCACACTTATTTGGACATTGTGTGGCTTTTGTTTACACTATTGAATTTCAAAAAAGAGGTTTGCCACATGCTCACATACTTTTAATACTGCAGGAAAAAGACAAGTTGAACACTGCAGAGAGAGTGGATTTAGTAATTTGTGCAGAATTGCCAGACCAAGAAAAATATAAAAAACTTTGGGAGATTGTTACACATAGAATGATTCATGGCCCATGTGGAGAGATGAATCCGAATTCACCATGTATGGAAAATAAAAAATGTACTAAAGAATTTCCAAAACAATATCAAATGGAAACTTATGCAAATTGTGATGGATATCCTTTGTATAAAAGAACACAAGGACAGACAGCTATTATCCGGGGCCAAAAGGTTGATAATAGATTTGTCGTTCCATACAATCCACATTTGCTCATGAAGTACAATGCACACATCAATGTGGAAGCTTGCACTTCGATTAAATCAATTAAGTATGTGTATAAATATATATACAAAGGATATGATGCAGCTACTGTTGTTGTACAAGGTGCTGCAAATGAAAATGAAAATCCAATTTTACATGATGAACTATCTAATTATTTAGATGCTCGGTATGTGAGTGCTCCTGAAGCAATGTGGCGCCTTTTGAAATTTGAGATGCATGATCGGTCACATGCTATCTATCGTTTAGCTGTACATTTGCCTCAAAGTCAGATGGTTTGCTTTACTCAAGGAAACGAAAGAACTGCATTATATCAAAGTGAAGACAGAGATACTACGCTTACTGCATGGTTTAAATTAAACTGTCAGGATACGCAGGCCAGAGAATTTTTATACATAGAGATACCATATCACTATGTATTTGTAAATGGTCTATGGCGACAACGAAAAAGAGATACACATAAAATCATACCACGCATTTATACCGTCAGTCCAAGGGACATTGAACGTTTCAGCTTAAGATTACTTCTGTTACATGTTCCCGGTGCACAAAGTTTTGAGCATTTACGTACAGTCAATGACATAGTTTATGAGACATTTCTATTGGCTGCAAGACAACAAAATTTCATAGCTGATGATACAGAATGGGAGAGGTGTCTGGAAGAAGCAGCACTATGTCAAATGTCTAAGCAAATGAGACAACAATTTGCATTCATTTGTATATTTTGCAATGTACCTGATGCTTTCAATTTGTGGGAAACATTTAAATTAAGCATGTCAGAAGATTTCTTGAAACGTTACAGAGAACCAATAGCTCTGTTAAAAACATTGATGGAAATCCAAGAAATATTGTTGGCTCATGGATTAAATTGTGCAAGTTTTAATTTACCAGATCCAGGACTTATAGATGACATCAATTTTGATGATTATGACACTGAGCTTCAAAAACAAAAAACACAAGACAAACTGGCAACTTTAAATAATTTACAGTTAGAAGCATTTCAAGCCATCACAAATGCTACAGATGATGAAATGGTCAAAGACCGGTATTTCTATCTAGACGGCCCAGGTGGATCAGGAAAAACTTATCTGTACAATTGTTTGATGAGTTATATTCGATCACAGGGTCAGATAGCTATGCCATTTGCAACAACTGGAATTGCTGCACTTTTGTTAGATGGTGGTAGAACTGTGCATAGTGGATTTAAGCTGATAGTTCCCATTTTGGAAACATCAGTGTCAGATATTAGACTCAATTCCATACAAGCAAAAAAATTCAAACTAACTAAATACTTTATCATAGACGAGGCAACAATGATGTCATGTCATGCACTGCAATGTATTGACAGATTCTTAAAAGAAGTGATGGATAATAAGTTGCCATTTGGCTGAAAGGTGATGCTGTTAGGAGGCGATTTTAGGCAAACATTACCTGTTGTGCCACACGGAAATAGAACAGAGATCATTGAAACATGTATCAAGACCAGTAAACTGTGGCCAATATTTACACATCTCAAATTAGAATTAAATATGAGATCTGAAGGCCAAAATGAATTCAATGACTGGCTCATTAAAATCGGAGATGGAAAACATCCAGAAATACAGCATTTACCAAATGATACCATTGAAATTCCATCAGAAATGGTTTGCAATGAATCACTCATATCAGCCATATTCCTAAATACTCTTAATAATGAGGATTACACAGACATTGCAAACAAAGTAATATTAACATCAAAAAATATCGATGCCTTGAATGTAAATAACGAAATTTTAAAATACATCAATGCACCACAAAAGAATTATTACAGTGCAGATTCGATTCTTTCAGATGATAAAGACAGTGAATCGAATTTTAGTATCGAATTTATAAATTCGTTAACACCATCTGGAATGCCCCCACATATTTTACAATTGAAAAAAGGCGCAATTGTTATGTTATTGCGAAATATGAATCCAAAAAAAGGACTTTGTAATGGGACCCGATTAATTGTGCATGAGTTAAAAGATCATTTTATACATGCTGAAATTATAACTGGGACCCATAAAGGTGAACGAGTTTTTATACCAAGAATTGATTTAGCTCCAAAGTGAGAGTGGTTTGCCCTTTGTCCTTCAACGGAGACAATTTCCAGTTATCATGGCATTTGCTATGACCATCAATAAATCCCAAGGACAAACTTTTAAGGCAGTTGGGATTTTTTTAAAGGAACCAGTTTTTGCACATGGACAACTCTATGTGGCTTTTTCAAGGTGCACTAATCCAAAAGAAATTAAAGTGCATGTTGAAGAAAACGAAACTCAAGGTCATTTATTGGATGATGGATGTGTTTACACCAAAAACATTGTCTACTATGAGGTGTTGGAAATATAGTGGACAATGGTTTCATTTTAATGCCAACATTTTATGGGACTCAATATGATTGCACAAAAACAATATTTCAAGAAAAACATCTAAAGAATGGACAAAAAAACATAGAGAACAGTGGTATGACTTGCAGTACTAAATTAAAGTACTCTGGGACTCTTTAAACAGGGGAACACTATTTCACTTATGAAAATATATCTGATATTTGCGGAATGGACTAAATGAAAAAAAAATACAGTAAAATATCCTGAAACAGATTGGAATGGGTTCAAAGTTTAAGAATTACATGATTGGCCCCACAAAAACTATTTACTGAGTTTTCCATAATTTACAAAAGTTAAATGTTATTTTTTGAAGTTACTATTTCAGATGTTAAATATGTGTTTTGGAATGTTTACAAAAGTTGGGTAAATAGATATGTGGTTTAGTCAAATATGTATTGTTAGTATAAAGTTGAAGTATTTAGTAAGAATTGGAAATGTATTATTTAAAGACAAAGTATTGATTCAGGGAGAAATCCGATCGCCAGTTAATGGGGTCAGGAAGGAATTAATTTTTTTCCCTCTTTGATACAATTGGACAAGTTTCAATAGGGGGTTTTTATTGTTTGCCTTCCTCTGGATTCAATGCTTATTTAGTTTAACAACAGTTTAACAAATATGTTACAAATGAGAAAAAGTATGTTATTGTTAAAAGAATTTACTTACTCTAAGTTAAGATAATCCGCAGTTACTCAGTGATAAATATGTATTGAAAACTGTTAGTATTGTTAACAAAATGTTGAATGAATGTTTCATATACAAGTTGCATGTTACAAAGTTTAATGTTTGGGAAATATAAGTTGAAAGTTAAAAGAATAAAAAGTTAAAAATAATTATGTGTTTTTATTTTTAGAAAAAAAAAGGGAAAAATGTAGGAGACTCATTTTGGGATGCAAACAAATTTAACAACATTTAAATTTTATTGACCGTCATTTTTTGACGGGCAAGTCACTAGTATATATATATATTGAGATATATATATATATATATATATATATATATATATATATTGAGATTATATATATATATTGATATATATATTGATATATATATATATATATTGATATATATATATATATATATAATGATTTATATATATATATATATATTTATATATATATATATATTGATATATATTGATATATATATATATATTGATCTATATATATATTGATATATATTGATATATTTATATATATTGATATATTGATATATATATATATATATATATATATTGATATATATATATATATATATATATATATCTATATATTGATATATATATATATATATATATATATATTGATATATATATATAGATATATATATATATATATAAATATATATATATATATATACTGTATATATCTATATATATTGATATGGTCACACTTTGTTATTTAGGGTTTTTAAGGTGCGGTTGGGGCCTGTATGGTCACACTTTGTTATTTAGGGTTTTTAAGGTGCGGTTGGGGCCTATATGGTCACACTTTGTTATTTAGGGTTTTTAAGGTGAGGTTGGGGCCTATATGGTCACCCTTTGTTATTTAGGGTTTTAAGGTGCGGTTGGGGCCTATATGGTCACACTTTGTTATTTAGGATTTTTAAGGTGCGTTTTGGGGCCTATATGGTCACACCTGGTCTTTTAAGGTTTTTAAGGTGCGGTTGGGGCCTGTATGGTCACACTTGGTTATTTAGGGTTTTTAAGGTGCGGTTGGGGCCTGTATGGTCACACTTGGTCTTCTAAGGTATGTTTGAGGCCTATGGTCACACTTGGTCTTCTAAGGTATGTTTGGGGCCTATATGGTCACACTTGGTCTTCTAAGGTATGTTTGGGGCCTATGGTCACACTTGGTCTTCTAAGGTATGTTTGGGGCCTATATGGTCACACTTGGTCTTCTAAGGTATGTTTGGGGCCTATGGTCACACTTGGTCTTCTAAGGTATGTTTGTGGCCTATATGCTCACACTTGGTCTTCTCAGGTATGTTTGGGGCCTATATGGTCACACTTGGTCTTCTAAGGTATGTTTGGGGCCTATATGGTTCCACTTGGTCTTCTAAGGTATGTTTGGGGCCTATATGGTTCCACTTGGTCTTCTAAGGTATGTTTGGGGCCTATATGGTCACACTTGGTCTTCTAAGGTATGTTTGGGGCCTATATGGTTCCACTTGGTCTTTTAAGGTTTTTAAGGTAAAGTTTTGTTCTTGAATGGTCTGATTGATTTGTTTGTTTTCTTTCAACCCCAGGTGCAAACCCTATGTGGCAGCAGATTTGTTTGTACTCGTTGGTCAACTTACTGAATGTGAATACCCTGAGAAGAAGAGCCGACTAATGGTAGGTGTCACTGCTTTAATTTTTCTGTTAATGCGTATAGGTGCAATTATGATATTGCTGTAGTCTTGTGACATGAGTTTTTTCAATCTATATTGTATACCAATGAATTTAACACATTGTTACTTTACTTCTTGACATTGCTGCATTGCTGATCATGTATTTCAATGGGCTTTACAAGTATAAGGTCATTGGGCGGGGCTTATAAAGGTCATTATGATGTCAGGGGGAGGAGTTATAAAAATGGGTGTGGTTTGAAAAGGGGAGGGGCTATGGTTCGCCCTGGCGCCCCTCCAACTTGAAAGTTCACCATCCTCCACTGTCTATAGATCTATGATCTGCAATACGCAGATTTATTGTTAATTGATCCAGAGGAAGGCAAACAGAAAAACAAAAAGTTAAACTTTGCCAATTGTCTACACAGGGAAGAAAAATATAACATTCCTTCCTGACCCCAGATACTGGTGATCGTATTCATCCCTGGATCAATACTCCCTCTCTATTTATCCAGGATAGCCCCTAATGCCTGTTTGTTTTTTAATGTAAAAATATACCCAATCCATTTTTAAAGTCACCTACAAACACTACGGACCAGTATTGTTCACATTGTATGATTCTGCCAAACCACATGAAATGGGATCAATATGTCGTAGATAAATACCATACACACATACTTTGGAGATCAAGAACCAGTCACGATAACACAAAACAGAGTCCTCTGGTTATTTCCTCATGATTCAAGTTTATTCAGTTGGATCAAATATGGATCACCAGCCAAACCCAACATGGTGGCTGCTGCTGACTGGCTGGAGAAGTGACTACTACTGAAATATATCCAGACACAGCCTTTTAGACTTGTTTACATGAGACCATGCCGAAATCCAGGTTTATTAACCCTGTAGCAACATGGCATAACTCACTAACCGGCAATGACTTCCTATTAATAAGAGATATCCAATACGAATAGAACACATACTTTGTCTAATTTGTGACTGTAATCCTCACATCATATTAACCTTACAGAGCTGCTGTCGTGTGTCAACTCTTCTTTCAACAACCTAGACATGGAAAAACATGACCAGCAACAGAACTGCTACATCAATGTGAACTACATAGTGAGTATTTGTGTAATAATATGGCCACGTATGCTAAAGGACACAAATAACACATCAATCACTTTATTAATATCGGCCTATCTCTTTCCAGAATACATCAGATATATAAGCTGTGATAACTAATGATGATCCACAGCGCACGTGTCCTGGTGGAACAAATCACCTCGTGGATGAGCTTGGGACTGCGTCCAAGGTAAAACACCACATTTGGCTCTCCAAAGATGCATTAATGTGTAATCTATGTGATATTCCTACATCATTAGCCAGATGAGTAGCTTGTTTCATATGTAGGGAAAGAACAGTGAAGACGTTTGTATGAAATGTGCAACATATATTGGTACAGTGGATCGAAAAAGTCTACACACCCCTGTTAAAATGTCAGGTTTCTGTGCTGTAAAAAAATGAGACAAAGATAAATCATTTCAGAACTTTTTCCACCTTTAATGTGACCTATAAACTGTACAATTTAATTGAAAAACAAACTGAAATCTTTTAGGTAGAGGGAAGAAAAAATAAAAAAATAAAATAACATGGTTGCATAAGTATACACATCCCTAAACTAATACTTTGTTGAAGCACCTTTTGATTTTATTACAGCACTCAGTCTTTTTGGGGATGAGTCTATCCGCATGGCACATTTTGACTTGGCAAGATTTGCCCACTCTTCTTTGAAAAAACACTCCAAATCTGTCAGATTGCGAGGGCATCTCCTGTGCACAGCCCTCTTCAGATCACCCCACAGATTTTCAATCTGATTCAGTTCTGGGCTCTGGCTAGGCCATTCCAAAACTTTAATCTTCTTCTGGTGAAGCCATTCCTTTGTTGATTTGGATGTATGCTTTGGGTCGTTATCATGCTGAAAGATGAAGTTCCTCTTCATGTTCAGCTTTCTAGCAGAAGCCTGAAGGTTTTGTGCCAATATTGACTGGTATTTGGAACTGAAAAATAATTCCCTCTCTCTTATTTAATTGAAGGCCCCAGTTCCAGCTGCAGAAAATTATCCCCAAAGCATGATGCTGCCACCACCATGCTTCACTGCGGGTATTGTGTTATTTTGGTGATGTGCAGTGTTTTTGTGCCAAACATATCTTTTGGAATTATGGCCAAAAAGTTCAACCTTGGTTTCATCAGACCATAACACCTTTTCCCACATGCTTTTGGGAGACTTCAGATGTGTTTTTGCAAAATGCAGCCTGGCTTGGATGTTTTTCTTTGTACGAAAAGGCTTTTGTCTTGCCACTCTACCCCACAGCCCAGAAATATGAAGAATATGGGAGATTGTTGTCACATGTACCACACAGCCAGTACTTGCCAGATATTCCTGCAGCTCCTTTAATGTTGCTGTAGGCCTCTTGGTAGCCTCCCAGACCAGTTTTCTTTTCGTCTTTTCATCAATTTTGGAGGGAGCTCCAGTTCTCGGTAATGTCACTGTTGTGCCATATTTTCTCCACTTGATGATTTCTTCACTGTGTTCCATGGTATATCTAATGCTTTTGAAATTCTTTTGTACCGTTCTCCTGACTGATACCTTTTAAAAATGAGATCCCTCTGATGCTTTGTAAGCTCTCTATGGACCATGGCTTTTGCTGTGGGATGCGACTAAGAACATTTCAGGAAAGACCAACTAGAGCAGCTGAACTTAATTTGGGGTTAATCAGAGGCACTTTAAATGATGGCAGGTGTATGCTGACTCCTATTTAACACGATTTGCAATGTGATTGCTTAATTCTGAACACAGCTACATCCCCAGTTATAAGAGAGTGTGCAGACTTATGCAACCACATTAGTTTTCTTTGTTTTTTTCTTCCCTCCACCTAAAAGATTTCAGTTTGTTTTTCATTGAGTTGTACAGTTTATATGTCACATTAAAGGTGGAAAAAGTTCTGAAATTATTTTTCTTTGGCTAATTTTTTTACAGCCCAAAAACCTGACATTTTAACAGGGGTGTGTAGACTTTTTATATCCAGTGTATGTAACGAAGTAAGCGCTCCCGGAAGCATGTGCAATGTAAATATTGACATGTTCCTTGTATGTTTCAGATCGCAAAGATGAGTCCCTTTCCACGGTCAGAACAAGGAATGATGAGCCTTCCCACGTTCCAGGACTATGCTATTGTCACATTGCATCATGTATGTTCATATGTCAGTCATCATGTGTTGCATCGGGTGTGATATCACATCCTCTACATAGATTTATATGTACCTATTGCTTTAGATATGCCATTCTCTCCTCTACTTGGACTATTGTAAAGCCTGTATCATACTTCCTTCCAGATCTCTTCCTCAGAGCTGATGTGATCCTCCCTGTACATATGGGGAAGAGTAACTCTAGCCTTGGAACATAACTGTTAATGAGGTTCCGTTTACCTTCAGTTATGCATATGCAACAGCAGATAATAGAGATGCTCATTCACAGAACAGAATACACCTCAAACTGGCCAGTTTGTTGTGAGTTCTGCTAACACATAAAAATTAGTTTGAACACACTGATATGGTCCTGGTCAGGTTCCCATCTGAGTGTCCAAACTTAGGTATGTAGAGTCTTCTCTCATAGTGCCATTTCCAGTGACATGACCTATGGGGGTTCTAACATTGACTGATTGAGCACTTCTACCTCTGCAGTTGCATAGGAGTGTGTGTTGCGCTCACTCACAAGACTACAGATTACTTCTCCCCATGAGCATATCTCCTTCTGTATTGTTGGGTTTGAATATTGAATATTATCCTGATATATTTAATAATATAACTGATATTGCCTCATGTTGGATGATGCACTGTATATCCCCCCCTCAACTGATCATCTATACCAATGTCATCCCCCCTGCCTGCATTCTGTCCCCATGTCCCTATTTCCGTGTGTTACTGGAACTCTGTATCCTACCCACCTCCACCATGATACTGAGCAGGCCTGTGGTAATTTGTCACTGTGTGGCTTTGTGAACAATTAAACCTGTTTTTTTTCACTCAATGTTTGTGTAATCCTGGATATTTACCATGTAACAAGTAAATTACCCTGAAAGTCAGATGTGCTCATCACCATCAGTTAGTGGTGTAACTATTCTGTTCAATCTGCGTTCACATTACTACATAATTATGAATGTAGATTCATATCATTTAAGTTGAGCCCTTCAAGTCATTATATACAACCCTGCATGTCTATAGACATGATTTCAGAATTCACACCCCTCGGGCTTGCACCTACATCTGTATTGGCAAGGTACAGATTAATGTAGCATATGTATCTCTGTAAACACACACAGATATATGTATTGAACAATGACACTTCATTCTATCTGTATTCTCTCAACTAGAAAGCATGATATGGTACAAACACACAGAAACAGTGATAAAAGTATAACATAATCCTACTTTATTTCATACACAGAGCACAAAAAGAAATGGACAAGACTGTGCATTAATATCATGTGTGTGTTGCGAATAGATCCTAGTATGGCAAGGGGCTGTGGCAAATCTGAGGACATCTGAAGAGGAAACAGACAACATCATGAGGGTAATGCATAGCATCTACTAGCGTCACATGTGGTCAGGACCCCACAGTAACCAACAACATATAACGCAACATTTAATCAACATAACCATTAATGCGCATACAACAACCATATGGTTGCCAGAATAAACAGACACTATAAAACAGGGATCATGTGATACTAAGCGATTCCACACACAGTGTGTTCACATACATTACTGATGATTGGTCAATAGATGATGTGAATCTGGAAAACAGAGATAGGAGGTGTTAGAACAATCATAAGCTGTTATTAGATTACATTGTTTTTGCTCTTGACACTACTATAAACCGACTAACATGAACATCATCTCCGAGCAGTAATAACCATATTGATTCTATCCTGTTCAGTCAGCCTTCCAGGAATATGCTTAGGATGTGGAATACGACAAGGCATGCTTCACTGTGAACACAATCCTTCAGCAAAATGTACTATCACTATCTATATGGAATAGTTGTGCCATGCTGATATCACATCTCACTTCTAAATGGGTGGTACCAAGGCCAGACAGATTACACTGTTCACTTTACCCTAAACGCATGCACATTGATCATGATGTCAAACCAAGGAAATTGGCAGTTTGGTTTGGATGACATGAAATAAATGAATCCAATTTCATAATGTTAACGGGATGGAATGCTACAAAAACTTATGTGGAATTGCTGGTTTGGATTAGCAGATAGTAATGGGACTGTGCAACTCTACAGCCGGGACACTGATCATTATAATGGAAAATCACACAGTCATGTTCCTTAGTGAAAAGATATGTAGTCATATATTGCATTTCCGAGCCATCTGCAGTGGTGAATAACCCTGATAGAATGCCCATTGGGAACTGGGTTGAGTGTTTACTCACATGATGGTATTGTACTGCTCGAAGATGAAGAAAATGTCTTCATAGTTGTAAATTTTGGCTATTAACACCTACAAAGACAAAAACAATGTATCAATCAGAACAATATTATGATTAAATACAGCATTTAAGCTCAAGGTCAATCCACATTGAACATCAATTGTTGAAATGTTAAACATAACCAGACATGTACACACTCTGTAGCCAGACAATACTATGTCAACATCTATAACAATCAGTATTCTGTGAGGAGTGGTCAGGAGGCCTTCTCGGATGGTCCTAACACCTCCTACTCCGAGTTAGCGGGCCCCCACCGTCCGTGCCCGCAGACCGTCTCCCTCTTCCACGACGTGGTGTGGGAGCAGGGGGTGCCACTACAGCAGGTGGCTGGGGTTCATGGGTGGGTGATGTCTGAGATGAGGAGGCAGACATCTCAGGTTGCGATTGTACAACCGAAGGCTGGAGAGGTATGGGCAGGCGTCTAAGTTGACGCAATAACGCGTGTCTCTCTGAGCTCGCTCGTTCCTCATATCTCTCCATCCTTCGGTTGTGTCTCCTCATCTCAGCATATATAACTCGGGTGGTTGCCTGGATTACCCGGTTGCCAGCCAGGAGAGCACTGCTTATGGTCAACTGCCTCTCACTAATTTCGAGCATTCGCTCTGCTCTCTGCTGTTGGGCCTGGTCCTCTTGTCGAAAGTGCTCCATTATATTGCACAATTGGGCATAGACCGGTGGCAGAGGGCCTGGAGGTGTTTGTCTTGCAGATGGCAACTCAGTGGCTGCGGCCGGCGACTCCACGGCCGGCGTCTTCGCGTCCGGCGACTCCGCGGCCGGAGCACTTCCTCCCGACTCCGCGGCCGGAGCACTTCCTCCCGACTCCGCGGCCGGAGCAATTCCTCCCGATGCCGTGCCCGGAGCACTTCCTCCCGACACCGCGGCCGGAGCACTTCCTCCCGACGCCCAGGGTGGAGCCCAGGCTGAGGGTGGAGCCCAGGCTGAGGGTCGTGTCCAGGCTGAGGGTGGTGCCCAGGATGAGGGTGGTGCCCAGGATGAGGGTGGAGCCCAGGATGAGGGTGGTGCCCAGGATGAGGGTGGAGCCGCTGAGGGTGGAGCCGCTGAGGGAGGCGCAGCATAGTGTGGCTGGTGCAGGCCCTGAGGTGGCCACGATGAATGCGGGCCCTCCTGAATGTCCTGGCCCACTTCAGGCACTCCTGCCTCCTCCTCTTCTGAATCTGTGGATACTGCAATGGAATAAACATATATTTCAGTTGGTTGCCATACACAATTGACAGCTATGCATTTACATATCATTGACATCATGGTCACCTGTGAGTGACTGTGGTGCTTGTGTTACACAGATGAGCCACGGGCTACATAATGAGCATTGTGGATCATGGCTCATATGAATGTGTACTGCATGTGCCTCAGACACGTGCTCTGCTGCATCTGCTGTGCAGTGTGTGAGACTGACCAATCTGACAAGTTTCCAGCAATGGTTGTTAATATGCAGCTGAGACATGGGCCAGGTTAGGACAGTATATGACACACATGCAGTGCTACAGAGTCTGTATCCACATATGCCACACAGACAGATTTTTACTCTATTGCAGTGGAGGCCAATGTCAGGCCTGCATTTGTGGATAGCCATGCTGCAGTACTGAAATGGTTATTGTCGCCCCATATATCTTTAGTCAACCATAGGGCTTACAGTGCTATTGTATGTGAATTATCCCTGTGTGTGGGCAGGGGTGTAGGAGGCCATATAATTTTTCACCTATTATTTACGCAGCTCGAATTTAATAGGGCCCTATGTATCCATCTTACGGATTTATTTAATGAAATTAAAACAGAAGGGGTTATTCCTCCAGAAATGGTTAATGCTAGTATAATTATGATTCCCAAACCTAAACAAGATCCGCATCTTTGTTCTAGCTATAGACCTATATCATTATTGAATGTAGATGTAAAGTTATACTCTAAAATTCTCTCGATTAGGCTTTAAAAAGTTATCCATAAATTGATAGAAATTGACCAGCTGGGTTTTATTTCCTGACTTTGCGGTTCGGACAACGTTAGAAAACTATCTAATCTGATTTGTTATTCAAAACCGATAAAGGTTCCCACCCTATTCCTTTCATTAGATGCTGAAAAGGCTTTTGATAGGGTAGGGTGGGACTATATGGACCTTACTTTGAGGAAGTTTGGTTTGGGAAACTTTGGATCTCAAGCGATAGGGGCTTTATATAAATCCCCTTCTGCGTCAGTATCTAGTTTCGGTTTTCACTCTCGCTCCTTTGGGATATCAAATGGAACCAGGCATGGGTGTCCTCTCTCTCTCCCATCCTATTTGCTTTGTTGATAGAGCCATTGGCAGTAGCCATTAGATCTAATCTAGCCATCAGTGGCATTCGGTTGGGTGAGAGAGAACAGAAAATATCTCTTTTTGCTGATGACATAGTGTTATCGATTACATGCCCTGGTGAATCTTTGAAAGCTCTTATGATATTGTTTAATGAGTATAGCTTAATATCAAATTACAAACTTAATTTACAAAAATCGGATACTTTAGCGATAAATCTTTCTGTAAATTGTAGAAGACCTCTAAAGGAAGCTTACCCATTCAATTGGAATTCCTATTCTTTCACGCATTTGGGTATTACTTTTGTAGAAAACCTTAAAAATATGATCACAATTAACTATAATGCCCTCTATCGCAATTGGCTAGATATTTTAAATGGTTGGAAGGGAGTGAAAGCATCCTTTAGCGGTAAAATTGCTATTACCAAAATGGCCCTTCTGCCTAGGTTTAATTATCTGGCTAGCTGCATACCGGTTAGAATTTCTCAGTATCAGGTTAAAAAATGTCAATCTATTATAGATAAGTTTATCCACTCCTCAAAACATATTAGACTTAAAAGATTAACTCTTTCCAGAGAATTTTCTCAGGGTGGATTAACTTATCCCATGTTGCAATTGTACCACAACGCCACTATGCTGGCACATGCACTAAAATGGCTGAATTCAAGTGGGTCTTATGTTTGGTCCCAAATCGAGAAAGCTTTGGTACCTTGTATGGATCTCAAATTCTTATTTTTTATGGGCAACAAGATATCTAAAGACTTCGTAGTTGGCTCGCAGGTAGTCAAGAACATTTATAATTCGTGGAGACTAATAAATAACAAATGTCAGCTTATCCCAACAACTAGCATCTTAATTCAAAATCTCCCAGTTTTCACTTTTCACAAGCCCGGTTTGTGTCTTAAGACAGAGCTAGTGGTATTACGCATAAAAGATCTATATTATGAGGGCTGCTTGCTCTCTTTAGATCAATTACAGGGAGTGCAGAATTATTAGGCAAGTTGTATTTTTGAGGATTAATTTTATTATTGAACAACAACCCTGTTCTCAATGAACCCAAAAAACTCATTAATAGCAAAGCTGAATATTTTTGGAAGTAGTTTTTAGTTTGTTTTTAGTTTTAGCTATTTAAGGGGGATATCCGTGTGTGCAGGTGACTATTACTGTGCATAATTATTAGGCAACTTAACAAAAAACAAATATATACCCATTTCAATTATTTATTTTTACCAGTGAAACCAATATAACATCTCAACATTCACAAATATACATTTCTGACATTCAAAAAAAACAAAAAAAACAAATCAGTGACCAATATAGCCACCTTTCTTTGCAAGGACACTCAAAAGCCTGCCATCTATGGATTCTGTCAGTGTTTTGATCTGTTCACCATCAACATTGCGTGCAGCAGCAATCACAGCCTCCCAGACACTGTTCAGAGAGGTGTACTGTTTTCCCTCCTTGTAAATCTCACATTTGATGATGGTCCACAGGTTCTCAATGGGGTTCAGATCAGGTGAACAAGGAGGCCATGTCATTAGATTTTCTTCTTTTATACCCTTTCTTGCCAGCCACGCTGTGGAGTACTTGGACACGTGTGATGGGGCATTGTCCTGCATGAAAATCATGTTTTTCTTGAAGGATGCAGACTTCTTCCTGTACCATTGCTTGAAGAAGGTGTCTTCCAGGAACTGGCAGTAGGACTGGGAGTTGAGCTTGACTCCATCCTCAACCCGAAAAGGCCCCACAAGCTCATCTTTGATGATACCAGCCCAAACCAGTACTCCACCTCCACCTTGCTGGCATCTGAGTCGGACTGGAGCTCTCTGCCCTTTACCAATCCAGCCATGGGCCCATCCATCTGGCCCATCAAGACTCACTCTCATTTCATCAGTCCATAAAACCTTAGAAAAATCAGTCTTGAGATATTTCTTGGCCCAGTCTTGACGTTTCAGCTTGTGTGTCTTGTTCAGTGGTGGTCGTCTTTCAGCCTTTCTTACCTTGGCCATGTCTCTGAGTATTGCACACCTTGTGCTTTTGGGCACTCCAGTGATGTTGCAGCTCTGAAATATGGCCAAACTGGTGGCAAGTGGCATCGTGGCAGCTGCACGCTTGACTTTTCTCAGTTCATGGGCAGTTATTTTGCGCCTTGGTTTTTCCACACGCTTCTTGCGACCCTGTTGACTATTTTGAATGAAACGCTTGATTGTTCGATGATCACGCTTCAGAAGCTTTGCAATTTTAAGAGTGCTGCATCCCTCTGCAAGATATCTCACTATTTTTGACTTTTCTGAGCCTGTCAAGTCCTTCTTTTGACCCATTTTGCCAAAGGCAAGGAAGTTGCCTAATAATTATGCACACCTGATATAGGGTGTTGATGTCATTAGACCACACCCCTTCTCATTACAGAGATGCACATCACCTAATATGCTTAATTGGTAGTAGGCTTTCGAGCCTATACAGCTTGGAGTAAGACAACATGCATAAAGAGGATGATGTGATCAAAATACTCATTTGCCTAATAATTCTGCACTCCCTGTATTTTCCACCTATGGGCTTCCTTCTAATTGTTGGTTAAGAGTTGAACAACTCTCAATGCTTTTGTCCGCACGTTATCCATTTAAGCAATGCTGAGGGTTGTTTAACATCTTTGGAAAAACGTTTTAATTCTAACAATTATAGCCGTTTATTAACCAAATGTCGTAATATTTTAGTGAAACCCTTGGTGCTCAATAAAACCTCTGGCGTGAAAAACTGGGAAAGGGATCTTTGTATCTCCTTTTCCTGGGAGACATGGGAATCCTCACTGTATGGGACAAATAGATTTGTTAAACATCCTTCTGATAGAGAACTCCATATCAAACTAATAAATAGGGGGTACATGGTGCCTTCTCAAATTTACCAGTTTTCACATAATCCTAAAGACAGTATGTGTTGGAGGCAATGTGGCATGCATGGTGATTTTCTCCATACATTCTGGGAATGCCCATTAATTAAACCCCTATGGTCTGAAAGTTTTGAGTTTATTGATCGCTCTATAGATTTTAAACTTCCCTTTTTACCACAATGTAGTTTGTTGCATATCTTCCCAAATGTGATAAATATAGACAAGAAAGCTTTCATTATTTTAATTTGTATGTCAATAAAAAGATCAATCATTTCTCGATGGAAATCTAATAAAATTTCTACTTGGAATGAAATCTTACTAATAATCCAACGAGTAAGAGACTTACAAACTAACTGTGAAGGTACCAGCATTTCTCGCAATAACATCTTGAAGTGGAAAATTTGGGACTCTGTCCACGATGGCGCTCCTAAAACTTCTATATATTGAGGGAGTTTTTTTTTTTTTTTCTTTTGCTTGCCTAATGGAAATTTTTGCCGTTTCCAGCTTGGTTTCTTCTTTAATTACTTTTTTTTTTTTTCTTTGCCTGTTTTTTTTTTATTTATTTTTTATAATTTTTGGTTTTAATCATTTTTGTCAACTTGATATTTAACATTTGGGGTGATACAAATGAATATGTAGGCATGTAGAGTGAATGCTTTTTTTAGATGTGATGTCATGTTAATGTTTTGTTCTCTTTTATTATCTTAATGCATTTTGTTATTAATCTGATTTATGATGCTCAGAACTACTGTATGATGCATTGTTATATTTTTGTAAAAACAAGAAAAATTAACAAGAAAAAAAAAAAAAAGAAATAAGAAGTTACCAAGAGGAATAAGATCATTGATGACATTTTGGATGAAGACGGGAAGTGAATTAAAATTATCATCCTATCTCTCATTAAGTACTCCAATAGAAATATTGTCTTTATCCCAGGGGAAAATAAATGTAGAACAATGAAAAATGAAAGGCATACATATTGTAGGAGATTTGTATGAAGAAGTGAAACAGATGGATTGGTCTAAATGGAAACAGAAATATAAGTTAAAGGGTGGTATGTGGCTGCAGTACGGTTCTATAAAAAGGAGAGGGTTTAAGAGTGAAGATATGCCACCCTTAACATCATGGGAACAGTTAATTTATCATACAGATCTGTTTCATTTGAGTTATTTAAGAAAACCAAAGCTTTAACAACATGGGAAAAGGAGGTAAATAAGAGTTATAAAGAAGATATATGGCTAGATTCCTTTAAGTTAGTTACATTTTCGGCCCAGGCAAATTCTTATGTAGAATTATATTTTAATATAACACAACGTTGGTACTACACCCCTGATATGATAAATAGATTTAAATTGAAAAGAAAAAATAATTGTTGGAAAGAATGTGGTAATGCAGGAGATGCATTACATGTATGGTGGGCTTATGAAGTGATGAAAGAATTTTGAAAGAAAGTAAGTGAATGGGTTTCAGAAATAGTGGGAACGAAGATTCCATGCAACCCACAATTTCTAATTTTACATTTAGAATTGGAAAAACAAATCCCTAAAAGCAAATTTTTAATATCACATATATTACTGATTATAAAGTGGTTAATAATAAAATATTGGAAAATCAATCAAGTTTGTTCTATACAAGAAATTATAAGATATGTTAAAAGAAATAAAAGAAATAGAGAATTTGACCAAAAGAAAGTGAGTATAAAAAAAGAGGTTTGATTTCAAATTGGTATATTTAGGATGCTTATGTGGGGACTAAAGGCTTATAATCTCTTGCAAATGTTGATAAATAATGATCCTGTAAACATGTATGTGTTAATTGATGTGACTGTAGATAATGTATTTTTGTATTTTTTTATGAAAAATAAAAAAATGTAAAATAAATAAATAAATCTTTTATAGTAAGTGTAAATAAAGTCAAGAAGAAGAAAACTGTAGAGCAGGCTTACAAAAGCCAAAAAGGCATAACCTTCAGCATGGGCAAGGATGCAGCTTAGTAGTTTTGGGCCAAAATGCACTATGGAGAGCGTACAGAAAGTTAATAAGCTTACCTTGATAATGGCAATAAAGCAGATTAGTTGAAGCGAGGTTGAACAAAGGGGGTGAAACCATTGCTTTTCAGCAATGGGAATGCTCTCGCGGATATGAGAAAGGTGTGAGAATCTACACTGCCGGGATTGTTAGAAAGCTGTAAGGCAATGAAAAAGTCATTACCTCGAACACAGCAATGTTGCATAGTTAGTAGAAAGGGCCAAAAAGGAACCAGATACTTGCTTGCTTTGAGTTCGAAGAAGCCAAAGCAGGAGAGCACAGATGAACACCTTGCTGGCACAACTTAGGTGTGCAGGGGAGATGAGGACAGGAAGTGCTTATGAAGGTGAAGAGGGCCCATGGGGGGAAGAGGTGGGGCGAGAGAGGGCCCCTCCCACAATCCCAGGTAATTAACCTAGTTTTATAAATATATATTGTCAGAATATTTCTATTTTTTATATTTTTATTATTAGATGATATTTTATATACCTTTTATACCTATATATAGATGTTGTTCATTGGTGATCTCTGGTTGGAAAAATACTTTTGTTTTTTTCCTGGATAGACATACTATTCCATAGCTAATTTGTAAGGTTAACTTAAACTTCATATTCTCTTAAAGAAAAGAGGATACATCCCATCTATTGGAATGTTTTTAAGTAGACATCGTGTCTATTTCCCAATTCATAAATTTGTCTGTGGTATGTAACATGTGACAGTTTAAATTGAAATTTTTGACCAAAACAGATACCGTATACACTCGAGTATAAGCCGAGTTTTTCAGCCCTTTTTTTAAGGCGAAAAAGGGCCCCCTCAGCTTATACTCGAGTCACTCTCCCCCCGTGTCTCTCTACCCCTCCCTGTGTCTCTCTACTCCCCCGTGTCACTCTAGCCCCCCGTGTCTCTCTATCCCCCTGTGTCTCTCTAACCCCCCGTGTCTATTTCTCCTCATCCTCAACCCCCCTCCTCATTCTCCCTCCTCAACCACCCTCCTCAACCTAAACCCCCCTCCTCTGTCTAACCCCCCCTAAATACCTCCCCCTCTCCCCTCACTTACCTGCTTCTGCTCCGGCCTCCGCTCCTTGACCCGGCCTCCACTTCTTGACCTGGCACGCACCCGGTATATGCTAATGACGCGGCGGGCATGTGACGTTAAGCGCCGGGTCAAGGAGCGGAGGCCGGGTCAAGGAGCGGAGGCCGGAGCAGAAGCAGGTAAGTGAGGGGAGAGGGGGAGGTATTTAGGGGGGTTTAGGTTGAGGAGGGGGGTTGAGGGGGGAGGTTGAGGAGGGGGGTTGAGGAGGGAGGTTAAGGAGGGGGGTTGAGGTTGAGGAGGGAGGTTAAGGATGGGGGGTTGAGGATGAGGATGGGGGTTGAGGAGGGAGAATGAGGATGGGGGGGTTGAGGAGGGAGGATGAGGGAAGGGTTGAGGAGGGAGGTTGAGGAGGGGGGTTGAGGATGGGGGGGTTGAGGATGGGGGGGATGAGGAGGGAGGTTTAGGAGGGGGGTTGAGGTTGAGGAGGGGGGTTGAGGTTGAGGAGGGAGGTTTAGTAGGGGGGTTGAGGTTGAGGAGAGAGGTTTAGGAGGGGGGTTGAGGATGGGGGGTTGAGGATGGGGAGTTGAGGATGGAGGGGTTGAGGAGGGAGGATGAGGATGGGGGGTCGAGGAGGGAGGTTGAGGAGGGGATGGAGGATGGGGTGGTTGAGGTGGGAGGTTGAGGTGGGGGGGTTGAGGTTGAGGAGGGAGGTTGAGGATGGGGGGTTGTGGATGAGTATGGGGGGTTGAGGAGGGATGATGAGGATGGGGGTTGAGGAGGGAGGATGAGGATGGGGTTGAGGAGGGAGAATGAGGACGGGGGGTTGAGGAGGGAGGATGAGGGGAGGGTTGAGGAGGGAGGTTGAGGAGGGGGATTGAGGAGGGGGGGTTGAAGTTGAGGAGGGAGGTTGAGGATGGGGGGTTGAGGATGAGGATGGGGGTTGAGGAGGGAGGATGAGGATGGGGGTTGAGGAGGGAAAATGAGGATGGGGGCGTTAAGGAGGGAGGATGAGGGGAGGGTTGAGGAGGGAGGTTGAAGAGGGGGGTTGAGGATGGGGGGGTTGAGGAGGGAGGTTGAGGATGAGGAGGGAGGTTTAGGAGGGGGGTTGAGGTTGAGGAGGGAGGTTTAGGAGGGGGGTTGAGGTTGAGGAGAGAGGTTTAGGAGGGGGGTTGAGGATGGGGGGTTGAGGATGGGGAGTTGAGGATGGGGGGTTGAGGAGGGAGGTTGAGGAGGGGGGTGGAGGATGGGGTGGTTGAGGAGGGAGGTTGTGGTTGGGGGTTGAGGAGGGAGGTTGAGGAAGGGGGAGGATGAGGAGGGAGGTTGAGGATGAGGAGGGAGGTTGAGGAGGGGGTTGAGGAGGGGGTTGAGGATGGGGGGGTTGAGGAGGGAGGATGAGGAGGGAGGTTGAGGATGAGGAGGGAGGTTGAGGGGAGGGTTGAGGAAGAGGTTTAGGAGGGGAGTTGAGGATGGGGGGTTGAGGATGGGGAGTTGAGGATGGGGGGTTTGAGGAGGGAGGATGAGGATGGGGGGTTGAGGAGGGAGGTTGAGAAGGGGGGTGGAGGATGGGGTGGTTGAGGAGGGAGGTTGTGGTTGGGGGTTGAGGAGGGAGGTTGAGGAAGGGGGAGGATGAGGAGGGAGGTTGAGGATGAGGAGGGAGGTTTAGGGAGGGGGTTGAGGAGGGGGTTGAGGAAGGGGGGGTTGAGGAGGGAGGATGAGGAGGGAGGTTGAGGATGAAGAGGGAGGTTGAGGGGAGGGTTGAGGAGGGAGGTTGAGGATGGGGGGGTTGAGGAGGGAGGTTGAGGATGAGGAGGGAGGTTTAGGAGGGGGGTTGAGGTTGAGGAGGGAGATTTAGGAGGGGGGTTGAGGTTGAGGAGAGAGGTTTAGGAGGGGGGTTGAGGATGGGGGGTTGAGGATGGGGAGTTGAGGATGGGGGGTTTGAGGAGGGAGGATGAGGATGGGGGGTTGAGGAGGGAGGTTGAGGAGGGGGGTGGAGGATGGGGTGGTTGGGGAGGGAGGTTGAGGTGGGGGGTTGAGGAGGGAGGTTGAGGAGGGGGGAGGATGAGGAGGGAGGTTGAGGATGAGGAGGGAGGTTGAGGAGTGGGTTGAGGATGTGGGGGTTGAGGAGGGAGGATGAGGAGGGAGGTTGAGGATGAGGAGGGAGGTTGAGGAGGGTGTTGAGGATGAGGAGGGGGTTGAGGATGAGGAGGGAGGTTGAGGATGAGGAGGGGGTTAAGGATGAGGAGGGAGGTTGAGGATGAGGAGGTAGGTTGAGGATGAGGAGGGGGTTGAGGGTGGGTGGTTGGGGATGAGGGGGTTGAGGAGAGAGTTTGAGGATGAGGAGGGAGGATGAGGATGAGGAGTGGGGTTGAGGAGGGAGGTTGAGAATGAGGAGAGGGGTTGAGGAGGGTGATAAGGGAGGGGGGAAGAGACACAGGGGAGGGAGAGGTTGGAAGAGAAACAGGGAAGGGAGAGGGGAGAAGAGACACGGGAGAGAGAGGGGGACACAAGAGAGGGACACAGAGGGCACAAGAGGGACTCAGGGGCAGCACATTTCCCACCCATGGCTTATACTCGAGTCACTCATTTTACCCAGTATTTTGTAGTAAAATAGGTGCCTCGGCTTATACTTGGGTCGGCTTATACTCAAGTATATACGGTAGATTAATTTTATTTAGTTAACTCATCAATGATATCATAACATTTGTTGTTGTTGTTTAGTCGTTCAGTTGCGTCTGTTTCTCCATGACTCAATGGACCACAGCACGCCAGGTGCATCTCTCAGTCACTGCCCCTCTGAGCTCCATCAAGTTCATGTATCCATCTCCGCCTCTCTCTCCCCTTCTTCTTGTGCCTTCAATCTTTCTTGAGTATTTTCTAGGGAATCCTACCGTCTCATAATATGGCCAAAATATTTGAGCTTCAGCCTCATGATCATACCTTCTAGTGAACAGTTTGTCTTGATTACCTGAAGTATTCATTTATTGGATCTTCTTGCAGTCCAAGGGACTCTAAGCAGTCTTCTCCAACACCACACATTCAAATTCAATTCTACGGTGCTCAGATTTCTTTATGGTCCAGCTCTCACATCCGTATGTTACTACTGGGAATACCATAGTTCGAACTATGCGGACCTATTGGCCATTGTTGAGTTTTCCAAATGTGTAGGCAGAAGGCAAGTAACACTTTCACAGCATCATCCTGTAGAATTTTGAATAGTTCAATTGGGATTCCATCACCTCCTGCAGCCTTATTATCAGCAAGACATCATAGGGCCCATCTCACTTTACTCTCCAAGATGTCTGGAAAAACTAATGAGGCCATCACTGCTCTTAATGCTCCTTCATGTATAGATCTTCAGTGTACTCCTGCCAACTCTTCTTAATCTGATCTTCTTCTGTTAAGTCCCTACCATTTTTGTCTTTTATCACTCCCACTTTTGCATGAAAAGTGGCCTTTAGGTTCCCAATTTTCTTGAAGAGACCTCTTGATTTACCCATTTGGTTATCTTCTTCAATTTCTCATGTAGAATGTCTTCTTGTCTCTTCTTGCTATCCTCTGAAATTCTGCATTCAGTTGGACAAATCTTTTCTTATCTTCACTACCTTTCGCTTTCCTGGGCTACTTTCGAGGCTTCATCAGACAGCCAGTTTGACTTCTTACTTTTCTTTCTTTTAGGGATAATCTTTGTTGCTGTTTCCTGGAGTATGTTGCAAACTTCGGTCCAAAGTTCTTCAGGCATTCTAACTTCCAAGTCTAGTTCCTTAAATCTATTCTTTACTTCCACTGCATATTCACAAGGGATATTATTTATTTTGAATCTACTTGGTCTGATGGTTTCCCTCTTTTCTTCAGTTTAATTTTCACTTTTGCAATAAGAAGCTTATGGTCTGATATGCAGACAGCTCCAGGTCCTGTTTTTGCTGACTGTATATAGCTCCTCCATATTTGGCTGCAAAGTATATAGTCAATATGATTTCTATGTTGTCCATCTGATGATGTCCATGTGTAGAGTCGTCTCGGAGGTTGTTGGAAGAGGGTGTTTGCTACGACCAGAGTATTATCTTGACAGAATTCTAATAATCTCTTACCTGCTTCATTTTGTACTCCAAGGCCAAACTTGACAGTTATTCCAGGTGTCTTTTTGTTACCTACTTTAGCATTCCAATCTCCTATGATGATAGTAACATCTTTTCTTGATGTTATATTTATGATGTGTTGAATGTCTACGTAGAACTGGACAACTTCAGCCTCTTCAGCATCCGTGGTTGGAGCATAGACTTGGATCACTGTGACATTAAATGGCTCGCTTTGAATTCAAATTGAAATCATTCTGCCATTTATTGGGTTGTAACCGAGCACTGCTTTGGCCACTCTTTGATTGACTAGGATGGCTACTCCATTTCTTCTGCGGGATTCCTAACCACAGTAGAAGATCTTGCGGTTGTCTGATGTGAACTGTCCCATGCCAGTCCATTTAAGTTCACCAATTCCCAGGATATCAATGTTTAATCTTGTCATTTCATTCTTCACCACATCTAGTTTGACTGAGTTCATAGTTTTAACATACCAGGTTCCTATTCTAAATTGATCTTTGCAGCATCGGACTTTCCTTTCCCCTCCAGACACATCCGCAGCTGGGTGTCCTTTACTGCTTTGGCCCAACCACTTCATTAGATCTGGTGTTACTTTTACTTGCCCTCTGCTCTTCCTCAGTAATGTGGTAGGCACCTTCTGACCTGAGGGGCTCATCTTCCGGTGATATATTGTTATGTCTCTGGTTGTGCTTGTACATAAAGTTTTCTTAGCAAAGATACTGGAGTGGTTTGGCAGTTGTGTTATACTCATAGATACATTTTAATATTCGCATAATAGTACACTTTTAGTATTGTAATTTTATTATAAATGCTGTTTTGGTGATTTTATGATTGGTTTATTTTATTTCATTACTCTGGTTACTATACAGGTTTTAATGTATACAGTATGTAATTGTGGTACATTTTTATATGTTATATCATTGAGATTTATTGTCAAATATATTATGTTTGACTGAATAGAAAATACAATGACAATAACGATTTGTAAAATCTTATGTGTTCATTTGTTTATCTGGCTGGTCTTATTTTGTTTTATTTGCAATTATTCTGATACAATTGTATAATTCTATTAGTTTGACTTTGTTATCAATAAATGTTATTGTATAGAGAGGAATATTTGTCTATAAATTGATTTTGAACTCAAAATGTTTTATTCTAACCATTTAGAAAGATAGATCTATAGATAGAGAAACACAGAGATACATACAACCATACATTTAAATACACAGGAAGTTTCTGTCTGCGCAATGAGACTATTAAATCTACAACTGTCACTGCAATTATTAGGTCCAATCTCATTCCTGGAACAGATAGGATGAGCTAATAAAAGAAAACTGATCCATACAATAATAAATGAGCAGAAATTATACACATGTCAAGGCTGCATTTATTTTTTATTTGCTTTCTAAAAACTTTATTTTTGTACATTATTCAAAGAACCATATAAAATGCAAATAACGAAAGTTGGGGCCTTTAAACATACACTGCTCTATGTAAAATGCAAATACACACTATTTCTTGTGTAATTCAGGTTACAACGCATTGCTTTGTGCATATGACACGCATAACTCTAGATATAATACAGATGCATAATGCACTACTCTGCTTGTCGTACAAACACAGATTTGTGCACAATAGTGGCACTCACACTCTGCAGGTAATACATTCACATAGATATACTTTCTTTTAAAGATAATGCATATATTCTCTGTGATTTTAATTAATACACTTATAAACAAAGCTTTGTACAACACCCTGCTTTATACTCATTTAAATATGATTATTCACTATGCATGTATATATATATAAATATATATATATATATATATATATATACTGTATATATACATTGTGATAAAGTGCACCCCAAAAGGTTGGTGTAAGAAACATTTTTCAAGTTTCCTCTCCAGGAGTTCTGAAGGAGTTAACTCCTGGAGCAGTAATTAAAGTCACCTGTGCACAGATTTGAAAAGGGACACCCAGAGAGATGGGTGTGGCCGGGTAAAGGACTTGCAGGATTGCAGTCTGCAGCTTGCAAAAGCTTATTTGGGGGCTAAGCCTTTTTTATGGACTGTTGCTAACAGTGCAAGAAAGTGGCCACTTTAAGGACCGTTGCTAACAGTTAGAGAAGGCCTCATTAAAGGACTGCCTCCTGGCGGCAGTAAAATACATTTTTGCTGCAGCCTGCAGAGATATAGATTATTTGCGAGCAGAGGAATTGCAAGAGGAGAAATATTCAAAGAGAGAAATTGGAGCAGAGATTTAGTGTAGCTGCCAGAAGTCAAAGGACACAGAGAGACCAAAGCTTGAAACTGTTATGTCAAAGCCGCTGTGGATGAGAAGAAAAGTCTGAACTTAAGAAAAGTCTGAACTTAAGGCACAAACAGACAGTAACTTGAATCCAAAGTGATTTATTTTGTGTTTGTTCTCTCTTAACTGCAAGTTGGCCTGGTTAGAGAAGGATCTAATTAAAAGTAATGTACCACTCGGTTAGAGCTAGGCCTGTTATGTTTTTATTTGTTTTGGAATTAAGTATTTGTAACACTGGCAACCATTTTAGTAAAATTTGAAAAAAAATAATTAAAGTCTCTTGTGTTGTATACTGTAAAAGAAATATAGCCATAAAGAGAGAAAAAAATGGTAGTATACCACAACTGGTGTTATAGGTGTGATATCAGTTCTTGGCGTTAAAGACCACCCATTACATTTATAAGTACTACAAATAACAGCTTTTGTAGCAATCCAATATATTTTGAATATACATAATTGTAATGAAACACATTTTATCTTTTGAATTAGAGATAATACCTTATTCTAGACTATAAAAGTCATATGATATTAAAGTTGTATGATTTCTTACTAAATAGATATTTGTAAACATACCAAAAAAATCAAAACCATTTCTGATATTATAATTACCATATTAATTATATTAAGCATATTTTGCATTTCTTATATATAATTATGTGGACTAGGTGATAATAACTGATACTTAATAATTGCTGTACCTTGATATTATATATGTTAACGTTTTTATACCATCTTGTTATATTAAAATATACTGAATTATTATCTTTATTTATAATAAATATATTTCACATAATACAGTTCTGTTTATTTCATGAGGCCAAGGCTTATATATATCCTATAGTAAGAATTTGAAATTAGTAAAAATTGGCAAATATATAAAGTATATAATTTTTAATTAATTATAGTTATTGATATTAATACTATCACCATATTAATTGCCAAAACCCATGACATACTTATCGTATATACTCGAGTATAAGCTGACCCGAGTATAAGCCGAGGCACCTATTTTACCACAAATTACTGGGAAAAATGAGTGACTCGAGTATAAGCCGAGGGTGGGAAATGTGCTGCCCCCTGTGTCCCTCTTGTGGCCTCTGTGTTCCCCTCTTGTGTGCCCTTTTCTTGTGTCCCCCCTCTCTCTCCCCTGTGTCTCTTCTTCCCTCTCCCTCCCTGTGTCTCTTCACCCCTCTCCCTTCCCTGTGTCTCTTCACCCCTCTCCCTTCCCTGTGTCTCTTCCCCCCTCTCCCTTCCCTGTGTCTCTTCCCCCCTCCCTTATCACCCTCCTCAACCCCCCTCCTCATTCTCAACCTCCCTCATCAACCCCCTCCTCATCCTCCACCTCCCTCCTCATCCTCAACCCCCTCCTCATCCTCAACCCCCTCCTCAACCTCCCTCCTCAACCTCAACCCCCCATCCTCAACCCCCCTCCTCATCCTCAACCCCCTCCTCAACCTCCCTCCTCAACCTCAACCCCCCATCCTCATCCTCAACCCCCCATCCTCAACCCCCTCCTCAACCTCAACCCCCCTCCTCAATCTCCCTCCTCATCCTCAACCTCCCTCCTCAACCCCCCTCCTCATCCTCAACCCCCTCCTCAACCCCCCTACTCAACCTCCCTCCTCATCCTCCCTCCTCATCCTCAACCTCCCTCCTCAAGGACTCACTAAAGGACTTATTGATGAGTGTGAAAGAAGAGAGTGCAAAAGCTGCCTGCTGCTCAACGTTAAAAAGACGAAGATAATGGCAAACAGCAATTTCACTTCTTGGCAAATAGACGGGGGGAAAAGTGGAGGCAGTGACAGATTTTATTTCCCTGGTATCCAAGATCTCTGCAGATGGTGAATGTAGTCATGAAATTGAAATAAGTTTGCTTCTGGGGAGGAAAGCTATGGCAAGCTTGGACAAGCTAGTAAAAAGTAAAGATATTACATTATCAACAAAGGTCAGCACTGTTAGAACTATGGTATTCCCAGTAGTAATGTTGAAGAATTGATGCCCTTGAATTGTGGTTTTGAGAAAACTGCTTAGAGTTCCTTGGACTGCAAGAATATCCAATCAATCAGTACTTCAGGAAATTAAGACAAACTGTTCACTAGATCGATAGATCGATAGATAGATAGATAGATAGATAGATAAATAGATCGATAGATAGATGAAGATATAGATAGATTAGGTGGTTTGCATGGTTTGTATCCGCTCTCATTGTCTGATTCTTTTCCCTTGTGGACATATTATAATATAGTGTCATACTGTTTGTAAGTTACTAGTTTCCTGTGCTCTGAGGTCATCCAGGGTTCCAGGTCAGGGAGGGTTGGGGTCTTTTTTAGGCAGCCAGTGAGGATTAACTTGATAACCACCATTGGTCCAGGCTTGGCCAGGCTTATGATGTCATTCATTGATCTGTGCTGTGTCTGTACTGACTGCGCCTAACATGATAAAAACACAAAACATCCCACATGGGACATGCAGGACCTGGGAGTGCACCTGACAGATGCAAGGACCTTCTGCTGTGTCTTTATTTATTAAAGAGACATGGAGTTTATCTGCATCATTAAAGTGCTGAAAGCAAGTGATGGATATCACTTCTTTGTACTAAGTCTACGATGGAGTTGATCCTTAAACTTTACTAAATAATGGCTGTGTGGGGTTACCTAGACTGCAGATCATGAAAGGATCGAACATCACAAGCACCATCAAATGGCAATATACTCCACTGCAAACAAAAACATCAGTTTATTGGTTTGGGTTCTTTAGATATTTTAACTCTCCAAAAATGTGAAATGTGAAAAAGTATATAAATGTGTAATGTATGGTCTTTTCAGGACCTGAGAGCTTTTCCCTATTGTGTGGTGAAGCTGAACTCCTGATAAGACTAGATGTAATTGAGCAGTTTGAGTGCTATAAAAGCTAAAACTATAGCATTTAAAAACCATTATAAATCAGTGAAAACAAGCTTCAAATGCAAAACAGTTTTACACCTTTTCTACTTGATTGTACTGCTCTACATGATGGAGGTTAACAGAATCAATTACTTTAAATGGACATCTCTCACAGGCCACACACTCAGCATAAGTGCTTTAGGGGTGCACAGTCAACACGTGCCACTAACCCAAAGACTGGGGACAGGGCAAAAAATCAGGGACCCCCATAATCCAAAAGGACCTGACTGGAGGGCCGAAAGTACTTGATAGCAGAAACTTCCTTGTGGGGTGACCAGTCCCACAATAAGCCCTAGGAATCAATGCAAACCTTTCTCCCTATCCTGGCAGAGGTAGAGACTGGACCCCCACCTGGCAGGTACTACAAGGGTACTGCACGTGATCCGGCACCCGGTATATGCCGGCACCCGGGATATGCTAATGACGTGACGTCACATGCGCGCCACGTCATTAGCATATACCGGGTGCCGGCACCCGGTATATGCAAATGACGTGACGGCACATGCGCGCCACATCATTAGCATTGGCCAGAAGGAGCGGAGGCCGAAGCAGAAGCTTCAGATGCAGGTAAGTGAGGGGAAAGGGAGAGGTATTTAGAGGGGTAAAGTGAGGAGGGGGGTTAGAATAAGGGAGGGGGGGTTTAGAATGAGGAGGGGGGATTGAGGACGAGGAGGGGGGAGGGAAAAAGACACGGGAGGGTTAGAGAGACACGGGGGGTTAGAGAGACACGGGGGGGGAGAGTGACTCGAGTATAAGCCGAGGGGGCCTTTTTTAGCCTTAAAAAAAGGGCTGAAAAACTTGGCTTAAACTCGAGTATATACGGTATGTGGTGAAGCTCAGAAAGCCTTCATTGTTCTGGAGGAAGAAAATGCAATAAAGTATGAAAATCTGAAAGAAAGGATCTTTAACAGAAATGGAGTTACACGAGGTAACAGAGCATAGAAATTGCACTTATGGAAGTTTTTGAACAGGAATAACCTGTATTGTTATTGCAAGGAAGAGCTATTGTACATAACGAGCTTCCGTATTCAAGACAGCAACCTTTGTGTTTTCTGAATAAATATGACTGTGATGGTGTATGGTATCCTAAGAGATGACATGCTTATCTCCCAAGCTTATAAAGCAGCTTTCCTCTTAGCTCTAGCATTGATAGGTCCTCTAAGTCCCAGGGAGATAAATTTTCCAAAAAACGTAATCACATCCAGAGACTGCTCGAGGAGCTTCATCTGCTGGATACTTGGAGACTGAAACATCAGGAAGAAAGGGAGTACGCGTTTTACTCCCCAGTGTATGGCTCACTCCTTCAGTACTTAATGCTAGCAAAAAAGAGTCATATAGGCAGGCAATGAAAATCTCCCACTCTTACTTTACAATCAGTCATCAATAAGATGAACTGCATTGCTATAAATGAAAGGCTAAACCCTTTACTGGAGGACCGTGTGCCTATTTTTCTCCAGATATGGAATCCCTGGATTCATTCTCCCTATAGACCCACTATCACGTGAAGTCTTCTTAATTAACATTGTGCTATATTTTGCTAATTCCTACATTGGAGCTGCGGACCGGGGACTGGAGGAGGCGGGATGGGCGGTGGATCTGAGCGGGTAACCAACAGGACTTATACTTCAATACCCTTGAGACAAAAATTTGTTTTTGAATTTAAATTTCATGTGTAGTCAACATTGCTTTTTATTTTTCTCTTTTATTATACTGTTTTAGCTTAATTAGAGTTATATTGTGTCTATACAACATAGTTAGTTTTTTGTTTTTCTTTTCTGTTCGTTTCTTACTTAGGCTCTGGATGATTTCTCTGCTAGACCGAGCCTACCAAATTATTTTATTTTAGGTAAACTTTTTCCTTAGAAAATTGGAAAAACTTAGGTAACCAGGCTACCCTTAGACCTTCCCACAAATAATGATAGATTTTTTTTGTTAACTTGATTTCAACTATTATATGGTGTCTTCTTATGGTGTAATGTAATGTTAACCTTTTCTTCTTTATTTTTCTCCTTAATTGGGTATGACTGTTTGTTAAAAATGTCAAAGTGCTACTTGGCTTTTATGTTATCCTCCGGTTTATTTGGCTACCTAATAAAAAACCTTTGAAAAAAAAAGCAGCTTTCCTGTTAAGGGATTGTGGATGGAACCTTGTTGTGACTTGTGTATATAAAATAAGATTGTATATATGCTGTCTACTTTATACGATTGTCTTTTGGTTTTGTTGTACGAATGTAAACACATCCATACTTATTTTTCAGGTGAAGGATTAATACACAGATAAGTTCTAAGTTTACTAACAAGTCCATCAAGCAGAACTTGAGCCAAGGTCTTGCAAAAGAAACATAGAAATGTATCAAGAAAGATATGGCCAGACTTACGCACTTGTATTCAATTCTTCATTGCTTTTGACCACACACTATCAACACAGGTGCAAGATAACATACACTGGGGAATTTAATAACCAAAATACGTGGCCAAAATATCTAGACCAAAGGTCATTCGAATATAGCATAAAGAATGGAACGAGACTGCTCTCTTGTGGGCAGAACGTCAAAAACCATCCCACCATATATATACAGTACATTATAATTATGCATGTACTTACAATGTTGGGAGGCTATTGCTATTGGTAGAAATCAGTCCTGAGACTGGGAGTGGGTGAAAAATAGAGGGTTTATATAGTAGGTCACAGGAAAGAGTCATGCTCTTTCTATGTTATTCTCAAAATCTATCTTTACAATAAATTCTTACTAAAATGAAGACCAAAATGTAGTTCTATCAAGCAAGGGTCTCCCTGCTAACTTCATCTTGGGTAAAGTATAATCACAAGACTCTCTTATTACATTTGAAAATAGAATTGAAATAGTCCAGATAATTTTTTTATGTTTTAATTGATGGGGTGAGTACAACCTAAAATAAGGTTTTGGGAGTCATTTGTACAGACATCAGTCCTAAACCTTGATTGTTTTCTACTTGGGTCCATCCTATGAAAAAACAGACTGATTGCTTTGATAAATTAAGTTTAATCAATTCTGTTATAAAAGCCCTTATTAAATACTCTAATAACTATATACAAAAGCTACTTAGACATAAGCAAACATTATAACCTAAGTAGCTTAATATTACTTCAGTATATATTAAGTTCTGGCTGCCATATAGGTTGTTATACCTGATTTTGTTGTTTACTGTTTTCATGCTATGACACTGAATATTAATACCACATATATTCTATGGAATAGACATCTGATTGTTTATCCAAGTTTTATACAACTTTATACACTTCTTATTTCTATATTGTACTAACTGAATATAGTATGTTTTAAAATAATTGTTATCCAATCATTTATATTATAATCATTTATATTAATATACTTCTCATTCATTTTATATTGTGATCTATCTAAAAATCAAAGCTCATAAATCTAGATATATCCAATTGTTTATTCTTGGTCTTGTTATTGTTTCAATAAACGCTGTTCTGCATAAAGTGTATACTTGTCTACAAATTGATAATTGAACTCAATAAAATACATTATTATAAGCATTGTAATATTTTTGTCCTATCCAGGTTGCATGACAACCTGATGCAAACGTAAATCAGGAGTTAGAGACCAGTTTAATGGCAGAGAAAGCTCAGGAAGCCAAAAAACTCACAATGAAAAAGAGATGGCTGTAGCACAATGGCTAAAGAGCAAAACACTTATATAAATGTGACTGATGTTGTGAGCAAATGTCAAAGAGAAAAGGGCAAGATGTTGTCATGGAGTGTAAAACCAGCCTCAGTACAAAGGATGTTGATCAAGACACTGCAGAATATTTGAACTCAAACTGATTCAGAAACCTTATGGGTAGGAGCAATGAAGAGGTCTCCATAAGAAACCTGGACAGACCCAGCCACCTGTTACCGGTGAATAAGTGGATGATAATACTATAGAAAGAACATGCCTGACAAAGTTATCTGACCTAGAGAAAGGGGATATCAAACAGGTGATTGCAGCAAGTCTTCTTTCAAAGGAAGAATGTCCTGAGTTTAATGAGGAAACTAGAATCCTTCCTAAAGTGAATGATGATGAAGATGAGAATTTGGAGATGGTGTTGGTGAAAGAACCACCATCCCTATGAGGACATATGAAGTATAAACAAAACAACAAAGTGAGAAGTGCTCAATCAGAGAATTAGCTAACCTTAATAGGTTAGTTCTATGGACATGATAACCCACTCTGAGAGCGACCTATTTTAGCTCACTAGTGAGTGGGACCAGACTGATTTACTACAGTATATTTCTCCCTGTGAAAGGCACAAGTGAGCTAAAAGAGGTTGCTCTCAGAGTGGGAGAACTAACCTATTAAAGTTAGTTTGTTCTCTGATTGAGCACCTCTATTTTGTTTTATTGTTTATTCATATGAAGTATAGCATAAAATGTTAAAATTGTGCCCCCACAGATCTCTGCCACATGCGGCCATAATACAGAGCATTTTGGACAAAGCGAGGCAAGATGGGAAACAAGCACTGCAAAAAGTAAAGATGGACTCTATCCCAATGGGACTGAAAAAGCCAGAAATGGAACACAGGAAAATTGCTACCAATATGAGGGGTATCAGTATGATGCCTAATTATTTTCATGAATGGAGGAGAAAGAATGCGTTTGGAGGCAACAAGATGCCCTACAGAAAGAAGACACAGATGTCTATTCTGGAGAAGAGGGAAGCAGCTATGATAGAGAAGGAGCTACTGTTACATACTCCACAAGCGAAGAGGATGGCTGCTCTCTCTGATATGGAGGCATAATTGGCTAAGAGCAATGCTTGTTCAGAAGAGACTAGCACTGACCTCCAGGATCTATGTACACAAGGTGCTATATTGAATGCAAAACAATGCCTGCTATGATTAGTGAGACAGATGAGGTGCAGATCACTGGAGAGCTAGAAGCAGCCCTAGTAGAGGTCATGCTTGTGGAGCATATGAAGCAAAATGTAACAGAACAGAAGCAGGTTGGCTTTATGAAGCTGGTGGAGTTTGGTAAGAATTATCAGCCAGCCAGGTTATCTGTTCTCACAAACCATGGGCTCAGGACAGTTTTCAGGACTATAAAGTAAATAGCAATGAAAAGTTAGAAGAAAAACAACTTGAGAAGTCGCTGTCCAATAATGCAGATAATGAAAATGATGTTGATGAACTTAAACAGGGAGAATTGGAAACTCTGCATAAGGGCTGAGGAAGGGAATCTGGCAAGCTCAAAGTGTCACAGAGTTTGACCAAGAAATAAACAGATTGAGCCCGATTCAATTGAGCTTTTTCATGTTACTGTAGCCCGTAAGTGAGGTTGCCAGTTAATTTGCTATTCAATTTGTATCTTTTTGCATGCTCCAAATGGGTTACGAGTTACGGCCTTGAAAACTTTGCAATGGTTAAACCTGTAACAGCCTCCCAAAGCCTTTGATCATTTACTTACGCAAGAGTTACGATGGCTAAAACCGCAAATTATTCAATATATTCAATTGCTCAATCTCCCTAAGCCCGCAAATAACAAAAGAAGGAGAAATTCGTATGAGTGCTAGAGAGGACCCGCAAGGGGGCTAAACACTTATTTGTAGCACTGTAAATGCAAATAAAATATCAACTGCACTGTAAATAACGGGGAAAGTGATGATAGATATTAGAATTAATTGCACAAGCCTGCAAATCGGCAGTATATTAGATTTATTTTTATGTTTTATTTTGAGTTTAATTTATCTCGGGTATCAATGAGTTAATACATATCAGGCCACCCATATGGACTGGAACAGTATTTGCATTCATTTTCATAATTCTCTATTTTGCGTTTTTTTGAGTCTAATCGCATTTCGGACCACTGAACCAAATTGATTGACGTCCATGTTTTACTGCCCTTATAATGACAGTCTCATTTTATTTTGGCTGATTTGAAATGGAAGGTGACAGGCATGCTTAATTGATCATGTTCCTGCCCTGACCTGCTCCGAACCAGAGAAAGATTTACGGAGTCGGCTTTGGGCCAGTAACTTGCAGCCTTGAGCAATTGAATAGCTCCGGATTCTGAGATGAACGGGAGCCCTCAACACACCCACAGACATACGGCCTACAACAATTGAGTTGTGGGCTTGCGATTGAATATGGCCCATTGTTAGCCGAGGGTCATCTGCTATATGAACCAAACACCAACCCCCATCTGGTTGTGTTGATGGAGCAACTGAGTGATGTGGAAGTGTTGGCGAGAGAGAAAGAAGCCCAATTTAATAAGATGGAGAGTGCCCTCAGCAATGTGAGGCAGGAACTGGTGGAGCTCTAAGTAGAGAGTGAAAGCAGAGATGTCAAAGTACAAGTCAAGGCACAGAAGTATCACTGGGCGCTAGGCCTGTTATTTTCTTTAATTTGTTTGGAGTAAAATGTTAGTAATACTGGCAACCATTTTAGTAAAGTTTTTAATTTTTTTTTATTGAAGCCTCCTTGGTTGTATACAGCTAAAAAAGTGTCCGAAACAGCAACATAGTAATACAACTCTAATTTGCTACATATGCAAACAATGGAAATTGAATCAAAAGTGTAATTTTTAGTCTAAATAAAGCTTGGAAATGCCTTAGTAAATTATCTTCTGCTGTTGATTATTCCCACTGCCTTTTTTGGCCATTCAGATTGCATAATGCAATCTGTGATTTTGGCACAGGATGTAATCTTTCCTGGTCTCTTCCACATACTCTAGCGCTGGCATTATAAAGTCACACTGTTTTGCAAGGTTTCAGCTGATGTCAGTCTGTTAACTTCTTTCAGTAACTTAAGTATCTGCTGAAATATACATACAACAGAAAAATATTTCTTCACATTAGCACAATACGTGTAGCAAAGATAAATGTAATTCACAACAGCTGAAGAGCTAATCACTTACTACCTAAAGTGAGATTACATGGTTCCTGTAAGAAATCTAACATAATAATACACGTTTTCGGAAAGCCACGCAAGTAAACAACCACCCTTGGCATAAGCTACAATTATATGATAAATAACAACCCTCACTACAATTAAAGCTCTACATTTCCTTGCAGTCATTATTGCAGGGAATAAGTTAGATATAAATAAAAAATGAATGCAGGGTCGTTAAATCCTGCTACCTCCTCTATTGTAAAATGAGCTTGAGTGTCCCCCCAGGAACTACTCAAAACCATAGGGACATGGTGGTCCCTATACACCCCCAGTATGGTATGAAGCCTGATAATAATCCGCCTACCATGTGAGTGCCTATTAGGACCCCCATTACCTCTAACACTAACCCTCCCCAAACTACCTACTTTAAACTAAATACAACATTTTAAACAGCAGTGCAATATGTAAAACAATTTAGAAACCAATAAGAATAGAGTTTAAAAGTAGTGTTGCACTGTTGTACAAGTCAATCAGGGAAGAGAATTATAAACTTACTATCGACTTGCCCGTCAAAAATAAGAGCAATAATATTTGTAGTCTGGCAATGCTCATTGCAGCCTAAGTCCCGTCCCGCGTGCCTCAACTGCTCATCTCACTTCACGAGGCTTGCAATCGACGGCTTCGTGAGGCTCGCAAAGCGTGGGAACAACTTACAGTGCGACAACTATATATATTACTAGCGACTTGCCGGTCAAAAATGACAGCAATAAAAAGTGAAGCCTGGCTGTTTGTCACACAATGGGAGCCTCTACCCCTCTACTTTACTTGCCTTTGGTGCTCATTGTGAGTCTCTCCCCCTGTCTACTTCCTCCCTTGTGTCTCATTTCCCCCCTCCTCTCCCTCCCTTGTGTCTCCTTTCCCCCTCCTCTCCCTCCCTTGTGTCTCCTTTCCCCGCTGTGTTTTTAACCCCTCTCTCTCCCGTGTCTCTAACCCCCTCCCCTGTCTCTTTCCCTCCTGTGTCTCTTTCCCCCCCTCCCTCCCATGCATCTCTTTCCCCCTCCCCTGTGTCTCTTTCCCCCCTCTCCCTCCCCTGTGTCTCTTTCCCCCCTCCCCCTGTGTCTGCCCCCCCCTCCCTTGTGTCTCTTCCCCCCCATTTCCCTCCCCTGTGTATCTTCCCCCCTCCTCTCCCTCCCCTGTACCTCTTCCCCCTCCTCTCACTCCCCTGTCTCTTCCCCCTCCTCTCACTCACCTGTGTCTCTTCCCCCACTCCTCTCCCTCCCCATGTCTATTTCCCCCCTCCTCTCCCTCCCCTGTGTCTCTTTCCCCCTCCCCTGTGTCTCTTTCCCTTCCTCTCCCTCCTATGCGTCTCTTTCCCCCTTCACTGTGTCTGTTTCCCCCTCCCCTGTATCTCTTTCCCCCTGCCCTGTGTCTCTTCCACCTCCCCTTACGGGTAACGCTGTGCTTTGTGCATGGGCGGCTTTCACCGCCCTTTGCGCATGCACGGCTACTGGCGTGCACAGCGCATGTGTGGGTAGTGCCTCGCACTGCACATACGTGGCTGATGCCGCACATTGGGCATGCGCGCGATACGATAATTGTCAAACTGCAATTTGTCGTTGCACTTTGCGACAAATCGCAGTTTGATAACGATCCAAACGCAAAGTGTGACGACAAATCGCAGTTTGACAATTATAATATGTGACTAGGAACTTGCCCATCAAAAATGACGGGATTCAAATTGTAAGGCTGGCAGTGCTGTTCGGCGCTCATTTCAAGCCTCTCCCCTGTGTTTCTATCCACCACGTCCCTCCTGTCACTTCCTTGAGTGTTTGTACTCTGTGTGTCTGCTGAATGTTTGCGTGTTACGCGCAGAAGGACGTTTGTTTTATTTTCAAAATACTGCGTGCCTGGCATTGTTGATGTAAGTGTTACTGTCTTTGCCGTCATGTTTTTTCAAAGTCCTGCATGCCTGACTTTGCTCAGGCTCGTTTTTATGCAGTTTCACAATTTTTTACGTTTTTAGTCGCTTAGACGATTTTGGATTGATGAAAACCCCCAAATATGGCTCAAAATCGCTTGCAACTCCCAGATTTCCTGGCTCTCCCCCTGTGCTGTCTGTGAGTGTGTTATTATATTTGTTAAATTAGTTTTTTTGTTTTTAGGGTTTTTACGCAATTGCCTCGCAGTTGTGACCCTCACAGTGCAGCGCAGCTGCTTCGCCTTGCTTTTTGAGGCCTGCATATGTGACGGCGCCGCTGGCTGCAATGAGACCATTCAGCGTTTAGTTCCATTTTTTTTATTATTTTAAGATTAGTTCTACTTTTTTCTGTATTTTTTCAATTTTCTGTAATTTTTTATATACTGCTTTTTTAATTTATTTTTTTAGTTTAGGGTAGGTATCTTTGGCAGGTTAGTGTTATGGAATATGGGGGATTCTTTTGGACCCAAAAGGGAGGAATAGGGACCATTTTAGTGCTAGGCTAGTATTCTTTTGTTGTCTATAGGGAACCCCATGTTAAGGGAGTTAATATTAGGTGCCATGGAGGTCCACAGGGACCCCATGAAGATAGCAATAGGGCCATTGGGCTCCATAGGAACTCCATAGACGATAGGCATTGTGACTGTCCATTGCAGCCCACATGGAACACTTATTTAATTAAGGTAGGTATGATGATAATAGATTAATGGGCCTCTCCACCTCAAAGTGAGCAAAGCTCGGAAAAAAGATCCCAGGGGACAACAGGGGTCATTTTATGATAGAGGGGTTAGCAATGCATAGGTTGAGGGGTCATAAGCCATCTGTATTCATTTTTATTGATATTTAATGGCAGGGGTTTACATAGATTGAAAGATGGATAGATATGTTTGTGAGAATGTTACGACTAGTGCAGTGTGCCCATGCTACGTAGTAGATAGTGTTGTATGGCTTTGCTGTGGAAATTATTGACTTTCTGACTGGTTGAGGTAGGTTACAAGCACGTGCTAGAGCTACAGGCAATACCCCCGGGTATGAGTCAGTACATGTTACTGAAGTTATTTTGCGGGAGTCATAGAATACCTCCTCGGACTCACTTGTAAATCTCCTGTAGGACCAAGGCAGCCTTATAGGCGTTTCAGCAGGAGCCAGGTAATCAATCCCATGAGGTGTTATGGTTTACATATGTAGTACATTAGAGTTTTATCATTTTCACATTATTTATTCATGTCATGTATCTGTAAAATGTATACAATTACTGTGGTTTATTCTGAACAACTTCCTGACATGGGAGGAGTATTTAATTGCACTGGCTGTGGGAATGTGGCATCTAAAGCTGCTGGTGTTTCCAATAAAACTAATAGAAGGCTCATCAGTTTACATTGGCACACCCTCCTGAGAAAACATCAGACACAATCAGCTGAGAAAATTGCATGTCAATATTTTTTTTTACTCTCTAATATATTTTTTCCTATGAACTAGTTTATTTTTTTGGGAGATCCCATATAGAAAAATGGTAAATCACAGTGGTCCTTTAAACATCTTGGATGGAACCAATACACCCTCCCAGAATGCCAAACAGCTCCCTGAGACCAATGATCTCCTCCCAGTTTACACAATCCCAGGTATTGTCCTTTTTCTCAAGGATTCTGAGGTGGCACAAAATGTAACCTCATTGGATCCTCATAGAACACAACTTGGGAGATGCTACAAAATAAATAAATCTTATTTTAGCATCAGGAACAGTAGCAGTGTTGTAAATGAATGACATCTATTTTAAATGTTGTATATATTAAGTATCTACTGGAGAGACGTCAATATCAACGTGAATTACTGAGCCCACACCCAGATTTACACTCTCATAAAGATACCAACAGATTATGTGCCAATGACCCCTGGCATACATAAGAACACATTGTATTTGTTTTAAAGAGATTTGCAATTTACATTCTCATTTTAAAATAAACAGGTTAACACTATAAAAGCCTCATTAAATTCGGAGGCCGTAACTTCTGGGATGTAGATTGTATGTCTGCAGGCCTCCTGCAGGCCCGTTATGGTGCTATTTAATTCTGCAAAATCGCAAGTTGGGGAGCGATAGCTAAATTCGGAAACCATGCCATTGTATGTACCATTTGCAAGCTTGAACAGATCAGTTAACCAAGGCCCTAACTCTTGAGATAGAAACAGCCAATGGAAACAGAGATCGTCATCATTACGTCAATGAAAAATGGAGGTTGGATTTCAAACTCCTACAGGCTTTAATTACGATTTACGATCAGTCCCACATTCCAGATATAATGCAATATTGATAAAGCCGTAAATATGATATTCTATTATATGCGAGTTTCATTATATGTATTAACACATTGATTGCCGGGATCGATATAACACGGAAAGTAAAGATTAAAAAAAGTATTTTATATTGCAGATTTGCAAGCCAGACCCCGTAGTCCGATCGGTGCCCGCAAAAAGACTCCAATTGAATAGCAAAATAACTTATGGCCTCCATTTCCGAAGCCCGGATCTCCTGATGCCTCAATTGAATGAGGCTCTAAGTTCCTATAGCAATTTTACTGTTTTGTTTTGGGTAAAATAAAAAGATTTAACCTTTTTTTTTTTCAATCAGTTTTATTAATCAGTAAAGATGTCAACATACAGATGATGCGGCAATATACAATAAAGTCTCCAGTGAAATACATAGACAAAATAAATTGAATCATTTAGTAATTAAGTTCACCTGCATAGGGGTCATGTAAAGATCGATAGTACATATTTCACAATGGTTACACCATCTAGAACACACGTTCTACTAGATGAGCATCATTTTGTACGGCATCGCCACTAAAAGTTTTCCTTTTTTAGGATACAGTGTATAGAATAATAAACAATAGTGAAAATTAATAAACATATATATTGAAGATAATAAAAGAGAAAAACAAAAACGGGAGGAAAATAAAAGAATAAAAACAAACAAAAAGAGAAGGGGAAAAAACAATTAGATAAAATTAAAAAAAGTTAAAAAAAAAAAGTATATCTCAAGTTTATATTGCCAGGGGTAACCAGACCTACCTCCTGCCTCTGACTCCAGAGAGATCCTCAGCCAGCCATGTCATGATCCAAATTGTAAAACAGTAGGCTTGTTAGGGAATAGGAATGCTATGAGGGGAAGCTAGCCATGGGGTCCAAAATTTGATGAAAACGGGTAAAGAGTCTCATAGAATGTGGGAGAGTCGCTCATTAATTAAAATATAATTCAATTTGGAGATAACTAATCGTAATTGCAGGGAAGAGGATTTCGTGCAATGTGACTTTTGGTGGCTAACATTATAAACTGCATCAACTTGTTTTGATGCTTAGATAATGTAGTGATGTGGTGGCCCATCAGACTTACCTTGGCCGATGGATTAATTTGTTGAGCGAATAAGTCAAGGCAAGCGAAAATACTTCCTCCCAAAGTGATATAACTCTAGGGCAGTCCCACCAGGTATAAAAAAAAGGAGCTTACTCTTTTATGGGCCGTTTAAGAAATCTTATATATATATATTAATTCATGAATCTCCAAGGGATCAACCTAAAATTATATAGATGCTTATGAAAAATATTTGCTACAATATTAATATCACCATACAATAAATGCTAAAAAATCGGTGTGATGGTACTATTGTGTCTGCCGCCTGCTCCTACATAACAAATTGAAAATAACAGATAAAAATGAACACAAATATGAGTAAATATATTCCTAAGTCAAACAAAATCAATAGATCATACATTCAATTTTGTTATAATTCAAGTACATTTTTGTTATAATTATCTTCATTTGGTTTTAAAAAGATTAACAGTTTATAATAGCAGTGGCTTCCAAACTTTTTAAATCTAAAATCTAAGCACTTCTGCATTCATTTTATTATAAAATATTTTATAATCCTAGTTGTCCTATGAATAAGTTAAACGACACTCATGGCCCACTGGTGGTTTGTGGACTTCAGTTTGGTAATCTGTACCTTTGGGATTCACTTTCAAACAAATCATAAGGAATTCAATCCACAGCAATATCTAATTGCCATATGAAGCTTTGCATCAAAATAGCAAAGGATACAAAAGGTGTAACAACCTGAAACTAGAAATCCATGCTCATAACTTCCTGAGGACCACAATTTCTTAAACCCACTTTTTTCAATTGTTTTCAGTAATGCTGAGTATAATGATAATTAAATCTACCTAACACTAATTAATAATAAATAAAAAAAAAATAAAAAAAAATGAATATATGCAAATACTATGAGCCTCATTCAATTGAGGCATTGGGAGATCCGGGCTTCGGAAATGGAGACGGAACCTTATTTTGCTATTCAATTGCTGTCTTTTTGCGGGCTCCGATCGGGTTATGGGCTCCAGCCTCCGATTCATTGTGATGGTTAACATCGCAAGTTAATGCCCCTTCAAGCCTTTGATCTTTCAAAGCCGGAAGAGTTACAATCGCTAAAATTGCAAATCGCTATTCAATTGCTCTGATCCCCCCTCGCTAAGCAAGCTGTCAAGGCTGCAAATGGCAAAAGTCGAACCACAAGTTACGGGTTCCAAGGAGGATTCGCAAATGGATTTAAATGCACATATACACACACTACTGTTCTTTTATTAAAAGGGAAAGTGATGTTAGGTATTAGAATTAATAGCACAACATTCTCAAGCTCGCAAATCTGCAATATAAAATACTTTTTTAATGTTTAATATCCGTGTTATATCAATCCCAGCAATCAATGTTTTAATACATATAATGGAACTTGCATGTAATAGAATATCATATTTACAGCTTTATCAATATTGCAATATATCAGGAATGTGGGTCTGATCGTAACTCGTAATTGAAGCCCATAGGACTTTGAAATCCAACCTCCATTTTTCATTGACGTAATGATGACGATCTGTGTTTCCATTGGCTGTTTCTAACTTGGGAGCTACATCCTTGCTTAATTGATCATGTTCAAGCTCGCAAATGCTACATACAATGGCATGGTTTAAGAATTTTGCTATCGGCCCCTAACTTGTGGTCTTGCCGAATTGAATAGCACCGTTAACTCGAGCGAGTTGCGGGCCTGCAGGATGCCCGCAGACAGACGGCCTACATCACAGATGATACGGCCTCCGAATTGAATGAGGCTCGTATAGTGTTACCCTGTTTATTTTGAAATGAGATTACAAATTGCAAATCTCTTTAAAATGTATACTTTGTACAATTAACACAACTTGGGAGATGTTGCTAAATAAATAAATCTTATTTTAGCATCAGGAAAAGTAGCAGTGTTGTAAATGAATGACATCTACTTTAAATGTTGTATATATTAAGTATCTACTGGAGAGACGTCAATATCAACGTGAATTACTGAGCCCACACACAGATTTACACTCTCATAAAGATACCAACAGATTATGTGCCAATGACCCCTGGCATAAATAAGAACACATTGTATTTGTTTTCAAGAGATTTGCAATTTGTAATCTAATTTCAAAATAAACAGGTTAACACTATAAAAGCCTCATTCAATTCGGAGGCCGTAACTTCTGGGATGTAGATCGTATGTCTGCAGGCCTCCTGCGGGCCCGTTATGGTGCTATTCAATCCGGCAAGATCGCAAGTTGTGGATCAATAGTGAAATTCGGAAACCATGCCATTGTATGTACCATTTGCAAGCTTGAACAGATCAGTTAACCAAGGCCGTAGCTCCTGAGATAGAAACAGCCAATGGAAACAGAGATCGTCATCATTACGTCAATGAAAAATGGAGGTTGGATTTCAAACTCCTACAGGCTTCAATTACGATTTACGATCAGACCCACATTCCAGATATAATGCAATATTGATAAAGCCGTAAATATGATATTCTATTATATGCGAGTTCCATTATATGTATTAAAACATTGATTGCCGGGATCGTTATAACACGGAAAGTAAAGATTAAAAAAAGTATTTTCTATTGCAGATTTGCAAGCTTGATAATGTTGTGCTATTAATTCTAAGACCTAACATAACTTTCCCTTTTAATAACAGTACAGTAGTGTTTGCATATGTGAATTTAAAGTGCTCCGGACATGTCTTTAAGCCCTTTGTAAGACCTCCTTGGTACCTGTGACTTGTGGTTCGACTTTTGCCATTTGCGGCCTTGACAGCTTTCTTAGCAAGGGGGAATCAGAGCAATTGAATAGCGATTTTAGTGTTCTCAACTCTTGCGGACATGAAAGTTCAAAGGCTTGGAGGGGCATTCACTTGCTATGTTAACCATCCCAATGAATCGGAGGCCGGAGCCCATAGTCCGATCGGTGCCCGCAAAAAGTCGCCAATTAAATAGCAAAATAACTTATGGCCTCCATTTCCGAAGCCCGGATCTCCTGATGCCTCAATTGAATGAGGCTTTAAGTTCCTATAGCAATTTTACTGTTTTGTTTTTGGTAAAATAAAAAGATTTAACACACTTTGTGGGCCTTTTATATTCCAATCAGTTTTATTAATCAGTAAAGATGTCAACATACAGATGATGTGGCAATATACAATAAAGTCTCCAGTGAAATACATAGACAAAATAAATTGAATCATTTAGTAATAAGGTTCACTTGCAAAGGGGTCATGTAAAGACCGATAGTACATATTTCACAATGGTTACACCATCTAGATACACACGTTCTACTAGATGAGCATCATTTTGTATGGCATCTCCACTAAAAATGTTCCTTTTTTAGGATACAGTATATAGAATAATAAACAATAGTGAAGATTAATAAACATGTATATTTAAGATAATAAAAGAGAAAAACAAAAACGGGAGAAAAATAAATAAATAAAAAGTATATCTCAAGTTTATATTGCCAGGGGTAACCAGACCTACCTCCCACCTCTGACTCCAAAGAAATCCTAAGCCAGCCATGTCATGATCCAAACTGTAAAACAGTAGGCTTGCTAGAAAATAGGAATACTATGAGGGGAAGCTAGCCATGGGGTCCAAATTGTGACGAAAAGGGGTAAAGATTAAACTCTCACAAAGCACACACTACTATACTTTTATTAAAAGGTAAAGTGATGTTAGGTCTTAGAATTAATAGCACAACATTCTCAAGCTTGCAAATCTGCAATATAAAATACTTTTTTTAATGTTTCATGTAATAGAATATCATACTTACAGCTTTATCAATATTGCAATATTTCGGGAATGTGGGTCTGATCGTAACTCGTAATTGAAGCCCATAGGACTTTGAAATCCAACCTCCATTTTTCATTGACGTAATGATGACGATCTGTGTTTCCATTGGCTGTTTCTAACTCGGGAGCTACGATCATGTTCAAGCTCGCAAATGCTACATACAATGGCATGGTTTCCGAATTTTGCTATCGGCCCCTAACTTGCAGTCTTGCCTAATTGAATAGCACCGTAACTCGAGCACACTGCGGGCACGCAGGAGGCCCGCAGACATACGGCCCACATCCCAGAAGTTACGGCCTCCGAATTGAATGAGGCTCTTATAGTGTTAACCTGTTTATTTTGAAATTAGATCACAAATTGCAAATCTCTTTAAAACAAATACAGCATGTTCCTATTTATGCCAGGGGTTATTGGCACATAATCTGTTGGTATCTTTATGAGAGTGTAAATATGGGTGTGGGCTCAGTAATTCACATTGATATTGACGTCTCTCCAGTAGATACTTAATATATACAACATATAGATGTCATTCATTTACAACACTACTACTCCTTCATGATGATAAAATAAGATTTATTTTTTTTGCAACATCTCACAAGTTGTGTTCTATGAGGCTCCAATGAGTTTGAGCCTGTAGGACTTTGAAATCCAACCTCCATTTTTCATTGACGTAATAATGACGATCTGTGTTTCCATTCGCTATTTCTAACTCTGGAGTTACGACCTTGCTTAATTGATCATGTTCAAACTCGCAAATGCTACATATGATGGCATGGTTTCCGAATTTCACTATCGGCCTCTTACTTGCCGTCTTGCCGAATTGGAGCCCTACGTGCATGAAATACTCCCAGATTACGTCGCTATTAAATTAAATTGGAAGGGCCTGGGAGCAACGTGCGAGAGAAGCAAAATCTTAACCTAGTCAGTCGCACTTTGGATGTGAGGCAGTGCTAAGATCAACTAGTCAAACCCGTAGCAATGGGTTTGACTTAGCCAATAGCAAAACAGATTGCCATCATGGCTAATTAAAGCCTGTGGGATCACCCGCAGGCTCCCGACATTAGCATTTGCCGCGGGGGTCCCTATTGGGACCTTAGCAACAGTTAAAAACTCAAGCCCTGCCATGGGCGATACTTCAAGTACCCCCTGGCCCCTAAAATTAACCCCCCTATGCTGGAGGTGCCCATTGGGACCCTCACAGTGTCCCCATATTACCCCCGATAGGGACCCCCGCTGTAGTTAAAAATTCAGATTTCTCACCTCGCAGGTCCTTAAAGGTTCGTAAAGGTCCTTAAAGGACCCACAACAAAAATAGGGGACTATACAGACCCTTATGGGATTCTAATTAATCACATCAGTCCCATATGGGTCTATACAGACCCTTATGGGACAATAATTAACCCCTATATTAACACCATAACCTCCAGGACCCTTGTGACACAAAGTCTAAGCACTACACTACATTATTAACCCTAACTAAACCCCATTATTCCTAACTATATACCATTAACTCATACTAAACCCCATTAACCCTAACTATACCCTATTAACCCATACTAAACCCCAGTAACCCTAACTTTACCCCATAAACCCTAACTATACCCAATAAACCCCTACCCTACTAGCCCCTACTTTATATTATTAGCCTCTATCCTACCCTATACCATTCTATTAACCCCACTCTAACTAATTAATCCCCCCTAACTAATTAACCCTATTTAACCCTTACATACCCAATTAACCCTATCACTAAACACTTAACCCCATATAGACCTATTAAACCCCATCTAGTCCTATGTAATCTCATCTAGTCCTATGCAACCCTATCTAGTCCTATGTAACCCTATCTGGTCCTATTTAACTTTAACTGGGCCTATGTAACCCCAAATGCACCCAGAAAACCCAATCCCATAAACCCCCTCCTACCCTACCCTATTAACCCCTACACTACTTACCCAACTCCTACCGTACACTATTAAACCCCATCTACACTATTAACACCCCTCTACCCTATTAACCCCCCGCTACCCTGTTAACCCCTACACTACTCACCTAACACCCTAATAAAATCCCTATTCCCCCACTAATTACACAACATTTTAAAAAAACGAACTTACAGGAAAAAAAATATAACTTATAGAAAATAAAAAACATAACTTACAGAAAAGAAAAAACCTACTTCACAGAAAATTAAAAAAAATAGAATTACACAAAATAAAATAACCTACAATTACAAAAAAAACGACATTACAAAAAATAAAAAAGCATACATTAAATGAAATTAAAAAATTAACATTACAGGAAATAAAAAAACCTAGAGCCCTAAAATTAAAAACATAAATTACACAAAATAAGAAAATCTAAGTTACAGAAAATAAAAAAAGCCTACATGACACAAAATAAAAACATACATTACATGCAATAAAACCCCTAATTACATACAATAAAACCACTAACTACATACAATAAAACCACACAAAACATACAATAAACCCCCCAACTACGTACAATAAATCCCCTAAATACATACAATAAAAAAATACTAAATTTCACCTATAACAACCCCCCCTTACTTATGGCACTTATGGTGTTCATATGGGGGTTAATTATTGTTCCATAAGCGTCTGTATAGACCCTTATGGGACTGAGGGGGTTAATCCGTGTCCCATAAGGGTCTGTATAGACCCTTATGGAACTGAGGGGGTTAATCAGTGTCCCATAAGGGTCTGTATAGACCCTTATGGGACTGAGGGGGTTAATAGGAGGCTCATGGGGGTCTGTATAAATCCCCATGAGTGATGGGGTTAATTTTAGGTGCTGGGGCATACTTATAGTACCCTGTGGCAGGGGTTAATTTCTTTATTTATCATGGGGTTAACACTGTGACTGCCGCGGGGGTCCTGATATGGACCCCTGCAGCAAGGGTTACAGCATGGAGTTAGATTTAGGGAGAAGGGGGGAGGTTTAGGGGCCGGATGGAGGTTTGGGGGCCAGAGCAGGGGTCTTTTGTGCTGCTCGTGCAGCGCATGTAAGGGCTTTCAGAGCCTTTGCGGGTGATCTGGGGCACACGTTGGGCTTCGTCCTCCATTTGCGTGTTACGGGCTAGCTCGAGGGTTACCACGTTGCAATTTAATAGCTGAATTGAAAATGTAGCAGTTACGGGCATGACAGATCAAAGGATTTATGTGTGCGAGTTACAACGTTGCTCTCCACGTATGCTATTCTATGCCATCCTCATGGTAACACCTAAAGTCGGCTGCGAGCAACGTTATGAGGCATCTTAGCACCCAAATAGCGCTAAGATGACAATTACAAGCTACATGTTAACATGTAGCTCCAATTTAATAGGGCTGTTGAATAGCACCGTAACTCGAGCACGCTGCGGGCCCACAGAAGGCCCGCAGACATAGAGCCTACATCCCGGAAGTTACAGCCTCCAGATTGAATGACATTCACTTGCTCTGCTACATTTTTTATTAGGCTTTTCTCCTATTATCCAAAATATTTTCCATCAGATTTTACTGTTAATATGGGCTACTCTAGCAAGAAGAGGCAAGAACGTTAACAAAGTAGAGAATAGAGTTGCTGCACTATGCCACTTTGAATTCAAGGACTTGGAGGCAAGTTGGCATAGACCAGATTAATTTAACTTCTTATACCAGACATTAGCAGCCTTATTAAATTGCAATTTGGCCACTTGAATAGGCCTCTATATAAGCACAGAGCATATTTTTACATAAGTTTTTAGTTAGTGAAGACCTTGCTTTTGGATAGAAGTTCACCAACTAAAAACTTCTGTAAAAAAAGATGCTCTATGCTTACAGTGGATATAAAAAGTCTACACACCCCTGTGAAAAAATGTAAGGTTTCTGTGCTGTAAAAAAATGAGACAAAGATAAATCATTTCAGAACTTTCTCCACCTTTAATGTAAACTATAAACTGTACAACTCAATTGAAAAACAAACTGAAATCTTTTAGGTGGAAGGAAGAAAAAAAAAAGAAAAATAATGTGGATGCAAAAGTCTGCCCACCCTCTGATTAACCCCAAATTAAGCTCAGCTGCTCTAGTTGGTCTTTCCTGAAATGTTCTTAGTCGCATCCCACAGCAAAAGCCATGGTCCACAGGGAGCTTCCAAAGCATCAGAGGTATCTCATTGTTAAAAGGTATCAGTCAGGAGAAGAGTACAAAAGAATTTCCAAGGCATTAGATATACCATGGAACAGTGAAGACAGTCATCATCAAGTGGAGAAAATATGGCACAACAGTGACATTACCAAGAACTGGAGCTCCCTCCAAAATTGATGAAAAGACGAGAAGAAAACTGGTCTGGGAGGCTACCAAGAGGCCTACAGCAACATTAAATGAGCTGCAGGAATATCTGGCAAGTACAGGCTGTGTGGTACATGTGACAACAATCTCCCATATTCTTCATATGTCTGGGCTATGGGGAAGAGTGGCAAGACGAAAGCCTTTTCTTACGAAGAAAAACATCCAAGCCAGGCTACATTTTGCAAAAACACATCTGAAGTCTCCCAAAAGCATGTAGGAAAAGGTGTTATGGTCTCATGAAACGAATGTTGAACTTTTTGGCCATAATTCCAAAAGATATGTTTGGCGCAAAAACAACACTGCACATCACCAAAAGCACACCATACCCACAGTGAAGCATGGTGGTGGCAGCATCATACTTTGGGGCTGTTTTTCTTTGGCTGGAACTGGGGCCTTAGTTAAGATAGAGGAAATTATGAACAGTTCCAAATACCAATCAATATTGGCACAAAACCTTAAGGCTTCTGCTAGAAAGCTGAACATGAAGAGGAACTTTCAGCATGACAACGACCCAAAGCATACATCCAAATCAACAAAGAAATGGCTTCACCAGAATAAGAATAAAGTTTTGGAATGGTCGAGCCAGAGCCCAGACCTGAATCCGATTGAAAATCTGTGGGGTGATCTGAAGAGGGCTGTGCACAGGAGATGCCCTCGCAATCTGACAGATTTGGAGTGTTTATGCAAAGAAGAGTGGGCAAATCTTGCAAAGTCAAAATGTGCCATGCTGATAGACTCATACCCAAAAATACTGAGTGCTGTAATAAAATCAAAAGGTGCTTCAACAAAGTATTAGTTTAAAGGTGTGCATACTTATGCAACCATATTATTTTATTTTTATATTTTTTCTTCCCTCTACCTAAAAGATTTCAGTTTGTTTTTCAATTGAGTTGTACAGTTTATAGGTCACATTAAAGGTGGAAAAAGTTCTGAAATGATTTATCTTTGTCTAATTTTTTTACAGCACAGAAACCTGACATTTTAACAGGGGTGTGTAGACTTTTTATATCCACTGTATATAGAGCTCTATTCAATTGGCCAAATCGCAATTTAATAAGCCTGTAGAAATTTTTAAAAGTCTGGACATTGATAATCTTCCATTTAAGGCACAAAATGGGCTTGACGGAAGCTTAAATCCTAAAAGTGGTTTGTTGGGGGAGAGTTATGTTTGCAGCTGGATTTGCTGAATACTTGCCTATGTTATATGAGGGCCTAGGGCGTGACTGTACATATCCAGTCTTTAAGGACCTATGTTTTTTCATAGTTTAAGCACTTTGGGATAGCTTCTTGGACAACTCAGTGACCAACTACTGACACTTTGTGGCACCATGTAAAAATTGGGTAATTGTGTACTGTGTACAGACATATACAGACATGATGTATGAATTTCATTTTATAAAAACAGAATTGTGGTATTAAAAACTGTTTCTATAATACTAGTACAGTATTGCTCATTCTACAAAATACACATATTGTTTGAGATTGATCACAAGTCATATTTAACAATGTTTTCAAGTGCTTCTTTCTAAACTTCCAGAGGGTTTTTAATCCTCACTTGGTCTTGCCCAGACTTGAAGTCTGCTCTTGCTCATTTCTAATTAAATGATTTTATTAACATGTTATCATTTCAGTAATGTATTACTCATATGAACATGATTTGGCTGTCTAGATTTGCTATTAAATGTCAATTTCATGAATCGTTTCTACTATGCCCCAAATGTATAAAAATCCATTTGTTCAGATGGTATATGTGTTTTAATTATTGCATTTTAGTTTCATTATAATATTGCTATTTTAAATTGTTGCCATGCCAGAAAAACCTAACAATATAATAATACTAGCAAATTGCCCGTAAAAAAAAATGCAGAGCATAAAAGTGTAAGCCAGACAATGCTGTTTGGCACACAATGTGAGGCTTTTGCTTTGCTGATTGCGAGCCTTTCCTCCCGCTTACTGTACGGGCCCCTCTCTGCAGGGTTCATTTAACCTGCAAGTTTTGTGCTTGGGAATGCCATGTGTCTCTTTCCAGCATCTCCCCCCTGTGGCTTCCCTGTTTGTTTCTCCTCTATGTGTCTGCTGAATGTGTGCATGGCGCGTGCTGACTGGCTTTGGTTTTATTTTCAAAATCCCGCATGCCTGGCGTTGTACTGTCTTTGGTGTTGTGTATTTTCTACGTCTGGCGTTTTTGGCATTGTGTATTTTCTAAGTCCGGCTTGCCTGGCATTGTTCGAGTAAGTGTTACTGTCTATGTCGTCATGTATTTTCTAAGTCCCACGTGCCTGGCTTTGCTCAGCCTCGTTTTCATAGAGTTTTAGACTTTTTGCGTTTTTCATCCGCCATTTTTTTTCTCGCATAGCCGAGAGTTGTGAGTTGCGCATGCTGAAGAAGCTTATTGCGAGGCTTGCAAGGAAGAAGAAAAGCAAGAGAAGGAGGGGAGAAGAGGTATGGAGGACACAGGAAGGGAAAGAGAGATTGTGTGCTGGGGGGCAAAGAGACACATGGGAGGTAAAGGGGGGGGGGAGAGACACAGGGGAGGGAGAGGGGGGAAGAGACACCAGGGAAGGGAGAAGGGGAAGAGACGCAGAGGAGGAAGAAGGCGGGAAGAGACACAGGGGTGCGAGAGGGGGGAGGGAGAGGGGGGAAAGAGACACAGTGGAGGGAGAGGGAGGAAAGAGATAAGGAGAGGGAGGGGGGAAGAGATAAGGGGAGGGTGGAGACACAGGGCAGGGGGGAGAGAGATAAATCAAATATCATCTTGTTATTTGTGACGGGCAATTGACTAGTATACCAATGTTTCCTAATCAAGGGATTCAAATACGGCTGCAATTTCTTTTTTTTATAATGTGAATGCAACAGTTCTTTTAAATATTTCAGTTTAATCACTGAGCTATAACAACAGAGTCTAATAGGGCTATATTTTTGCATGCATACGCATTTTGATTTTGATTGTTCCTTATAGTGATATTTCACAGAGTTTCACTGTGAATATATTTTTTTGTATCTAATTTGGACTAGGATATATTGGTGTGGTGTTCACATATACCAGTCCACAAGCAGTAGGAACTATCAGCCAGTTTTGGGGCGCTTTGCCCTTCCAAGAAGGAAGATAAATTTGAGGGATACAGTATATCTATGTTACCTATTATGATCCTGGTTGCACCATTATTCAGTAAAATAAATCCTTAAGATCTTTGATGGATGAACAAGATAGATACTACTTCACACTCTGTGCTCCAAAACTTCCCATAAATATTCAATGGTGATTGGGGAGGCCATGGAAAGCATGTGTATGTGTGCATTGTGTCCTTATTTGAATGCCCCTGCCCAGTTTCCCAGAATGCAGTGCAACACTATATTTCTTGATATTGTGAGCAGGAAATACGTTTATTAACTTATTTTTTGGCATGTAAATGCCCACACAAATTTATTATTTTTGCTGTACTCTGTACTCTACACAATGGAGTGCTTCTCTCACTCTTTTGCCCACTTTGTGTTCAATGAATTTATAATAACAGGTAATACTGAAAAATGTTATTAGTTATTTTAAGAACATGAACATTTTTCCATGCATTTGGTTACAAAATCAAAATTTACAATACAAAGATCCTGTAGAACCTTATAGAATTAATAGATCTGCATATTTAGAGATTGTAAAAAGTTAACAAAAAAAGAGTGTAAACTTGGTAAGAGCTGAGAAATGAGCAGAATAAACTTTGGCCTCCATGTAAATCAAGTGCTCTAAGTTATGGCACTGCTGTAAATAGGCTGCGGGAACTTTTTTTCCCTAACTTCTACACTAATGTAAATCTTTTGCTCCCCCAGGATAGGGGACTCAGTGCACAGCCATCAATTCTGCCGTAGACGCAACAGGTTTCTGTGCAGGGAGTAGCTAAACGAAGCTTTACGGATAAGACAGGGCTCTAGGAGCCAATAGGAAATGTGAATGTCATGAATATTAAAATGAGTAGGAAGTGCCATAACAAGTGCCATTACTGCTGTAAGAAGGAAATTGTTATTGTTATTGCTTTTTATTTACTAATATATTTTAATATTAAAAAGATATGACAATTGTATTTATAGCTTCAATAAATGAAGATGTGTTTATTTTGTGTTAAAATGTAATATAATTATAGACAATACATTGGAGTGTTTGTTCCTAGGCAATGTGGTTTTGTGACATGCATTAACCCCTTGACTACTGGGTTGCTCGTTACCCTGTACTTTGTATCATAAAACGTGCTTAATACTAATATATATTTTTTAATTACACATATGTAGATCTAGGACTGTTAAGTGGCAAATAATGTTGAAATGGCATCATTTTGTAGTGCTTTTTGTGCTATACTGTCATTGCTTCTGCAGAGCTTAGCATGGATTTGAAAACCACTTGCGAGTGGTCTTTGGTACCTGTAAATCTTTGTTCTGTTTTTGCAGTTATGGCAGTGCCCTGATTTGCGAGTTATCTATAAAGTCTTATTGGCATAGGTCCTCATTCCTACGTTTTTGGAATAAGTAGCCACAAGTGGAGGCCACAAGCTACTTAGCTATTCAATTTGCGGCCTCTGATCGAGTTAGGTGCCCTGAGCTGCAATCCCTTGTGATTTGCACAATCGCAGCTTACTTCTGTCAAAGCCTGTGATCTTGCACGGCCGCGAGAGTTGCGGCCGTAATTAATTAATTACTTAATCCCAATTCGCTATTGAAATGCTACGATCCCCCTTCCATCAAGCCCGTAAATCTCTAAATCCTGTGATCATGTACGTTTATGAGAAGTGAAAGTGATTTTAGGTCTTAGAATGAATAGCACAACATTCCCATACTCTCAAATGGTCAAATAAAAATAGTTTATTTTATGTTAAATTTTCCTCATAAAGTCTGACAGGCTTCTACCTCCAAGCCCCTAGGACTTTTGAATCCAACCTCTGGGCCTGGAGGTTGAAGCCTGTAGTATTTTATGACGGAAATGTAACATGAAATAAAGTAATTATTTATGCCAATTTGCGAGTTTGAGAATGTTGTGCTGTTAATTCTAAGACCTAGCATCACTTTCTCTTTTAATAAAAGTACAGGATGGCTTTTTTATTTGCTTATAAAGTGCTACGATTTGAAAGTAAGACCTTAATGGTCCTAGCCCATAAACTTGGAGGAATTTAATTGCAAATATAAATTCAAGACAGCACTGTAAATGATAGGGTACACAATGGGTGGCATGAGGATTAAAAAGGCTCAACATTCTCAAGCTGGCATATCGCCACACTACAAAACTTGATTTCACGTTTAATTTCCGTCCAAAGTCTGATGGGCTTGAATAACCTCCAATCCCATAACTTTGCTTGAGAATGTCGTGCCTTTAATCCTCATGTCACCCATTGTGTTCCCCATAATTTACAGTGCTCTACAGTGCTGTCTTGAATTGATTTTTTACCCCTGGATATTTAATACTGTTAGCTTCTTACACCAAATGGGAAACCATCAACCCAATTTTCCAGCAGTCTCCGTTTCTCCTTGAGATCCCCAAGGGAAATATACGGTTGAGGCATGGAGTAAGAGACAACATCATTGATCAGGGATATAACTAAATACAAAACTACAACTGAACTCCTTCAGTGTATTGTAGCTTGAGGCATTTATAACTGTTATAAGAAGACTGTTGTAACTGCTGTTAAGAAGAAAGCCTAAAAGCATTATTATTAGTATTCAGTAGTTCACCAAGACCATCATAAGCTTTTAAGTGGTTTGTGGGGAAGAAACATTTTGGAACCTCTGGTTTATGTCATACCACACCATCATGTGTTGCTGTTTATTTGTACAGAAAACTTAAATAGGTATTAAATAGATAGATTTTGAGGTAGTCATTGGATGAATTTTGTGGCACAGTCTTTACTGAGAGGGGATAATATTTTAAAAAATAGAAAAGGAAAGATAAATAAATATAGAGAAATTATACTCCGCATCTGAGAGGGGTCATATTGTAATTATCAGTGATATCATTGGATAGATAGACAGACAGGCAGATAGATAGATAGATAGATAGATAGATAGATAGATAGATAGATAGATAGATAGATAGATAGATAGATATGTGATCTTGAATATATAAATGTAAGACTCTTCTATCATAATTTTAAGATATTTCTGCTGTTTATGAATTCAGATGAAATTATATATCTTAGCATCTATGAAAAAGGATGGATTTCACAGTAAGACCCTCATTTATAGGATGAATTTGTCCACATGTATGTTATTTTATCACAGTTGAACCTTGTACTCTAGGACAATGCTTAATGAGTGATTGTCACTTCCCTAATCTGTGTGTCACATCTAGTCTTATCATTTGCATCATCTGTTCTCCTCCCATATTTATCACATCCTGACCCATGTTATAAGTAAATCTTACAGCAGAAAGGAAGGATTTGGCACAGGTGATCAGTAAGGTGCCACACAAGACTCAAGTGAGCAACTGAAAGAGCTTTGGGACATCCTGCAAGATGGACCTTGTACAGTGCACTCTGCTAATGCTGCTACTTGTTTCCTGTCAGGCTACTGGTTAGTGAATATAATTTATTATACAGGTCTTGTCACAATTATCAGATTTTAACCTATGTTTGTTGTGTTTATGTATTATTTGATAATTATAGACTGGATTTACTTGCATCTATCTGTCTAGACACAAACACAGTAAAAAATATGAAAGTACTGCGCAGTTAATACTTATATGTACTGTACATATGATTGAGGCAACCCAATGCCTGTAGAGCCAAAAATATCTCAATACACGGAATAGCAGCAAATACAGATTTTCCACAGACCAGGAATCAACTAATGTTGATATATTGTTTTATTTTTTGTGAAAATCAAATTACAATTGTGAATTAAAATCCATGCAGATTGCATCATTCCTTCTGTGTTTCTTGAAATGTAACGTGTTTCCAAAAAATTTAAACTATTTGAGAAGTAAAAGGCAGAAATTACTTAAGTGCACTCATAGATAAAAGTAATGTTTGGCATTTCTGCAGTTTAAAAATATCTGTATACAGTATAAGAGAATCTATTGTTAAACAACATATCAGTTGTTAAGTTGATGCTTTCAGCTATGTGAATGACGTGTATTTATGACATCTTTATAAGAATGTCTTGTTGTGTAGTTTGGCATTATTGGCTCTATATAAATATTTGTCAAAAGGTTTCAGACTCTTGAAAGCCAAAGCAAATAAGATCAGATATAATGTAAGAGGAGAAAGGACTTAAACTGACTGTGAAGTTTCCAAATATATTGTTATGTAAAACTATAGGTATATTGAATGCTATTTAAAAATGTTATTTTCCTACAGTAAACAAACATTGAACTTTGCTATTTTTCAGTCAGCCTTTCTGATCCACTCACAAACAGAGATGCTAATCTTCTGTTAATTAGACATAATTTCAGTAAATAATGACAAATATCTGTTATTAACAAAATATTGGAATCTGGATCCAAAAGGCTGACTGACAGCTCAAAATGGCAAACTTTAATGTTAATTTACTGTAGGATTTTTTTTTTAATAACATTCAATTGATAAAGTTGGTTTTAAACAACATGAGCCTTATTCAATTGCAAGCCCTCAATAGCCTCTAAACGGAACTTTTGGCTGCGGGTCACATTTTTTCTAAACATTTAGATGCATTGAATTATCTCTAACTCACAGTTGCCCTCTCACAGCCTTAACACGTAAGCCATGCACTTGTAATTAGGATTTCAGAGGGACTGATCATATGATCTGACAATATTTAAGCAAATCCCGTAATTTACTTCTTAGACACAGCCTATAGTAAATGAGACAGTAATTGTGACATCAGTAAAATAAGGAGTTTATACTACAATTAATTAGTGTTTAGAAGTAAAATTTGTGATCAATCCAGAAATGTAGAAATCAATAAAAATCATTAAAGCAACTGTTCTAACCCATGCGGGTTCCATGATAAGTATTAACCCCTTGATTCCTGGGATCGATATAACACGGACATAAAAATAATGATCTTTTATTGCAGATTTGCGAGCTTGAGACTGTTGTGCAATTAGTTCTAATGTCTTTCATCGCTTTCCCAGTATTTTAAAGTACACTATTGATTTTTTTTTGCTTTTGCAGTGTTACCAACAGCTGTTTAACCCACTTGTGAGTCCTCTCTAGTACTTGTATAATGTTTTTATACATTTGCGATTTACGGGTTAGAAGGCAATTGCGGGCTTGTTACATTTTTGCAATTGAATATGGATTTTGTGTCTTTAGCACTGGTAACAATTACGGGCTTAAAAAATCAATGGAGGAGATAAGACAGGAAGTTTGACAACCACAGGGATCTTGAGCCTGTAACTCGCAATTGGAATGCTAGTTGCTAAATGTAGCCAACTGAATATCAGTAACAATTACGGGCTGTTTTAAGGGCTCATGTAATTGGGCTTTGGCCAACTGAATAAGGCTCCATATCTGGAAACTCTGCTGTGCAGTTTTAATTTTATATAGCTGATTTTTGTGCTGGGATGCAAGAAATATTACATTTATAGGGAAAAATATCTGAGAAGCCATATAATCAACATCCATGTAACAGGAAAAAAAAATGCTTAAATGTTCTATGCAAAAGTCACCATAGGTGCTATTGAAGCTAATTACCATAGAAGTGCTATTGAAGCTAATTACATTTGGTTTTAGGCTGTTTCTAAACTTTATTAAAATAAACTGTTCGAGTCCAAGTGGGTGGCCTGATATGTATTAAATCCTTGATTTCTGGGATCAATAACACGTAAATAAAACTATTAAAAAATAAGTGCAGATTTGCTAGCTTGAAACTGTTGTGCAATTAATTCTAATGTCTTTCATTGCTTTCCCAGTATTTTTACTAACAGTGGTATTTGTTTATTTGCTTTTACAGTGTTACGAAGAGGTGTTTAACCCACTTGCGAGTCCTATCTAGTACTAGTAGAAAGTTTTGATACATTTTTGTTTACTGGTTTAAAGGCAATTGTGAGCCTGTTGAATTGTAGTAATTGAATATGGATTTTGTGTTTTTAGCATTGGTAACATTTATGGGCTTGAAACATCAAAGGAGAAGATGGGTTACGTTTTTGACAACCGCAGTAATTTTGAGCCTGTAACTCACAAATGGATTGCCAGTAGCAAAATGTAGCCAATTAAATATCAGTAACTTTTACAGGCTCCATTACGGGCTCTTGTAACTACAATTTGGCCAATTGAATAGGGACCTATGTATAGAGCTGCAAAACCCGAGTATACTATTTAGAACTAGCAATGCTGGTTGTGGAAAAAAAAATATTTTCCAATATTGGTTCTGTATTAGATACATTTAGCCTTATTCAATTAGCTACTTGCAAATGCCCTGAACTCATAAGTTTGGCTTTGGGCATTTTTTTTTATAAATATTTATATGTATTCTATTGACTTAAGAATTAATTAGTGCCAATAAGTAATATTTGCAGAATATGTAGCAATATTAATAGTGATCTTAAGTGCGTATACATTTACGAATTGGGCAATTGAATCGGGCCCATTGTTATTTTTCACCCATCAGGAAACATGCTGAGGTTTAACCTAGTGGTATAACGCAAGTAAATATAAAGTTGAAGCCCTGGGGTGGTCAATTCTTCTACCTCCTTTTTAATTTAATATGTTTTTTCTTTCAAGGTGTACCATAAGTCTTTAAGTTTAACTTTATCAATAGATGGTACAGAGTCCCTATGAAACTATCTCAAATGTTTAAAAAAGAGGAGTCAAAATTTTGTTGGAGAGAATGTGGAGCAGCCGGCTTGTATTTACATATTTGGTAGAAGTGTCATAAAATTAAAAAAAATTGGAAAAATCACACATAACAATGATTCTTAATTCTCATATTATAATAACCCATGAGATAGCTTTGTTACATCTTTTCCTTGAGGGTATAAACCTGGACGTTGTTGCTTTTATATTACAAATTGTCATGGTGGCAAAGTGGTTGATTGTACACAAATGGAAACAAAGCGCAGTACCAAATTGGTCAGAAGTAGAAGTAGCCATTATAAATAACTGAAATTTTGAGAAGAATTCTCAGAAATTATATTGTCTAAAAGTTTAGAGTTAACATGGTGAATATGGGATAAAATATTAGTGGTTTAAAGTTAAACCTCTACTTGGTTCCCATGACCAATAGAGTATCTCAACTCTCCATTCGCTAGGGTCCTGCCCGTAACCCGCTTTTATGTTTGAATGTTTATACCACTGTCTAAATATATTTATCCATATGCACATTTATGCTTTTGATATGTATGATGTATTTTTGTATTTGGAAATAAATGTAATAAAAATAAAAATAAATGTAAGATGCACTAAGTATTTTCTAATACAAGAACTAATTTATGTTTCATAGTTGCAGGAATAAACATGTTGAATAGTGAGAAATTAAATGTCAAACCTAATGGGATGGTACACTGTTTAATAGATGTAGTAATGTTTCTGCCTTGTTCATATAAATAGTGGTTTACATTTTTCCCAAGATAAAACAGAAAATATATGAGAGTTTCAAACACAAAGGCTATTACTTAATATACCACATCTCTGCATGATAAGTAATGAGTATAGAAATGAGTTACCTAAAATAGCATCAGTGTGACAGTTAAAGCTGAAACCTCAGTATTTATACATATTCTCATTGGAGGGATCCAGGAGCTGTACAAACAATATCTAAAAATAGCAACATATATATTAGGTACATTCTTGATTAAAAAAAGTTAAACTTTTCTACATGATTTTGCACCCTCTGTCTGATGGTGCAAAGTACATATATGGTAGTAACTCCAGTGTTCCCTTAAGTGTTGTTACCTGCAAAATATACTGTTTACACAGAAATCATTGCAAGTAAAATGAGCCATTCTCTTTCTTAAATCAATGTCATATTAAACAATTAGTTAGATCACAATATGCAGCATGGTGTCCTAACTTGATAAGTAGTTTCTTTGATGGGAAAAAAAAATCTATAAGATAAATAAAGATAGGTTCATTTTTTACCACAATAAAACACAATGAATAACACAGAGAAAGCTACATCAGAGTAATGACTTAGGACCAGGACCCTCATGACAAAGTCTAAGCACTACACTACACTATTAACCCTAACTATATGCCATTAACCCCTTAACCCTAACTATACCACATTAACCCATACTAAACCCTATTTAACCCTAACTGGGCCTGTTTAACCCATTCTAGACCTATTTAACCATAACTTAGCCTAACTAAACATAACTGGGCCTATTTAACCCTAACTGGGCCTATCTAACCCTAACTGGGCATATTTAACCCCATCTAGACCTACTTAACCTTAACTGGGCTTATCTAACCCTAACTGGGCCTATTTACAGTGGATATAAAAAGTCTACACACCCCTGTTAAAATGTCAGGTTTCTGTGCTGTAAAAAAATGAGACAAAGATAAATCATTTCAAAACTTTTTCCACATTTAATGTGACCTATAAATTGTACAACTCAATTGAAAAACAAACTGAAATCTTTTAGGTGGAGGGAAGAAAAAAAAAAGAAA